>CM068376.1:23090867-23690867 GCA_034769895.1 Magicicada septendecula
TCCTGGTAAGTATTACTCCACATAAAATTACGTTTTATGTAGAGTCCCTGTTCACAAGGCGACCAAATGTGAAGTTACCAAATTTGTGTCACATAAAATTTACTAATTTACTAATAAACATTGAATAATTATCGGGCGCCATGATGGAAATTTGTGCAACAACATAGGATATTAGGCTTACCTTTATTAGGTCCAAAATTCGTGTTAAACGAACCAGTAATAGCGATATGTACCTGAAATAATTCACTCGTACTTGTATTTTTTACCAATGACATTACCTTTTATTATCAAAAAGACTCTACGTACATATGAAAATGATTCTACTGAACTATGTGCCAAACACGCACGTTACTATGCCTCGGGGCATAGTCCCATTTATTTTGTAAACATTAATAAGCAATAAACATCGTAAATATAATAAACATAATGAAATATAGTATAATATACTAAACAATACCTGCACAACCCAGCACTTAAAAGATTTAGGTCACTCTCTCTCTCTCTCTCTCTCTCTCTCTCTCTCTCTCTCTCTCTCTCTCTCTCTCTCTCTCTCTCTCTCTCTCTCTCTCTCTCTCTCTCTCTCTCTCTCTCATTCTCTGGTACAATTTATTTTATGAGCTCATTATTTAATGAATTTTGAATTGGTCATTCTTTTATGATGTTGATTTACTTGAATAATATATTGAAAAATATTGGAACGATCTCACCAAATATTGGACAGCTAATACTTAGCTGCGGTTGTTATTCCGGTAGAACATCGCACACCGCGAGTTCGTCAACTGTATTTACGATTACATCTTCGCTGATTACACCTTACCGAATGGTAAGGTGTCACTGTTATTAAAACACTTTTGTTGTTAACCACTTTTGGTGGTGTAAAAGTTAAAATTCACACTTAGTGAACCTCTTGCCGGCCGGCTACGTTCACAATCCAGGAGAAAATGACACAGAGTCTTTGTTTAACATTGCGTAGGTGGGGCAAAAACTACGTCACCAGGCTTTTGTTCGTTGTTTACAGCCTCGAGTTGTTTACAGAAAAGTGCATTCCTTCCACTGACGTCATCAGGGCTCGTCTCGTTATCGCTATATGTTACATACGATTTTTTGCTGTGTTTGCTGTTTCACAATGAAAACGATCGAAATCCTGTCAATTCCCATCTGCGTTTTATAAAATAATTATATAGTTCACTCACCAAAACTTTACAGGGATTATGAAATATTTAAATAATTATTACCAAATAATTGTTAAAAATTAAATACAATAATTATGGTCTTTTGTACCATATTTTTATAAATTTAGGATTGTACCAGAATTGTACCATCACACAGTGACACTCACCACAATCGTCAGCCTGACTGTTACGAATATTGACACAGTATTGGCGGTGAATGCTACTGAAACATTTGTTCTGTTCGTTCCTCTTTCTTGGCTGGCGTCATAGTTACTAAAACTACTTTCTGGGCTGTAAGGTCGTGGTCTTCGATTTTATTTTGCATTGCGAAAGATGTTGGCTTGTACAGATGTTTCGGCCTCACCTCTGGAAGGCATCTTCAGTGTCAAAGGATTTAAACGCACTGATAAGGTTTTCGTCAGTACACCACAGGACTGTGGCAAAGCCTTTGTCAGTGTTTTTAAGTCCTTTGACACTGAAGATGGCCTCCAAAGGTGAACCAACATCTTTTGTAATACAGAAGAAAATCAAAAACCATGCATGGTCTTACAGCCCAGAAAGTAGAATTAGAATTAGGTGTTCTGTTGTTAATAACTTGTGTATTGTCTCTATGTTCTATTAATTGGTAAAATTGGTAATCATAGCTAGTTTTGTCCACCATGTTATGTTGAATAATCAACAGTTTGATATATTATGTGTATAATTATTTTTTTTTCTATCCAGGAAACATAGAAACAGGCAGCTTAGCCACCGATATTATCTCCAGGAATGTAGCTCTGCGAAATGAACTCGATTTGTTTGTTAATGTTATTCATATCAAATCATATCCAGGCATTGTTGCCAGACACAAGAACATCGATATGATGATCATCAGACAGAACACAGAAGGAGAGTACGCTATGCTAGAACACGAGGTAAGTTGATAATCAACATTAAGCTGTACGTAGTGTCCACTTTGTTAAGGACGCAAGCTCGTACAGAATTGGGGCAAAACATTTTATACACAATGGAATGTGTTCATAATATTGCATGTGGGGGGGGGGAGATTGTAGGTTGATAGTCATATTTCTGATGAACAAGTTCATTGAAAGTAGTAATTGTCATCATATTTATTACAATCATTAGTGTGCTAGAAATACGAGTACTAAGGGCTACTGTTTGTGCATAACTGTGCATGACCAAACATAGAGTCAGGGATTATGTAGACAGCACCCAGAATTTCATCTAAAAAAGTATGTAACATTCAATTTGTGAAAGTGGTGTGTACTGCTGTAGGCAAAATGTGTATTTGATTTATATAAAATATTATGTTATTTGGTATTTCTAATTAAAATAATTAAATTTATTCAAGTAACTACGTTCTAAAGAGATGGTAATAATTATTTAAGAGGTTATACTGTTTACAAACTAATATTTGCTGAAATAAATATTTATAATTTATAATTACAAGGGTTTGTTAAATAGTTTGCAGAGTGACGTCTATATCTTAGTGGTAGAACCAAAATTTTTAGTGTGTTGTAAGATTCATATGCTGTATAAACACCTGTTAATTTCCAAATCTGTCTGTCTATATATTCATTGTTTACCAGCTGTTTGAAATTTGTGTGCGATGTGTGTTTTGAAAAGTGGACAACATCAGTCATACCATGATTTAATTCTATGGTAAAGAGGGTCTAGTGCCATATTGAAATTCACAACAAATTGGTAAATATGTAAGAGATGTTGTGCCTTGAAATATAATGGTTTGTAAGTGGACACTTGAGTTTACGCACTTGTTTGAGCATTGACGATGATCCTTGCAGTGGACACTCAAAAAGTGCAACAAATTCGTATACCATGTTGGAAGACCGGTAATTGAGAGTGGATGACAGCAAAAATCAGACACCTTACATGAGCAGGCATGTCTTATTTTAGCTCAAGAACTTGGTATTTTGAAAAAAGCTTGGATGCATGCTGCACTTGGAGTAGTTGCACTTTTTGGGTATCCACTGCAGGGACCATCTTCAATGCTTGTACGACCATGTTTAAACTCAAGTGTTCACTTACAAACCATAGGTTTGAAGGCATAGCATCTCCTAACACATTTATTACAAGCATGTTACCATATGATAGCCACTAACTTTGGTGTCATCAATGCCATGATTTTCGTACTCAGTACAGCCAGACATTATATTTAGTCTACCCACTACAGCAGTTTTTCACGCTACGCTGAATTGGCCACTATAAAACAATGTGACTGTTTGTTGTTGTGAATTGGCACTAGATCTTTTGTAACAAAGAATTCAATCACAGCATAATTTCAAATACAGTAGCTGGTAAACAATGGATAAATTGACAGGTAGACATGAAATGACGCTTACAGCACACTAAAAATTTCAGTTCTCTCACGTAGCTATAGATGTTGCTGCATGAACTTTTCAACTAACCCTTATAAAATCTGAGTTTAAATGAATTTACTAGGGTATTTAATTGTACACTAAAATTTGAAGTACAGATATTAGACAACACTGAATAATTTTTTGACGGAGGATTTCGTCAGAAATCAACAGCTGTATTCAGGTTAGAAGTAATTTTCATCTGGTTGTTTACAGCTGATGCCATCTCATATCCTAGTCTTCACTTACTTCTGTCCTAACAGTCAGTGTTGGTGTAAGACCTTCAGTGGCCCTTCTAGTTCTTATGTGTCTCTGAATTTCTTTCTCTGTCAGTCTGCTGCATCATCTTATTTTTTGTCTAATTTTAACCTACTTTTCCTGCCTAAAATAACTCTGAAACACAAAAAAGGCAAATAACATAAATGCCATTCCATGACTGATGGAGAGTCAAGTAAATTATATTACCATGATATACTAATTACTACATCTAAGTAAGTGCCTTACCTTACAGACTCCAGTTGTCTGGTAAGTGAGCAGAGTACCTATCATGTTGCCCAGTTACTAGTTCTACATGTTGAGCAGTGTACAGTTACGTTTATTCTGTTTTTGGATGGCTAGCAGATGATTGTTGTCTCTCACCAGACAATTGTCTTCTTTTTGTTTCACTTACTTAAATATAGTCATTAGTTTGTAATTAATGTCTTATTTACATATTTCTCTACAACGAGAGATAGAATAATGTTTACATTATTTTTTATTTTTATGTTTTACGATCATATGACTTTGTCATGGTGGAGGTCCTGCTGAGTTGTTCAAAAGCAAGGAGAAAATGGAGCTCCTAAAGTACTCCAATGTAAAACCTTCCAAGTTGACAGGATTTCCCTATATATGCAAGAAAAAGCTGATAAATCATAAGCTTTTAAGAAAGCTTCACATTTATACAGGTCTTAAGAGCTTAAATCAACCAAAAGGTGTAAGAAGTGTGGGATAGTTGATCGCTAGTTGGTGAAGCCAGAACAAGCAGAATTGTTTAATCCTGAAACGGCTTACAATGACGACGATAACTATATTAGCTTGAAGACAGCTGCCAATTCTAGTGCAGCCAAAATAGTGCTTCCTTAACGTGACTATTCTGCCACTATTAAATGTTTAAAGGTATACTGTGTATAACTAATTTGTGGTTGACAATGTGAAGTAATTGGCCGTTATTGCTGTCTGGCCTCGTCTGCCGTATTGTACTGGTATTAGGCAGGATAGATTGATGCAAAGTATATGAGGCTGGAACACGGGACTACAGGTGGTGTGTAGCGTAGTGTATCCTGGGTTGAGCCTGTAACCAGCTAAAAGTTAGAGCTCATCGGTGTTGTTAAGTGAGTAGGCTGTCGCGTTGTCATGATGTGAGGAACGCGGGTACCATTTGTTAACCAATTTGATCAGGATAATGAAATGGCAAAGACGAAAATGGAGCGGAATGGTGGGTATCAGAATTGCATATCATAATGCGTTGGCATGGATTACCAATGTAACAGACTACTAGATATGGAGATTCAGATGTCATACTTGGTGGACAGTCACACAAGTGACAGTCGCAGTGACAACAAGTATATATAGAACACGGAAGATACATTGACATCATTTTGTCGTACCACACAGTGAAGCACACTTGGAAACATAATCATGTAGGATTGGAAAAAGTTTCTAAGCTGGTAGTTTTCATTTGTTGTCAATAATGTTTTATCAAACAGCTTTTAACCTGCAGAATTTTAGTGTTTTTGTTTCTCAATCTGTGGAAATCTGACCAATTAGTATCATAAAAATAACATTAATGAAATCCTTACAGCAATCTTTAATATTCATATATTACTGCACCTTTTTTTATATTTTAATTTCTTCCTGTGAGCTTTGTAGTTTAACATACACTGATTAAGCAGTCCATCGCATTTAGAATTTATTTCTACATACCTCAAGAAACGGTCAGCACAGAAAAGCCATTAACGATAATTTGGTATATAAATAACATTGACTTTGTATTTACAGTCACCGCACTCCTGTTCGTATACATCACATGTTGCCACGTGCGATGGGCATTTACAGATAATGATAAATGACAACATTTAGCCATATTATTGATTACCTTTCCTACTTTAATGTGCGGGTATAGCAAAGTCATAAAAATACCATATTATTATAATAGTTTTTTTATTTATCCCGATTGTTTAAATATTCAATTGAGTAGATTTCCACAGATTTTTCTGGTAGGTTTTATGCTTGGACATTTATTTTAATTCTATGTAGCACAAAGCTTATTTGAGAGAGAACTAAAATGAAGACTATGTCTTACTATTACTAAGCCATTTTTAATACTATGTACAAGGTAATAGTATAGTTTATATGCACAGCAGAAACAAAAATTGTGCTTATAAACAATTGGTAACTGAACTCTGTACACCAGAATAACATTTGTACTTGTTATTTATGTGTTGAACATAGTTACGCATAAATAACAGTAAAAATCGCTAACCAAAAAAATTCATACCAGTAAATTCAAATAAACTTAGAACTGGTATAGAATTTTCTGAAAGCCTTTTTGTAGCACCATTCGCCTCAATTATAGTGAATTTAATTACAAAAAGGTTAATAAAATATGTTTATTTTATTTGCACAGTTGTGTTTTAATTTGCACAGACCTAATTTTGCTGTATTAAATGACAAGTCAAGTAAAGTAATTTATTGCTTTCTTGCAAAGTTTGTTATATTTTTTTTAGTAAAATATTATTTTTGAGACCAAGTTATCTCTTAACTTGTTATTTTGGTTTCATTTAAAATGAATTGGATCTTGAACATGGAAAACGAACGTTGGTGTCATTAAACTAACTGAGCGTTTGAAATTTATAGCTTTATATAGTGGGCTATTTTTATTGGGAACAGAGTTCCAGTTGTATACAGAACAGAGACAATTGTTTTTAAACTGAAATGAAATTACGATTATTCATTTATTGTCATTTATTGTTTTTGATACAATTGTATTTAATACCTCTGAAGATGTAATGGGGGGGAAAATGTTTATTTCAATAAAATTGAACGCAATTTTGTTAATTTAAACAGATTTTGAGTTTTGTATACCAGACATGTATCGCTGTATACTATGTGATTTCACTGTATTGTGTATGAATTTATATTTTCAACATGTATGTACAAAGGAGCCTTGCTAGTCCAAACATTCGAGAATCCAAACACACCTTATGTAATATTGAAACACAGACGTATATAAATCATTGTAGAAAGTTTAATGTAATTGAAGGAAAAATCAGTGATATTAGAAATAATCTAAATTGATGGAAGGGAATCAGTTTTTAACTCAGAAGCACCAATTATTTTCACTAAGCTAACTCTGTCGTGTTACGTCAGCTTTCCAAATTTACAAAAAACTATTTTAATTGTTACGTTACTTATTTATTAGAACAGTAAAATAAATAAAGTTAAGAAATGTTTGAAACATAAAGAATTGAAGTTGTTTTTTGTATTTTGAAGTGTAATGCAGTAATCTGATAGATAATTATATTTTGTGTCTCCCAGATTAATAATCTTGGTTATAAAATAAATTTTTTTGGAGTTAATGAACTTTACAGTTGCATTCCCTCAAACGTAATTTAGTGGGTGACATTACTGTAGTGTCTGTTTTCCATTATTCAGCCACATGACTCCCTCAAGTTTGACAATACAAACTTCCTTGATAATCTGTCCCCCCTCCTTCCAGGACCTGTTAATTCGTATTATCAAGGTTATACTGTACGTATGTAATGGTTTTGTGTGTGACACACCCAAAGATGAAATAATACAGTTTTTACTAAACCGTTAGTCGATGGTATTTTTCATTCATATTTCAAAACATTTGTATTTATAGGGAATTCTGTCAAGCCTAACGGTGTACTCGACCAGTTATACAAATCCGTATACAATCAGTGATGCATGCCTTTGAAATATTATTGATTTTACGGACAAGTAATTGATTCAAAACCATTTATCTAAAGCATATTTAGATGTGGCTTCGTATTCAAGGTACAGATATCGTGTGTTGGAATTCATTTTAGTGGCTGCATTTTTGGTACGATCGCTATTTATTTAGTTTAAAATTAACTGACACAGTTGCTAATACATATAATGTTAATTACAGTGTAAACCACTTATGAGGTTGGCAAAACACATTATTGTCCATTATGAGGAAGTCATTTTGGTTACAGAAAAAACATATCTTGGACTAGAGCAAGACATGAGTAATAAAAAACAAATTAGGAAAGTGAACAACTGTTACATAAAAATCAAAGTAACAGCGAATAACACTAATGGCCTTACATGAGGTATAAGACAAAGACTTGTGAAAGGAAACCGTGTGCTTTGTGCACACAATAAGATTATGACATCTATGGCAGTAAAGTGAAACACACAAAACTGTCACTTTATAAAACGTTAATAAGACTCATAGTCGTCTGTGGGTTTGAAACTAGGACAGCAAGAGGAAATATTCAAAGTTTTCAAAAGAAAAGTGTAATATGGACCAACCTGGATCTGGTGAATACACTTTAACCAACAGCTGAAGCAGTTTTACAAGACCATGGTCTGGTGAATTTGAAAAGTTGCAGAGAATTGGACACATATAGAAAGAGTGGAAAATATAGTACACAAAGCAGGGTGACAGAGGGAGAATTTCTGCAAAGAAGAATAAAGGAAGGTCAACATCAGAAAGGGTGCAAGAGACTTGCTTGGTGGCAGTAAGTGTCTTAAAATCAATATTGTTATGACGGGGTCTCCTTAATCGTTGTATGGTACAGTGGAAAACAAAATACAAGACACCAATTAAGTCACTAATCACCAGTTTTAATTATCACAATTAAACAGTTTATAATCAACAAGATAGTCGCTTACAACAAATCAAATAAAAATTGTTCACACGCAATAAAAATGTCAACTAATAGAGTCCCGCACAATTATAAAACGCATAACACTTCGCCACAATACTTTGAACTGCACTGGAATAAATCACCACTTAAACTGAACTAAGCGTCGCCGAATGCTTGTATGTAACCCTGCTGATATTCCAGACTAATCCATACTATGCGTCAACAATGCTGCTAGAAAACACTAGTGAGTAATTGCTTGGCACCTTGAACACAGTGTGCGGGGACTGGTGAAGTCTGGATCAGTCTCGGCTACAGACACTTGTTGAGAATCACGTATGCACACAACATTACAGCCGGTTCCACTGGAATAGCCCAGAAACACGTGTTCTGTAATGACATAACACTTTTTCCGCATTATGTAACACAATATGTTCTGAAGCAGAAGAGGAAGAAGAAGATAGTACTGACATGAAAGAGGAAACAAACTGTCTATCCTGTACAGCTGGCCTGATGTTGTGTTCAGGGCATTGAAGTGTGTTTACTATAGTTGGTAGAAATGGCCTGTGAGATACAAAACAGCACTAAAAATTTGGTGTTTCAATCTTCAAACTGTCTCTACATTTTGATATTTAGACTGCACTCTTATTTTTGGAAATGGTTAGAGCAGATGGAAAGATAGAAAGTTCGAGGGTCAGTTGAAAAGTTCACGGAGCACATCTATAGATCAGTGGTAATATTAAAATTTTTCATGTGTTGTAAGATTCATATTTCGTGTAAACATCTGTCAGTTTCCAACTCTTGTCTGTCAATTTATTAATTATTTACCAGCTGTTCAAAATTACATGTCACACGAGTTTTAAAATTAAATGAATAAAATCAAGAATTCTTTGTTGAAAAACGTCTAGAATCAATGGAAATACAGAACGAAATGGTAAATGTGTTAGATGCTGCGCCTTCAGAAACAATGGCTTGTTAATGGGCACTTGATTTTAAATGTGACCATACGAGCACCCAAGGTGATCCCAGCAGTGGGCGCTCAAAAGTGCAACAACTGCAAATGCGGCACCCACCTTGCACAAAGTTTTTTCATACAAAGTTTTTGGTAAAATATGATACACACACTCACGTGAAATGCCTATGATCTCAGCATAAGATCTATCCACTCACCATCGCTGGTCTTCCAACACCGTGTATGAAATTTTTTTAATGATATCTGGAGTTGTTGCACTTTTTGGCGTCCACTGAGGGAATCATCATCTTCAATGCCCGTTTGAACTCGAGTGGCCACTTACAAATTATTCTTTTCGAAGTTGTAACATCTCATGACACATTTACCATTCTGTTGTGAATTTCAATTGGCGCTACACCTTTTTCAACAAACACTTTGAACATGGCACAATGTTTGATTTTGTCCATTTATAAAACACACATGACATGTAAATTTCGAACAGCTGGTAAACAAAGAAGACGTTGACAGGACAGATTTAGAAATTAACAGCTGTTTACACGAAATATGATTCTTACAACACATGAAAAATTTCAGTTCTACTGCTAACCTATAGATGTCACTCCGCGAATTTTTCAACTGACCCTCGTATGTGTTCATAAACTTAAGGGTTAAATTTCTGAATTTCACTGAACTGAATTTTACAAAATAGTGTTTGGTCTGGATTGTAGTGTGTGCAGTTTAATTTGTACAAATAGTGATTCTGAATTATTATTATTATTTTTTTTTTTTGTGGTTGAATAGTACTTTTATAACAAAAAATTGTAGCAGTTGTCATCATCAGTATATTGAAATAAGACAAATTATTTATAAATTATGCAAGGAACTTCGGTCAGTATTTCGTACATTTGGAAAACATTAAAATACATGCCTGTGTGAGTAATGGTAATATATCTGATAGTGCAGAATGACAGCAATGCTACCAGTTCGAACACATGATATTTTTAACTTTCGTGAGGTAGGTTGAAAACATTGCTGTGTATATAGCTCCACATTTAACATAATAAATAATTTAATGCAGATAGCATTTATCAACAAGCTAATGCAACAGTTAGGCAGCTCTCAATGTAAATGATACTGGCTTCATCAACACAATTTTGTGGAATTGTTTCATGAAACAATTTTTGTACTGTTATACACCAACAGGATTATCCAATTAGTTTCATTCTAAACATCAGGTGACTAGGATGTGTATGTTATTTGTTGGTGGCTTCGAAAAAAAAAAACAGGTACTGGGTTTATCCATTTAAATGTAACAAGAGATGCAGCTAACAAGCAATAACTAGCTGCCAAATAATTTGAATTTAGACATAGAGAATTTTCAAGCATATTAAGAAAGGTGAAAGCTGATTTTCAGATATGTTTTTCTATATCAATGAGTGTTGAGTTTTTAAACATTGTGTTTTTACACTTTTATTCATAACTTCTGAATTGACAGCTGAAATACAGTGATGCCTAATCTGCTTTTGCATAACTGTGTGGTCGAGTTCCAAACTACGAGGGTTATTCGGAAAGGTAAGGTCTGATTTCTTATAAAAATAAACCATCACAGATTTTTTTAAAAAACTTTTTTATTTAATTCTTACATCTTTCTCTATTTTTCTACATAGTTTCCATTTTTTGTTTAAACATTTGTCATAACGTTCTACAAGCTTTTGTATGCAGAAGTCATAGAAGTCTGCCGCCTGTGAGGATAACCAGTCTTTAGTGCTTCTTTCACCTCGTCATCTGTGGCGAAGCGCTTGCCGCCGAGAACTCCTTTAGTAGCGGAACAAGTGAAAATCGCTCGGCGCCAAGTCTGGACTGTACGGTGGGTGGTCAATCTGTTCCCATCCAAAAGATCTGATCAGATTTTGGGTTTGAATGGCAGAATGGGGTCTGGCATTGTCATGCAGCAACAAAACTCCAGACGTCAGAAGGCCACGTCGCTTATTCTGTATTGCACGTCGAAGTTTAGTCAGGGTAGCGCAGTAAGCCGGCTGCATTTATTGTTGTCCCTTGCTGCATAAACTCGACTAACAAGACTCCATGTCTATCCCAAAACACGTTGCCATAACCTTGCGTGTTGAGATTGTCTGCTTGGCCTTGACTTTGACTGGTGATGTCGTGTGACGCCATTCCATTGACAATGTGCCATCCCCTGTGACAATGTTCTCTAAACGTTGATCACCTTCCTTATGATATCGGTCCAAAAAATCATTCTTTTCATTTGGTGTTCCTCAGTAAGCAGCCTGGGAACCCAACGTGAGCACAATTTGCGAAATTGCAAATTTTCAGAGACAATTTTGTGCAAAGTTTTCTACCCACATTCGGAAATTCCAATGCTAAAGTTGAAAGTGTGAATCGCCGGTCTTCACCAATTTTTTCGTCCACGGCATTGACCAAATCTTCTGTGATCACTGATGGTCGGCCTGATCGCGGTTCATCATGGACATTTTCCCGTCCGTCCTTGAAAGCTCTCACCCACTTACGCACTTTGCTGTCACTCATCGCATTGGGGCCGTACACTTCACTTATCTGTCGATGAATTTCCACTGGTGAAACGTTCCGTGCTGTCAAAAACCGAATCACTGAACGTATTTCACAGTCGGCGGGCTGATCAATTGTTTTAAACATTTTGAACTGACACTGTAAACAGCACACTGCAACAATACCAATGCAAATGGCGTCGTTTGACGCGCAAGGCATGCCGGGAGTCGGTGCGCATTCACGTTTCAATGTTCGCGTGTCATTCGATTAGCTACGGCGATTCGGACCTTACTTTCCGAATAACCCTCATAGAATGCATTTGCATCTGTTGAAAACAGAGGCGTGTTTGGTGATACAAACTGGCATCATTTGTATGGGATTGGGAACCATAAACAAGTGGATAAGAGGGGACCAAAAATTTCTGTTTATGGACTCCACAATTTCTGGGCATGTTGGGATTGTTTCATTTTTATTGTGTTTTACTGTAAGTAGTATTTCATTCTATAATGTAAGGAATTATAAATAATAGTGCAGACAACCCTTGGATAATGATTTGGGGTAATTAAGAAGGTGTATAGTTAGGTAGAGTATATTTTAATTAGGACACTAGAAATTTTAATTATGCAAATTTTTCTTTCCCCCTCTGCACCACCTTAGTTTCCCAAATTTCTTTCACTGGCCTTATCAGTTCCATACATTGTAGGTCTTAACCATCAATGCAGTTTTCTTCCCTTGACATAAATTAAAGTATGGATTGATGTTGGATTCTAGATCTCATCTAATTCTACATTCTTCATTCCAACGTTCCTTTAACTCACCTGTGTCTACCCTTCATCTCTATGAGGGGACATGCCATTTTATATGAAATGTGCTCAAAACTCACATCCAAAAGCTAGTATGTAAATAACAGTTAAGCATTATAAAATACAGGCCCAAATTGTATCGTAAATGCAGATTCATATATCTCGCACTACCATCAGCCTCACGCTTTCACATACAACATAATTCTTCACTCTGTATTACATTGACACAAGAAATGTTCGTAATAATTATTTTGATAATGATGGAAAGATTAATTAAAGAGGAAACAATGCTTAAAATATTATTGATAAAAGTAGCTCACAATCCTGTTTATGTGTAAAAAATATATTTTGTGTGTGTAAGGTTTTGCTTACATTTGAAATACCAGTAATAATTTATCTGGTACATGCATTGTGTACTTTTCACTTTAATAAAAAAAAAATTATTGAAGCAGGTACCCAAAAATGCATTACAGTGCTGTGTATGATAAAACATCCCACTGATGTTTCTTTAAGTTCCAACTTTAAACACAATGAATTTGTGCAAAATAAACTTCATAGTAGGTATTGGTGATGATTAGCAGAAAGGCATATGATGACTGTAGATCGCCTTATATAGTAGAAAACATTCTCCTGTATATCACTGTAAATAATATGCTCTGACTGTGAGTAACCACTCAGATATTCTGTTGCTGATATTGTATTCATTTGTTTTATTTATTGTTTATTAAAGTACAGTAAAATAATGAAATATAAATAACAATAACTTTTCCAGTGAAGGGTTTGTGAAGATCGGTCAAAAATATAAGACAAATTGTAACTTGTTTTGTCAACATTTTGACAGTGTTTATTGTCATCATCAGGACCTGTGTATGATTACAAAAGAAATGTCAAACACAACAGAACAATTATTTGAGTGAGTGTCTTTGTGTATGTGAGTGTGCGTGCATGTGTACGCACACATGTGCGTGCGTATGTGTGTATCATTGTATATGTGAAGGAGTTGAGATACACAGGTCCAGATGATGACAATAAACACTGTTGAAACGTCGACACAAATAAGTTAAAATTTGTGTTACATTTTTGACCGATCCTAACAAACCCTTCACCAGAAAAATTCATTGATTGACGGTCACTACGAATTTAAGGATTTAATAATAATAATCTTAACATGAACATGTAGGAACATTCATATTTACTTTCATACATATTGTGTTCATATTTATTTGGTTATTTAGGAACATTTTAAGCACAATAATTTATGCAGTTTGAAAACTTTGTTATTAATGAAACAAAAATGAAGAATTTTTCTTAATTTTGTGCAGTGTGTTGGTAATAGTGTTTCACTTCCATTCTTGTCTTGGAATGAAGAAAATATTTTGGTGATTGATGTAACAGATGCATGGGCCGGTACATTGATACTGTTCAAATGTGTGTTCAGTGTGACTTTGCATAAAAGAAAACTTTTAAACTTTGGCTGTGTGCAAGATGCTGCTTGTTTTTTGTTGTTTAGTTTTAATGATTTGGAGGCAACACCTAGATTATAAATTGTTGAGAATGGACATATGTTCTGCAATTAATGAAAAGTTACAATCAGCAAAGTCACACGATGCAGAAAGGTAAAATAAATGTGAGGAGTTAAAACAGGAGGTGTAGTTCACATCATTATCAACTTGATAACTTTTGTAACTTTATGGTTTATAATTAGCTTTGCCATTTTCATATTTAAAAATCGGTATGTAGAACAATGACTTCCATGTTCTAAGTAATTATCAAATTATTTTTAATATGTACACAAAAACTCAGAACGAAACCAAATAGATCAGGATTCTTTTGGTAAAAACACTGAGAAAGACAATCAAAATACGAATTGTACCTAATTGTTAATATTTTAAAAATAAAGAATTAATTTGATTAAATTATCTTTTATTTAAACAACGCGAAAAAACGAATACCGCCCAGTGTTTGTTTTCTGTGACTTTCTGAAAACAAATAATTATTTTGTTTATGTATCCGTAGTTACATAGCATGGAAGGATATCAGTTAGTAATATTTTATTGAAATTTTTAAGTTTTCGGTTGAATAAATTTATAACATCAATACAAAAATTACACCTTCCCTCATTCAACTACTCTTTTCATTTATATATATTTCATCTACCTTTCTACAGTAGATTATTTTGACCTTTTCAGAATACTTTATTTATCAAAATTAAGTACTTTACTCTTGTTAAAGCATAAAATGTTCCAAGTAAAGTACCACTTCCCCTTAACCAATGTTCACCAAAATCAATAACTCGGGCAGATGTTCACCAAGTCCTCTGTAACTCGGGCAGATATGCAAAAAATTGTTTGATTCTGTTTGAATTTCCAGCACTTATCATTCGCCATAGAAAAAATTCTACACATGGACACTTTTCGGAAAATGACTTTTCTTCATGTTTGGAGGGTAGTACAATCAGAATCTGCCCTTATCTCGAAAACAATTTTTTGTGTGATCACCATACTTCCATTTTCTTACGGAACATGGAAGTAAAAATTGCTGAATCTGTGTTGACATAGTCCAAATCCAATTCCAATTTTGTTGCAAATTCTATGGCTCTTGTCTGTACAGGATCCAGTTTAATGTTACATTATTTGGTTACATCACATTTTCTTTACCCAATAATACTACAATTATATGGTTAAAAAGTATTGTGGCGCCGATATCAAGTATCATTTGAACCATGAGTACAAAAGCTGATGGGAGAGCTGTGACCTGTACGCTTGTAAGGGTAGACAAATGATAAAGATCAATTAAATTTAGTTTCTTTGAACCATAAATCATTACGTCCAATGCTTCGTCCAGTTTTTGTAGACAGTATTTTGCATTATTTCAAACTAGTTTAGTGTTTTCAAGACTTAGTTTTATACCTATTTTGCTCTGTCAAATTTAAAGCTAGCTTTTCAATTTAAAGCAAATTTTATTTTTCTATTTATCTCCTTTAACATGAATTCATATACTCATATATTCTAGCTATGCACCAATGCCCATTAGCCAGTTCCTATAATCTCTTTCTGGAAGGTCTGCACAATGTGCTTTCACAGCTGGTGTCACCTTTATTTGATGAGAAAAGTTTTCAACTAAAACCTTTCTTAAGGGCCAGGAGCAGTTAAAAGGTGGAGAGAGCCAAAGCCGGTTAGTAGACTAGATATTTAAACAGTTCATAATAAAAGTATGGATTTTCCTAAAGCAGATTTGTCTGCAGATGCATTTTCCTTATGAAACAAAATTTTGTCTCTTCTAAATCATGTATTTTCCTGAGTAAATTTCTGTTTGCCCCTCCAACTGATCTGATAAACTTGCCTGCTAATTGAACAGCTTTTTTTTTAATACATAGGACAACCAGCCCTTTGGATATTGTTTGATTGTGCCTTTGATTTTTTTAAGTATAATGATAAGCCCAAGTTTTGTCCATAGTTACAAATCAGTCAGCTAAATCAGTTACACTTTTCTAAAAATGCTTCAAATTTACTTGATAATTCGACTTAAGAAATTTTTTATTGAAGTGCGTGAGACATTGTCGTGAAAGCAAAACAATTAGTGTCACTTCCGCTTTGTGTCTTCAACGACCTATTCAAAACAGAAGTAGGAGAATCCTGCCACATGGCATCTGCCTGCTGGCCTCATATTGCACTCCTTGTCTCTGCAGCAGTTGGAAATCCGAGTTTTGGATCATCCGTCATATAGTCCAGATGTCGCACCCAGTAATTTTCATTTCAAGAAACATCACACTAGAAAAAAGTTTGTCAGCAATGATGAAGTAGTGATAACTCTAACTCTAACTCTAAGTCCAATGACATCCTTTAGTTAGTTCGGGTGTTCTTAACCAAACACTGTCATCCGCACACAATGCTCTGCTTATAACACAAAACACTACACAAGTTCAAATGGCTTTGTTCTCTTCAGTCTTTGAAACACGTGTTGATTGTCCAGCAGCTGAAGAACTTCTGCATTTTCGTCTCTTTTTAATCTCTGCAAACCTTTTAGTCTCTTCTTTAATTGTTGGAGTACCTAGATCTCTGTGGATATCAGCGTATCTGACATACCATGGTCCGCAAAACTTTGTTTTGGAATGTTTTTATTATCCTGATGTTACTATCTTTCGTGCACCCCCAGAGTTGAATTCCATACAGCCAGTTGGGTTTAATTATCTGTTTATAGATCAGAGTTTTACTGTATAAAGACAGGTTGGAATGTTTTCCTATAAGCCATTTATATTGTTGGAATTTTATGTTAAGTTCCTCTTTTTTTCTTTTTTACATGCTCTTTCCATCTCAGTTTGGTATCCAGTGTCATAACCGGGTATTTGGCTTTATTTTCATAAGGAGCCACCGTTCCATTTATGACCAATGATGGAAGATTATTCAGTCTTTTATTGGTGAAATTAGTGTGTGCCGATTTGGCTTCGTTAAGTTTAATTTTCCATTTTTTGGTCCATTCATATATATTTTAAAATGTTGAGGCCTTTGTTGATTTATTTTGTGGACATACCTTGATCAACAGATGTTCAACTCAAACACAAAGTATTGTTGTTACCAGTGATGCTGTCCATGGAGCAAGGCTGAGACCTTAATGAGCCACCCTTCTGAAAGCCATTTTCATTGAATGGCTTGCAAGAGGTGCATATGCCCTGGGCACCATGCTAGGAGTGTGTGAAAATTACAAAATAGTATTTGTGTACTGATTGTTTTTGCAGCTTGGTGCTTATAACATCCCTACAGCTAGTAATAAATAATATGAATGTAGCATATTCTTTAGAACATTGAATATAATGTCAGAGACATATAGACATTACATAAAACAAAAAGAAATAAACTTGAAGAAGTGGAAAGTTAAAACACCATGCCTCACCAGTTGATGACATTTTGAAAAACGATGCCTATAGCAGTACTCTTAAGCATAATTTACAAGCTCAGACTTGAAGAAGCATATCCAACTTTAGTCCAGGCAATAAAGGCCAAAAAACACTGATTAGAAAAGAAAATCGTGTAGTTTTGAAAGGCAGAGTTGTGGGGGTGATTGTCCTGAACAACATACTAAAAGTCCCCGTGGATAGGGGGTGGGGGGGGGGAGCGTTGAAATGTTGTTTTCCTCAGTTTTCCCTAAATATCTCAAAAACTATGGGTTCTAGAAAAAAACACTTTATGTACAAAATTAAACTACATAAAATTTCCTACAAAAAAGATCTGCACCATTTTTGTGTAGAATTAATAGTTTAGAAAATACAGGGGAATGAAAAATGACATAGTTTTAAAAATTCTTATTATATTACTTTTATTTAAAACAAAACAGAAGGAAGGTGTTCATTAAAATGGTATGATGAACTCAAACAAGTTCTCAGAAAAATCTAAGTAGTAAAGGTAAATAATACATATAAAACTTATTATTGTAGAACATAGAGAACTAGTAAACTAGTAAGTGAACTAATAAGTAGAGGTAAAATACTTCATGCCCATACAACATTGCAATATGAGGGCAATAGGGTAGGTAAGTAGTGAAATTCGTTGCGAGGGCAATTCTTATGAAAGATGCCCACAGCGGAAGGGGAGAAACTGGTTTGGAACTCCCCCCTCTCCCCTTCATCAGCACAGCTCGTCTGCGAGATATGAGAACACTTGTTTCCCCCCCCTCACTGCTATTCACACCCCCTTCCCCTGTTCATTCTCCCCCTCGCACTACGCTTCCCGCTCCCATTCCATATCCAGTTCTGTTAATGCTCTTGCCGTGTGCTTACGTACAGTACGGTGTGTGTCTAGTGTTCGTGCATCATACAATTTGTGCAGTTATGTAGTGTACTGAAAATGGCTGAAAAGTGTATTATATGTGAGATGATGTTGTAAGTGATAGGTGTGATGTAGGTGAAAAAGGGATTAAGGGGTTAATAAAGGCAAGTGATGCAAGAAAAGATGGAAAGCATGAACTTTTTGCAGGTAAGAAAAATTTTGTTCTTCATGCTTCTTACAGGAAACAGTATACGAGGCCTCAAACAATTGCAAGAGACTTGAAAGTAGCTCCTTCAGAGCAACAACCGGAAACATCACGCTCAGACCCCTCTTTGCGTTCAACCCAACTTCAGTTTGATTTTAAAACAGTGTTTGTTGTGTAGTGAAACTATTCACAATAAATTTTACGCTACACAGAGCAAAAGACATCTCCATAAGCGTAGACAGGTTTACCCAGTACGAACAACTAAATTTGACGAATCTCTTTTAACTCTTGCAAAAGACCGCAAGGATGAATGGGGAGACACTATTGCAAGACGTGTCTTGTCAGCCTTGTAGGAGACTTACATGCAGCTGATGCGATCTATCACAATGACTGCTATAAAACATTTTTTATAGCCACTGCACCTACTGGAAGAAAAAGAGGTCGTCCTGAGGATGACACCGTTACAGAAGCAATGGAGGAGATTTACAGCTATGTAGTTGGAAAGGATGCTTGTCAATACTCTCTAGATCAGCTGATGGAGCAGATTTCTAGAGACAAACCAACGCCAGCAACAGTCAGAGAAAAAATGAAGAAAAAATACGGACACCGGATTGTTTTTAGCACTATCCGGACACGAAAAACTGTTGTATGCTTTCGTGATGCTTGTGAAAAAATCTTAAATTATAGCTGGTATACTTCAAGGTGTAGTGATGAAAAAGCAGAACGGGAAAGAATTGTTAGAACTGCTGGTGCAATATTATTGGAAGATATGCAGTCAATGGCATATGAAACCACTGTTTTCCAGCCTAGTGACGATTTCTGCAACGAGGCCGAAGAAATGGTGCCTTAGACTCTCAGGGCTCTCATGGATTCTCTTTCAAGAAAAAGGAGGGATAACGAGAAAGTGAAAAAGAAGTTAATAGCTATTTTCCATGCCATTATCGCAACCATTAGACCTCGATCATTTCTATCTCCTGTCCTACATGGCATCGCTTTGTTTATCTACAGAAAGTTTGGATCAAAAAACTTGGTGAATCTACTGGCACGTTTGGGATTCAGTGCGTCATATCACGATGCCCAAAAACTGGAGCTACCAACCATTTACCACCCTTCAGAACCTACCCCTATAGGAACATTCAGTCAATATATTTTTGACAATGCAGATTTTAATGTGGCCACTCTTGATGGTTTAAATACTTTCCACAGCATGGGAGGTATCAAGTGCATCACACCAGCCCGAGCTCTTCCTCCTGCAGAAAAAATTAAAAGGCTGAAAACAGCTCCCACTGCTGTAGAAGTAGGCAAGCTAGGTGTTCTGGAACTGCAGGCATTTGAGAATGTGAACAAGAATGGATTAAAGCACAACAATGTGAACAAGAACGCATTAAAGCACATTGTTGTTCAGGACTTGAATGTTCAACATCGCATTCCATCTGATATATTTGCACCCAGCCTTCTGGATATATTATGGATGTCAGGTAAATGGATCTACTCACTGCAGAACACCTCAGAAGTGCCAGTCATTCCAGAGTGGAAGGGTTTCATGCAATTGGTTTGTGAATCGGTAAATTCTGATAAAAGTTCTGTGAAACCTCTACCGTTCATAAATTCACCACCTAGTGACTTCGACACAGCGTTCACTGCTCTGAAATATGCTGCCACAGATAGTCATCAGCAAAGTTCCAAAACTTGTTTCGTGACATTCGATCAGCCTCTGTATATCAAGGCTCAAGAAATAGTATGTTCCTTGTCGGATGATCCTCTGTTTGAAACAATAGTCGTGAGGCTGGGAGGATTTCATATGCTTATGTCCTATATGGGGTGCATAGGCCACACAATGGTAGGAAGTGGGCTGAAGGATGTGTTATCCTCAATTTTTGCTCCTAATTCAGTGGACAAAATGTTAACTGGACATGCTTATAGCAGAGCAGTTAGAGGGCATTTCCTAGTACAGGCTGCTTTGGTTAGAATCATTCTGGATGGTGCCGGTGTTTCATCACAAGAACAAGAGGTGATCATTAGGATATTGTGCGACATGGAGGAACGCACTCAACAAAAAGTCAGAGAGAATGCTCTCCTGACTTCACTTCAAAACAAACTACGAAATGAGCTTCTTAATCGTGTCAAGGAGAATGGGCCCACTGCAGCTTTGTGGGTGCAATATGTTAATATGATTTCGCTAATGAAGAAGTTCATTGTTGCAGAGCGTTGTGGTGATTGGAATGGCCACTTGCTCTGTGCACAGCAAATGATCCCTTTCTTCCATGCAAGTGGCCACTTTCAGTATGCGAAATGTGCGCATCTTTATGTGCAAGACATGCTTGCCTTGACAACTAACCACCCAGATGTGTTAGAGCACTTTGTGGAAAAGGGATATTTCGCCATAAATAGAAGCGGTTCACCATGGGCAGGAGGTTAGTCTGATTTGGTTATCGTCGAACAGACCCTGATGTGCTCCTTAAAAAGCTCTGGTGGTCTGACACGAGGAAGAGGAATCAGTGATTCTGTGTTAGCAAAGTGGGTTTGTGGGTCATCTGCAGCAGCTGCCATCTGTTCGTCAGTGGAGGATTTTTCTGGAGTGGTATTTTCAAGTGGAGAGCAGCACGTAGATTTCCGTGCATCATGGCAAAATAGAGATGAGCAGGACCGACTTAAGGTTTATGAGTAGTTCAGCAACCATCCCCCTTTTCCCAAATCGGCTTCGCTAATGTCACTGTCGGCAGGTATCATTGGAAACTCCAAAATAAATTGTTACCAAGCTCTACAAGTTGGAACCCAAACAATGAAAAGTACAGTTTGGAAATAATTTTGCTGACATCAAACAATCAAAAAAGAATGTAGTGTTGTCATTGGGCTGTATGACCTGTGCTATCAAAATGAACAATGAATCAGTGGTTGTTGACCCTCTAATGATCTTCCAAAGAACCACTATTGCAAAAAAGAGTGATGAGGATGTTGCTGATCTTTTATGTTATGAATTATCCCCATTCCCATTGGCTCTCTTCAATGAAGGAGGAATGAGGAAGTCAAAGAAGTCAGCTCTCTATGATGCACTTCCTGTAGTAAGTAATACGACAACAATAAACCTCAAAATGAGTACTAATGTTGTAGATGGTGGCTTTCTCCTACACCGAGTAAAATGGAATGTTGGGAGCAAGTTTTATTCAATTTGTGATCAGTATGTAACCTATATTATCAAGCATTATGGTGAAAACTGCACTGTCGTTTTTGATGGGTATGGTGATGTCAACAGTACAAAACGAGCAAAACAGGCGAAGAGGCACCACAAAAACTTCTGTTGATATTAATTTTGATGAGAACATGAATGTCACCGTTCAACAGGAACATTTTCTGGCAAATGAAAAGAATAAAACCAGGCTTATTCATTTCCTCACACAGAAAATGGCTACAAGAGGAATTGAAACTTAAGGTCGCTACAGGTGATGCTGATACTACCATCGTGAGATGTGGGATAGAGAAAGCAACTACTAATCCTATTGTTGCTGTAATAGGGGAAGATGTGGACTTGGTCGTGCTACTGATTGCTTTGGCACTACCAGATATTAATATTTATTTCTTGAAGCCTGGCAGGGGAAAAGTAGAAGCTAAATTATTTTCAATGAAACAACTCCAAGAACTTCCTTTTTCTCAATCCATCCTCCTTCTTCATGCCTTCAGCGGATGCGATACCACTTCAGCCATTTATAAAAAAAGTAAAGCAACAATGGTCACACTGTTCGAAAAACAACCAAGCCAGATGAGAGACATTGCTGAAATATTTTATAACCCCTCATCAACACCTGATGCTGTGTCACAAGCTGGTGAGAAGATGTTCTTTGCTATATATATAGCCAATGCTAATCAACATGATTTGAATAACCACCGGTATTCATCATTCCTCAAATCATCAACCAAGATCAAAGCTGATCTCTCCTCACTTCCTCCAACCAGAGGCTCAGCGGAGCAACACTCGTTGAGAGTGTACTTACAAGTACAACAGTGGGTCGATAACAACTTATCTCCTGACCAGTGGGGATGAGCCCAAGGAGAGGATGAATCCCTATTCCCAGTAAAAACAAAGGAACCGGTGGCTCCTGACACAATTCTGAACACCGTATTTTGCCGCTGTACAACTGGGTGTGGTGGAAGATGTGGATGCCGAAAAGCAGGTATTAAATGCTCGTCCGTTTGTGGAGCCTGCCATGGTACATGCACCAACAGTACACCATTAGAAGAAGAGGAGTTTCAAATTGATGACGTTGACGAAGAAGTTCTCGTTTAAGTATTCTTTAATACATATATATGTGTATAAAATCTACATTGGCTAATGATAACAGAACATTAAAAATATTAGTGATTAACTGTACTTTCACTTGTGAAAACTTACATTTCTTATTGTCCTCGAACGTTTCGGTGTGGTGTACACCTTCCTCAGCGAGGTTTGAATACAGAATGTCATGAACAATTGTACGGTTTCTTCACAGGTTGGTGGGAAGTGTGGGGGGGTTTGTGGGAGGGGGTTGGCGCTAGGATTCAAAGTATAGTTTGGTTTGTATATGATTGTGTCAAATAGTATGTGTGATTTAAAGTGTAGTTGGTCATTTAATATGTTGTTTGGTTGTAGTGTGTGGTGTTTATATATTTCATACTGTTCATCTGTGTTGAGTTTCCTACTTTTTGGTAAGTAGTGTAGTATTTTGAGGTTGTTTTCGATGTTGGTGTAGCTGTGGTTTTCAGTCTGTATGTGTGTGGCGGATGCAGAGTGTATGTAGTTACTAGAAAGGGCTTTTAAGTGTTCGGAAAATCGTGAAGAAAAAGATATTCCCGTCTGGCCTATGTAGAAATGGTTGCAATCACTGTAGTTTAATTTGTATGAATTTGATAATATATGGTAATGATACAAATTAAACTGCAGTGATGGCAACCATTTCTACATAGGCCAGATGGGAAGATCTTTTTCTTCACGATTTTCCGAACACTTAAAAGCTTTTTCTAGTAACTACATACACTCCGCATTCGCCACACACATACAGACTGAAAACCACAGCTACACCAACATCGAAAACAACCTCAAAATACTACACTACTTACCAAAAAGTAGGAAACTCAACACAACTGAACAGTATGAAATATATAAACACCACACACTACAACCAAACAACATATTAAATGACCAACTATACTTTAAATCACATGTACTATTTGACACAATCATACACAAACCAAACTATACTTTGAATCCCAGCGCCAACCCCCTCCCACCAAACCCCCCCTCACATCCCACCAACCTGTGAAGAAACCGTTACAGTTGTTCACGACATTCTGTATTCAAACCTCGCTGAGGAAGGTGTACACCACACCGAAACGTTCGAGGACAATAAGAAACGTAAGTTTTCACAAGTGAAAGTACAGTTAATCACTAATATTAAGTGCTGTGAATGAAGAGGATGAACCATTAAAACAACAATTAAAAATATGTTTAAATAATACAATATTGTTTTTATTGTGACAGTTTGTTGTATAATTATGTTGCATTGTATTTGAGATGTTTTTTTAAGTAATAGGTACTATGTCTTTGAATTTCTAAATATATCTAACTCTTTACAATTTTTTTCAAATAAATACATGTTATTTTTTATGAATAATTAAACTGCTAATAGTTCGTGTTTCTTGTAACGCACGCTCATACCATGTCATTTTTCTAAGTTCTACAATAATAATAACAATAATGAGTTTTATGTGTAATGTTTACCTTTAGTACTTATATTTTTCTAAGAACTTGTTTGCTTGGCATCGTACCATTTTAATTACCATCTGCTCTCTTTTTTGTTCCAAATAAAACCAATATAACAAGAATTTTCAGAACTATGTCATTTTTCACCCCCCTTTATTTCCTAAACTATTAATCCTACAGAAGAATGGTTCAGATCGTTTTAGTAGGAAATTTTATGTAGTTTAATTTTGTACATAAAGTATTTTTTGCTAGAACCCATAGTTTTTTAGATATTTAGGGACACTGAGAAAAACTACACTTCAACGCTCCCCCCACCCCCTGTGCTCCCCACATCCACGGGGACTTTTAGTATGTTGTTCAGGACACTCCCCCCCCCACAACTCTGCCAAATTTCAAAACTACACGATTTTTTTCCTATTTTTCTTTTGTTGCCTGGACTACTTGACTACAGCCTTAAGGTTATTTTTAACTTCAGGAGAAAGTAATCTTAGTAAGTTGAAAATTATTAAGTGTTACTTAAGAAGCGCCTTGACAAGATCTGTTTTATATTTGAGTATTATTTCAATTGATCACAGCATTGAAAATCAAAACATTGTCTGTTTGCTTTGTGACATCATAAAAATCTTCGCAAAATTCTTTGATTCTGTCTGATTATATAGTTACTTAAGTAGTGTGCGAGATATTATATGTTCTACTTTTTCAGTCATTCCTAAACCTACAAATCTGTAATATACAAATTAAATTACATTAGTTGTAAGTTGGATTAAAATTTGTAGATTGAAAAGTGACAGTTTCTGTAGCTTTATTATAAATTTAAGAAAATTATAGACCGACTGAAAATCAGTTTTATTAGTTTAGTAAGTAATAAAAATTTGCTAGCACCTCCCTCACAAATCGTGAGGGTGAAAACCATGTTGCCCTGGGTAACAGAGACTTAGTGGCTCTGAGTGTACAACTCATGTTATATAAAGTGCAGCATAAATGCAAAAGACAAATGTTCTTTGGTTTGCCTGCAGTTTACTGTGAAATAACATTGTACAGCATTACAAGCACAAGAAAAGAACTCTTGTCAGTACATTTAAATGCTACAAATGGTGACGTATTGTTTATATTATACAATATCTGGTCACTGAAACCAGTTTTATTGTTATCATGTTATTGTATTTGTGATCCTTATTGTCACTCAGGCTGATCTCCAGTCTCATCCACCGATCTCCATAGTCTTCAGTTAAGATAGTACTTTTGTTATTATTGAGTTCATAATTGAAAAGCCTTAAAGAAAAGAATAGCTTATAAAAGCAGTAAGCTGTATAATTTATAACACCATTTTGAAGAATTTTTTGTGTTTAAAGTTTTGTCATAACAAAAATAAGTTTTGTAAGTGTGTGTCTCCACCTCTTCGTACGTGTCTGTTACTACAACTTGTCAGCTATCTTTGAATCTCGTAACTCAATACTAATTAGTCTTTAAGCCATCATCATTTTTAAAGTATTATAACCAACTTTACAGTTGCGATTATGAACCCGAACAGTGCGCACTGATTCTTCGCGCGGTACGTTATTAATGTAGTGTGTTTTTAATTATGTTAGTAAAAGTTTTTATTTACGTTGACAAGTTCTTCATGTGAGAACGAAAAGTTTTTAAACCTGAAGATGGGAACATGTTTCCCGAAACATGTCGTGTATGACATATAACGAAGTCGCAAGATGGAAAGGAAATAAGGTAAAACTATAAGTTTTATTTCAATAACGCGACTTGGAGATCATAATCACAAATTATGAATTACATAATTCTAATAACAAAAAGTATGCCACAGTCTTGTATTTGTTACATTAACTGCTGCTCAATAATAACCATTAAAAACACATATCACGAATTATTATAACAAGAGTTTGTAATATCATTGTAATAAAATTACTTATATTATTAATAGAAAATGTTATTGAAATTGCTGCTTGCCGGGCTGTAAGGCCATGGTGCAAAGTTGTTCGTCGCAGATGTTTCAGCCATGCCTTCAACGACCATCTTCAGTGCTAAAAAGACTATACACACTGACACAGATGTCACAGCTAACGGCGCCAGCCGTGAAAGCCCCAGACAAAATTAATGAGTGAAGCGAGTTCTCAGTTTTAACTCGACTGTTTGGCATTTGTCTGTCTGTCTGTTTAGCGTATGTCTCATGATAACTTTTGGACGCGTCAACCAATTTTCATAAAAATTTGGCATGTGTGCCCATAATTTTACCCTACAGAACCCTGTTGTTTTTTAGATTGATCCCCCAAAATATGAGGGGGTCAAAATTGTGAAAAAATTTGCAAAAGCCCATGTGGGATATCAAATTAAAGAGAATTTTAACTAGAACCTGAATGTAGTATGTAGTTTTAGAAATTTAAAAAATTTGGGACTCCAGGGCCTAAAAATGAGATCAAAATTTCAAAAAATTTTGAAAATCCAGCAGAGCATCAGAATAAACTTGTAACTCAGATTTGAATGTTTCTAATTTTTTACTGTTTATTGTATGATTGTGTGGTCTACAATTGTTATATTACTAAAGAAATAGGGTAATTAGGATTTTTATAATTTTTTGTCAATTTAAAAATTATCGAATATAAAAATTTATGTTATAATAAATGTACTTTGTCCAAAATAATGAACAAGTTCTGCAGCGTAGGAAGCATACTCAATTTGCCTTGTTATAAATCCCACAGTAGACAATACTTGACAGTTGTTGACATAACATGTAATTTAACAAATCCTTTAGATCTATGAGTGACTTGAATTAAATCAGTACAATACTATGCATGCGCGCACGCGCGCGTGTGTGTGTGTGTGTGTGTGTGTGATGTACTTTTTCTCAAAATTGGGTGTGCACGTTATATGTGAATGATTATTTTTTCAAACTTACACATGTGTAAACAAGGGCATAGAATTGCAAAGAACCTGGGGGGGGGGCAAAAAACAAAAAGTTGACTGGCAGATAAAGTTGAAATATTAGATGTTTACACACACGTGTCAGATATATATCATATGGAGTGAAGTTAGTTCAGAATTTAGTAAAAGTAAATATGTATCGAATCATAATTTTGTTTTTAAAAAATGTTTATTTTTATAATTTGTTACAGTGCATCCTAATTCACAAAAGTTGTTGTTTATAATTAAATAATATATTTTTATTCAGGCCAGTTAATTCAGTTTTTAATTTAAAAAGAAACTTATGACACTGAACTTAGTGAAATTTATAATGTGAAGCTCTTCACTTGTATAAAATAACAGTTGACCAGTGAATTCTAATAAAGAAAATAAGTGTGTTGCCCAAATAAGTGCCTGCTGGAACTTCCCTAGATTTATTAAAATTCCTCTTATATATTTTCTGAAATAAACTAAATGCTAAAATGTAGTATTTTATGGACACAAAGTAGTTTAGTCCAGTATGATTGTAGAGAACTTTCAATATTGAAGGCGCCCTCCCCCCAACTCCATTATTAGATAGGCCTTGCACCATATTGCTCCCCCAGTATAAGTGAGTATGCAAACACATGTATAAAGGAAGCGGGCTATAGGTGTCCTATATTAGTAAAGTAAGTAAACTGATTTGACCACTACCAGTCCAAATTGGGCTTTTACTCTATCTTATTGTCATTATTCTGTCACTTCTACAATAGTGCATATTTTCAGTGTTGTAAGGAACAGATAATGCAGGTGTAATAAGTGGAAGAACATCTCGCCTTTTCTCACAGGGCAAAGTTTAATTTATCCTTAATTAAATATGTAAAAAACACTTATCACTCCATAATTTTAAAAACGTTATAATAATTTTGTTTTGTGTGTTCAAATTGGTAAGTATATTTCATGTACAATTTTTTGTGTAATGCTTACACAGTCTGTTTAATATTTAAAATGCTAAATTTTAAACTTTCCTATTCCAGGCCAATTTCAGCGTCCAGGCCAGGTATTATAACATCTTCTGGCCAATTCTTCTAAATATTTCTCATCCCAGAATACTTATAATTTATACATTTTTTCTACTAAATATTCTAGTAAAATATGGAGACACAAAAATACATAGTACACAGAGGCCTGGCCACAATTATATTCAAGTGTTCATACTTTCTAAAACAGTTTTATGGAACATAGACTGCAGTGTTGAAAAATGTCTTTTCTAGTTGTTAGAATTGTGTGAACGGTGAAACTTTGATTAGTTGTAATGATAATTCCTTCTGTGAATACAACTGATTACACATTATGTTTAATGTGTCTGCTAGTCTTGAACGAATTGAACTTTTTATACCAAACAATTGTGCACCAATTTTTAGGAACAAAATATTACAAGAATAATTCTTGTTATCATGTATTTAATGTAATAGCAGAATGCAAAATGTTATTGTGCTGTTTTGTTGGTGTTATTAATATTATTTTTATATATTGTTTTTCTTTGTACTAGAAATGTTTACATTGGGAGGTGTCACTACCTTTGTACATAATTGTTTTAGTGATTTTCTTCAGTGTTGTAAAGAACAGATTATTTAATTTAAAATTTATAATATACCTTTATTATAATCCGTCTTGTGATCTTGTAGTTATTTTGTACACTACATGTTTCGGGAATAAATTCCCATCTTCAGGTGAAGAATTTTTTTATACTCCTATTATAGAGGAATCATCCGTGAATATATTACACACACACACACACACACACACACACACACACACAAATAAACAACACAACCACAACTGTTACAAATAACAAAATTAAAATCATTATAACTACACAAGTATCGAAAACAGTGCGCACTGCTCGACTGTCAAATTTCAACTGTTTACATTGAACAGTATCAGTAATCCAGTAATCAGTCCAGTTGAAATTTGACAGTCAAGCAGTGTGCACTGTATTCGATACTTGTGTAGTTATAACGGTTTTAATTATTTTATTTGTAACTGTGTGTGTGTGTGTGTGTGTGTGTGTGTGTGTGATATTTTCACCGATGATTCCTATATAATAGGAGGGTAAAAAAAAATTCTTCACCTGAAGATGAGAATTTATTCCCGAAACATGTAGTGTACAAAATAACTACAAGATGCAAGACGGATTACAATAAAGGTATATTATAAATTTTAAAGTAAATCTTAATGTGATCTGGAGACTATATATAATGAACAGATTATGTTATGATGTTCCACCAATTGTCATGTTGTTCAGTGGAAACAGAATAACTGCACCAATGAAGTCACTAATTACGAATTTTAATTTTGCGCAAACAACGGTTATAAATCAACATAGAACTGTTAAGAATAATTCAAGTTTTTGTCCAACTCACAATAATAAATGTCACCTTATTGCATTTCCGCACTTGAATATCACCAGGACTAAACCAAAACTGTCCAATCCGAATTTCAGTATTTATACCGCAATTGACTTGCAGTATAGTGAACTAGTGGCCCTGAATTCTGGTAGAGGAGTCATATAAAAGTGTGAAAGGGGCACAGACAATCTAGAAGAGTCCTGAATGCTGCACAGCTCTGCTGTGCATAGAGATCTGTAACCATCTTGAACAGTCTCACATGCCATGTGGCCAGAATAATGAACACATTCCATGACGTGGCATCACTAGGAAGACATTACCATCCAAGCAACATTGTGCTCTAACCAATACTACCATAATTTATTTTCAGATATATAACTAATTATGTTTGTTTATCATAAAGGAAAGCTGTTCCTACATTTTCATGCTTAATATAATATAGTATGATAAAATAAAATAAAAATGGTTGAAGCGTAGTGCTGGCCACACTGCCTTCCTTGTATGCCATACGGCTCACATAAGGCAGCCTACCCTGCCTAACTCCTAAGCTGCTTCGGTGGTACACATGGGAGCCATTATTATTAGTATAAAGTAAAATCTTCTGTCATAGTAAGAAGTACTGGTTTTTTTCCACAGTTACTATAGTTCTGTCAAATTTCAAACTATTCCTCATGTGATTATTGCATTAATAAACTGTAATTAAGTGTATATTGACTGTAATAGTATGGCCACACAAGACAGAAAACTGTATTATGATTAAAAATATGTGCTGAATGCTTGGAAAAATGCCATGTAGGTTTCATTGTACATAAAAAAACAGTATGTATCATTTAAAAACTTTTTAAAATATTAAATATTTAAAATAGCTTAAAAGAACTACATAACAAAGTTTAGTATTGTCTCCTCATCTTGTTAGAGAGAACTGGAAATTCGTATCCTCTGCCACCACAGTTTTCTGCTCACATCAGTATCTGATTCTGTAAGATCAACATGAGCATTTAACTTTACTTCCCATTCATAGTGCTACACTGTGGAAATAGTACTGTGTCGCTGAGTAACTACATGATGCTTCGCATGTATATTTTTGCAGCAGAATGACTTAAGACTCTGGATTATTCAAGATGCACCTGTCAAACGTTACTCGACTACTTCATGCCCGCTGTGTCAATACATTGCAGCGTGGCTGAGGTATAAATACTGGATTTCAAAGTGGGCAGTTCAGTTACACCTGCTGATATTTCAAGTGCAGATCGGGGTTATTGTTATTTTTTAGTGCAAAGTGATTATCATGTTTTAATTAGTGCAAAACTGTAATCAGATGACATTTATCGTTGTGTGTTGGACAAATTTAACTTGAATTATTGTTTAAGAGCGCTTTTGTAGATTTCTAATTGTTGTTCATGTCTAATTAAAGTTTGTAATTACTGATTTCATTGGTCTCAATTATTCTGTTTCCACTGCGCAATACACGATCCGTGTGACCTTCATAACAATATTCAATAACACTTATACAGTGTTACACTTTTGTTACTCGCTTAACCCTTTGAGGCCAACATCTGATATATCGTACATCTTGGTTTTGTCTTAAAGGACCAACAGAATTTTTATTTAAAATTGCCGCTATTTTACAGGAATCGATTCCAATGTGACATGTACAACAAATGTTTGTAGTTTACAATTCAACCATCAGATATTGGTATTTAGCATTGACATGATATTGAAATGGTAGTCTTCTGTTGGTGTTTGGGCGTAGATATACACTAGATGGTACACAAGCAGCACTGTTACAGCCCAAATTGAATGCTTCTGATTCAGCCATAGTATGGGAGACAGAATTTGAAGTGTATTGCTATTATTTTAGACCTGTATTATCGTCAGTGTCGTCATTATGATAATTGACATTGGACGTGGAAGACTCGTGAAAATCAGTACTCGAACTCGACGCTGTTGTACGGCCTAAACCAATTGTATACAATAACAAATAACTACCCGTATATCACACTAAAATAATCAAACACTAATAATAAATCACCAACAGACGCTTCACACTAACAAAAACATTATAAAGGAAGAATGCGCGCTGCCACGTGTGACTCACGTGTAATATGCAGTAGGAATACTGCTTTGTCTATATACACAAAATAAACTACTGCTATGACACTAAATTACAACAAAATTATAAAGAAACTAACAATTAAACGTGAAAATATACCACATTGTGTTACACCACAATGAAAAAGGCACAATAAAACGCAATGCACCTACTACCAGAAACATGGTAAGTACAAACTAAAGTGACAAAACAAAGTACAAGACTGTCTTGGGGAGTGATAACAGGATTGCAACAACTATCCACGATGACTAAGCTCACACTGCATTGATAATGTTTTTTGTTAACCACGTGGTATGATGGCAACCCATCTGCTCCAAGAGCCAGACAGATACTGGTTCCTAAAGGGTTAACATTTTAATGTCTTCTCCATATCAGATGCAATGTATGCTGATTACATTATTTTTCATTGCTGTTGTTGGCAACTACAGTATTAATAGAATCAAAAATCACATCTCAGTATTACTTGTTATATATGGGTTAGTTACTTGTGTATTTATTTCTGCGTGTATTTGATCCACATACAGATATGTAGATATTAACTAAATTACAGTAAGCACATCGTTAACTAAATTGAATGATCCCTTGTATGGCTCTGCTCCTCGTGAAAGACTGTGTTGTTTAATTAAGCAATTAGTAAGTGCTTATGATTTTTATATTCTTTGTGTGTTTTAATTTTCAGGTGTGTGTAATAAAGTGTGTTTAGTATTTCTGTGATAGTAGATAATGTTTCTTTAGTGGTAGCAAGATTATTTATTTTAAGTTTGTAAATGAGTGATAAATGTGCTCACTGTTGAATTTCCATGTGCTCACTGTTACCAACAACTCTGTTTTTCTTTTTAATTTGACACGTATTTCATTTTTGTCAGCACAAACATTTCACCCATTCTATGATACATAGCTTAGCGGCTTAGTGGTTCCTCAGCCGTTATGATAATCCACATGATAGTCTGTCAGAAAAAATGCAACAGAGATGTTAGTAATGATAACTAACATTAGTACCTAGTTAATAGGTCCATTCTGTTGATCTTCAGTCAACCACTGCCTGGTGCAAGTGAGACTTTCCTATGTTCTGGTTGCTAGTCCAATGTCTGCTGGAGGTTCATCAGATTCAGACAGAACAGGATCAGCTGCAGCCACCTCGACTCCACTGTCATCCTAGGCACAAGAAACCGTGCAAGTTCCTCCTTGTGGTGTCTGGATGTGGCAGGTCACTGTCTAGAGCAGTCACACCCTCCACTTACACCAGTACAGTTATAAGCTCATGAGGGTCAATCGTCAAGAGAACCACTGGACTGTACCACAAGTGTGGGGCAGTATGAAATTATGCTTCTCCTTGAACATAGCCTAGAATGAGCAGTTTATTCAAAAGTCACGATTTAACAATAAACACAAAGACAAGACTTTCACACTGCTACGTATTCTTGGTCCTCTTCTACGATGTAGAATCTTGGACATTGACTGAAGCCACGACAAAAAAATTGGAATCTTTTGAAATGTGGCTTTACCGTAGAGTACTGAGCATTTCATGGACAGCACATATAAGTACTGTTGAAGTTCTTAGAAAAATTAAAGAAATTGAAGCTTTTCACACAGTGAAGATAAGAAAGCTGCAGTATCTGGGACATCTCATGAGAAACAAAAGAGATTTTACTTATTGCAGTCCATACTGCAGGGAAAAGTACTTGGAAAGAGAGGAGTTGAACAACCAAGAGTCTCATGGCTGAGAAATTTAAGGACCTAGTTTGGCATGAATACAACTGCCTTATTCTGAGCAGCAGTACAGAAACTTAAAATAGTCTGTATGATATCCATCATCCGAAACAGATAGGAACTATCAGAAGAAGATGCATCTCCTCTAGCCGCTTCAGGTGTGCTGTCATACTAGCCATGGGAAACTATGATGTGTGATTGTTGGAGCCATCTGCCTGGATGTGCCAGCTCATCGTTCAGGCTGATGTCATACAGCAGCTGGTCCACACCAGCACAGCTCTAAGCTCATTGCTGCCATGAAGCCAAGTCAGACCCTTCAACAAATCTTCTCCTGCGCAGATATTGTGCAAAGGGAACCTGCATCCTAACTTCTTGTGGTGTGAACAAATGACCACTCTGAACCGGATGAACCTTTTGTGTTCATTGGACTATAGCCCAGACAGTCCACAAACATCAGGGCACAGGATATGCCCCGCACAACTTCTGTCTGTTTTGTCTTTGTACTATCCTTCGTCCAAGTCATGTTCATTTTTCTTGTTTTATATTTATCTGTGGTTGTGTATTTAATTATTTAAACTTGTGTATTTCTCATAGTACCAATTCTCTTATGAAAATCATAGTAAAGTAAATACGTTAGGAAGATTAAGAGGAAGAGTTGGAAAAGTGTTGCCGGCACCAGTCAAGCAACAAACAGTGGCTAGCAAACTATTTCACCTACAGAATACATTTGCCACACAACTGTATGCCAGCTGGCTCAGTCAGTATAAGTAGCTAGCATAGATCGTGAATTTACTAATGTCACTAACAGGCATTGAAGACGGGATACCTCAGTTGTAGCTGAAAATTTTGTGCGGCTGAAGGGGGTAGTACAAGATATGGTATCTCCGCAATAAGCCATATGTATAAAGCTGTTTCTGCCAAACTGTACTGTCTTGTTTTAACAGTTTTCTATAGTAGAAGCTTGTTTGGGTGTAGGTGTAAAAACAATTTCGTTGTGGTTTTTTTATGTCACTGACCAAAAAATTGCCTATACCAAATTCTGCCATTTCCCAGACCCTCTGCCATCACGTTTTTATTAAAAAAACTTTTCGTTTGTGTGATAGCAACCATAATGCAGGTTGGGATGGTAAATAAAATAAAACGCAGATTGGCATAAAATGAAAATAAGTTTTCTATTATCATGTAAGTGAGTAGAATATAGTTTAAAAATAATAATTTTTAAATACAAGTGTCTATTAAAGTAAACATCCAGTCTTTGCACAATGCTGTCATCAAGACTGACAACTAACCAAATGTAGCTGATAACAACAGTTAAAGGTACAAATACAAAAGCAGCTTTCTTTAGGCCTTAGATGTTTGCTAAAAAAACGTTGAAAAAAAATGTAACCCCTAATGGGTTAAAAAGGTGTTGTTAGGTCTTGTGTGTGTGCGGGAGGGGGGTCATATAGTGGGAAAGTGACTGGCTCTCTCATGAGGGTTTAAAGGGCAGAGTCAGTGTGTGTATAGAACTGTATGTGAGTTGATATATGTGTGCTGATTTTCAATGTGCAGTGGTATCAGAAAAGATACAACTTTAAATCAGTTTTTTTTTTTTTTTTGTATACAGTCCACTATTTAAATACATCACATAACAGGTGTTAAACCTTATAAATCGAGATCCCTGATTCGCCTTTCAGTCTTGCCAAGGAAGAAGAAACAGTGCATGCTTCAGAGAGACCTTAAAAACTAAATGGGGAGAATGTTGAGAAAATGCTTAAGTGTGTTACAAAACAGAATTTATAACATGAAGGAAAGTTTAAAAGGTAACGTTTGAGGAGATTCGTATGACACTGTGAAGAAAGTATTGAACATTTTATATTTTTACTCAGGACCAGTTGGAGCAAGAAATGTAAGCGTCAGTTTGAAGTGGGATATAAAAAATAGTCAATAAAAAGTAAGATTGAAGTTTTATCTTTTTAAATCGTAAGTCATTAAAAATGTAAAATTCCTTACCAGTAACAAGAGAGTCTATAGGGTTCTCCTTTAATTTTTCTGTTATTTTTTATAACCAGGATTGGAAAACATGAAACTTAAATGCCGTAATGTATGCCTGTGTGAAGAACATGTAATTGAGTAGTTAGTATTAACCCCAATAACTTGTTCCTTTACATTACAGAAATAGTTACAGTAGTTTCTTATTACTATAGTAATTTTTTCTATTAAAAACCATTTCAGCATAGTAGACTATATTACAAGGATGATAATACACTATAATATAGTGTTATGCTTATTATATGTGTTGTTATTATTATACTTATATTATATTTTAATATAACTAGTCTTAAACAATACGAAGAATAACTAGTCTTGTTGAACGCTTTAGTATTTTTACTGTACAGAATGATAAATGTGGTTTATAAATTTTCTGTTTACAAAGAGTGCCCATGGCGTTGTGGAGAGTATGAAAATTGTAACAAAAGATAATTCTGAACGAGTTACTCGCTTTGCGTTTGAGTATGCCAGAAAGAACGGCAGGAAGAAGGTGACGACAATCCATAAAGCAAACATCATGTAAGTAAACCATACGTGCTGTTCGCCATGCACTTCAAGTCAAAAAGTAAAGGGAAATTTTAAAAATCATTATTTTCATAAATCGAATTTGTGTTATTTTTCCACCTAATCTCCTCCCATTTCTAATAAAATTAGTTCTTCATCTCTTAACGAGCTTTTGAATCCCTCCTTGGAAGAAACTTCTGGTTCGTGTGTAGCAGCTAATTTACACTACTGGTATATCATCAGAAACACTTTATGATGATTGTTTTAGTAGATGGAAATTGTTTAGAGAGAAATTAATGGTTTGATCAATAAATATGCAGAATTTTCGTTTTTCTCAAAAAATCTTTACTTATTCATCAATATTAATTTTGTTCCCTTCAAAGTAGTCCCCATCAGATATAATACACTTGTGCCAGCGTTTTTTCTAACCTTTGAAACACTTCTGAAACACAATTTTCGGTATGATGTTTAGCTTCTTCAGCAATTCTGTCTTTATCTCCTCAGTGTTGGAAAAACGTCATCCTTTCATGGTTTTTTTCATCTTCGGGAATAGGAGGAAGTCGAGGAGGCCATGTCCGGTGAATACGGAGGCTGAGGCATCATAACGGTGTTGTTTTTGGCCAAAAATTCATATACAAGCAGTGAATTGTGAGCAGGTGCATTATTGTGGTGCAATTTGCCATGAGTTGTTTCACCACAAATCTGGGGGTTTTCTTTGGATTTCTTCACGCAAACGGCGTAGAACTTCCAGGTAGTACTCTTTATTGACTGTACGACCTGGTGGTAAGAACTCATGGTACATTATGCCAATGAAATCAAAGAAAACTGAGCAGAACCTTCACATTCGATCGAACTTAATGAGTGTTTTTTGGTCTTGGCTCTTCAGGAAGCATCCATTGGGACGATTGGGCCTTAGTTTCAGTTTCAACATCATATCCATACACCCATGTTTCATCACCAGTTATGACCCGTTTCAGCAGTTCTGGATCGTCGTTGACTTCATTCAGCAACTCCTGAGCAGTGTCCATTCGGCACTCCTTTTGGTCAAAATTCAACAATTTCAGGACAAATTTTGCTACCGCATGTCTCATGCTCAAAACATAAAAAAAAAAAATTGCTTGGCATGAGCCAAACAATATGCCAACATCATCAGCAACCCCTCTGATAGTGATTCGCCAATTGTCCATAATCATTTTCTTCACTTTTTCGACGTTCCCATCAATTGTTGATGTGCTGGGGTATCCAGGGTGCTCGTCATCTTCAACATCTTCATGGCCCTCTTGGAAATGTTTGTACCACTTGTAAACGCTTGCCATAGAAGACTTGCCAAAAGCAACATTCTACATTTACAATACGGTGCTGCACTTTATTCCATTCTTAAAGCAAAATTTAATGCAAGTTTGTTGTTCAATTTTTTCCACAAGTAAAATATCACCGAACACACCAAAACACATATACCTTTTTTGACAGCCAACAATGAACTAAGCATCCAATATGGCTACCAATATCAAGATACATCAGGAACAAGGGTACCAACACAACAACAAATTGTCCAAGTATGACAATTGGACTTATACAGCCTACAAAATTCAAAAATTCCAGATATTTATTTATCAAACATCATATGAATGGTGGTTTAGCATCTCAAAACCAAGATCTTAAGGACAAAGGTTTGTTTGTCGGTCATGTAACACCATGTATTGTCACTTCACTTACTTCCATGAATCAAACAAAATCACACCTTTTGAAAGTTTACCATGTTTTTTCTATTGTCAAAAATGCTAAACCATGTCTTATGTTCAAATCATTTTCAACTATATCGATTTTATTTGCTGATCATCATTAATCATTTGTTTAATCATGTTGGTATTGTAATTACTGTTGGAAATGAAAGGCCTACCTTTGTTATTATACGGCTATTTTTGAAGCACTTAATCCAATTGTGCATCTAGCTATCACACAAACAACTCTCTCCATATGCTACTGTGGTTTGTAAACAGTCTTTGCAGATTTCACCCCACCCTGAGTTTAGAAAATGTATCGCTTCTTTCATTTCTTCCATGGTACAGTCAGGCAATTTAGAACTCATTTTAAAATAATTTCTAAACACAATTACAAACCCACAAATAATGAAACAATAATTTCGATTGACAGACACATTAAGGTTATGATTTAAAACAAAACAATCAGTGCTGCCATCTGATCAGGAGGGAAAGAAAAATTTCCCTCTACTTCTTGACTTTCTCTTGTACCATAAATTGTTATTACCTGTTTTTCAGAGTTATATTTTCTGATTTCTCTTTTATAGTGCTGATCTCCTTGGTGCAGTACCTGTTGTAAGTTGATAATGTTTCATTCAACTTCAGAGTGACTGACTACATCATAATGTAGTTTTAAGGTTTTTATTAAACATCCTATCCCTTTGATATGAGTACTTCGGCTTGCCGGGCTGTAAGGCCGTGGTGGTCCATGGTTGTTTTGAGTAAACTTTTCAGCCGTGCCTTCAACGGCCATCTTCAGTGCAGAAGGCTGCAACACACACTGACCAAGGTTCGCAGTCAGTGACCGCTGAACTGTGGTTAAGATTAGTGGCCGTTAGTAGGACACCCATATTTATAAATTTTTGGTCTCCTCACAAAGTTGTTGTCTGACACCACCAGCCAATCAGAAGAAAGGCAAATTCTTTTTGGTTTGCCACAACTTGTATCCAAAGAGCACTCAATGAGAGGGACTCACCCCGCTGATTCATGGTAACAGATGCATGTTGGTAGGAGAACATGCTTGTGTTTCCCACTTTAGTATATTTTAAAAAACTGTCAACTCACTGTAGTCCTAATACAAATTTTATTAACACACACTGCAATAGCCCTATAGTATTTACAAATTATTGTAATTGTATTAAAATCTTATATGAGACACTGAAACAGCAGACTACAGTACGGAACAGTATTGGAAAACATACTGAACTGTCATGCGATAAAAATTTCAGCCATGTTGCAAAAAAAGTGTGTGTGTGTGTGTGTGTGTGTGTGTGTGTGTGTGTGTGTGTGTGTGTGTGTGTGTGTGTGTGTGTGTGTGTGTGTGTGTGTGTGATCTACAGTGAAGCTCACCAACATGCAATAATGAGTATACAGTATTGTAACACAAACAGTGAATTTGAACAGTTCCCTTGGCTGCTGCCAAAATATTATTACTGTTTAAAATCATTTCATTAAACTTCAAAACGTGTCAACTGAAATGGACACCGTCACCAATAATCCACATTGTCTATAATCGAGTTGCTGGCAATTGACAGCCTACTGTAGTCGCAAATGCTAGCTGTTTGGATTGAAATGACTATTTCTTCATACTTTTAAACTTCACTTTGATTTGGTGGTGAGGCTGTGGCCATTGTCAAAATAAATGGTGACCTCATCAATACATTGGGAGGTGGGTGAGAATGACTGTAGCATTAGAATGTATGTTTGAGTATAATAGTTCATAAATGTGTTTATTTTTTTACAAAATGTTGAACGTCTTTCAGGAAATTGTCAGATGGACTTTTCTTAGAAACGTCTCGTAAGGTAGCTAAGGATTTTCCAGAGATTGAACATAATGACATGATCATTGATAACTGCTGTATGCAGCTTGTATCTAACCCTCATCAGTTTGATGTAATGATCATGACCAACTTGTACGGCACAGTTGTGTCCAATGTTATCTGTGGACTGGTCGGCGGTGCAGGCCTGTTTTCTGGCAAAAATTATGGTGACCATGTAAGTATATGAAACGTTTCTTTAGCTGTAAATTGTTTTTATACAACAATAAAAGACGTATTTAATTATCCATTGTTTAAAGAGATTTTTGCATTCATGTATTGATCCTTGTCACAGTTGTACTAAAAGCACACAAGTCCATTGTTAAAATATAATTTTGTTTCAAAAATCATTGTGAAGTAATTTTAGCATAGCAAAGGAACTGATTTATTTGAGTAATTGTTTGCTTACTTGCTATATTATCTTTTAAGTGTGTGTGTGTGTGTGTGTGTGTGTGTGTGTGTGTGTGTGTGTGTGCGCGCGCGTGTGTGTGTGTGTGTGTGTGTGTATGTGTGTGTGTGTGTGTGTGTGTGTGTGTGTGTGTGTGTGTTAATTCTTGGATTGTTTTATCGTACTATGATAGAATTAGATAATTGCTTTAAGATACATTTTTTTTAACAGAGATGTCTTTGGTTCTCCTTCAGTCAATCAACCGTGGCTCTATAACCCTTGGTGGGTCTTGGCCTGCTACAAGAATCGATTCCATTCGTCCCTATTGCATGCCTCGGCTTTCCAGTTTCTTATGTTCAGCTTTTCGAGGTCCTCCTCTATCTGGTCTTTGAATCTACTTCGGGGTCTTCCCCTTTTTCTACTACCCATTGGTCTCTGGTAGAAAATATGTTTTGTAGGCTGTCCTTCCTCCATTTTCTCTATGTGTCCAACCAACCTTAGTGTATTTTGATTATCCTGACAGTATCCGTCTCTTTGTAAAGATGGTATAGTTCATAATTATAGCGCATCCGCCACATTCCATTTTCTTGTACTCCTCTAAATATTGTTCTTAGAATCTGTCTTTCACAGCAACCTAGAAGTCTCGCTATTTTTTGTCACTGTCCAGGTTTCTGAAGAATATGTCAGCACTGGCCTAATAAGTGTTTTGTAGATTTTTGCATTTTGTGCTTCTTGAGATGACGCTAGATGTCGGGTGCTTTTTTAATTCATAATATGTTATATTTGTGAGATATATTCTTCCTCTTATTTCAGTGCTGATGTCGTTAGTGCTGTTTACCTTGGAGTCAAGATATATGAACTCTTTTACTGCCTCTATATTTTTTTTGCCTATTTCAAGGTTTTGAAGGATTGGGTTTAATGGTAGTTTGTTGGCACCATACATATATTTTGTTTTCTCCAAGTTTATCTGCAGGCCAATTTTACTTGAGGCTCATTCTCCTTAATAACCAAAATTTTATATAACCTTAAACTTATACTTTCCACCCAAGATATGACAGTTTCCAGTGGGGACTCATGTGTCAGACATATCTTTGCTCATTTCACTTTCATTTTTTCACTGCTTGGTTTATAGCATGTAGGGGGTATTCTTTTCAGCAACTTAAATTATTGGTCCCCACCATCCAAATAATCCTGCTGATGGGCCTCTCTACTAGTCTGTTATATTAAAGTTGTCTCTTTGACCATGAGATGTTTGTGCAGCATGTGTATTTTGGTCCATAATCTCATATACAGAAGAATATGTCAAGCAAATAATATACGACCTAAGACTTGACAATAATTCTGCCTTGAAGAGACTCAAACAGAGGATAGAAATTCCTGAGTAAGAAATTTTCTATTCTCAGTCTATGGATTGAGGGGAAAAATTGAATTTTGCGTCTTGACCACGCAAAAGTTTTAAATGTCACCTTAGGTGTCACCAATTGATGTTTAATACTGCCTTCCAAATGTAAGATTGTTATTGGTTAGTTACAAAATTTTGAGTATTTATTATATTATTTACTGCATTAGAGACATTTCATTATGTGCACTTAATGTATGCATTTTTAAATGATCAGTTCTTTGCAGATTTTAATTGTAGTTTTACCAGCTATTTTTTTTAAATTTCAAACCATTCTAATATTGTGTACCTATTTTCTGCTTTTGTTTGTGTTCAGTATGCCATCTTTGAGCCAGGCACTCGCAACACAGGTACAGCTATTGCTGGAAAGAACATTGCAAACCCAATTGCTATGTTAAACGCATCAGTCGATATGCTGGAACATCTGGGACACCAAACACACGCCAATATTATAAATAAGGCTATCGAAAGGACCATTAGTGAAGACCGTATACATACCCCAGGTATTGACATACATATTGACAGGTTTGACATTTTTCAGTTATTCAAATTCAATACAAAAATTAATTTTGCAAAGTCCATCCTCACTTACACAACTTCAAATACAGTAAAGTCCCAATAATCTGGAACCAGGTAGTCTTAAAGTCCGGTTAATCCTTTTAAACCTATATTCGGTGAAATAAAAAAGGTTTGGAAAAAGAAAAATGTACTTTATAAACAAAAACCCGACTGTATTTTTTACAGACTAATAATAAGACAATTGTAAATCATTGTGTAAAGTGTGTGTGTGTGTGTGTGTGTGTGTGTGTGTGTGTGTGTGTGTGTGTGTGTGTGTGTGTGTGTGTGTGTGTGTGTGTGTGTGTGTGTGTGTGTGTGTGTGTGTGTGTGTGTGTATTGGGGGGGTGAAATCTAATGTCAGAGAATTAGAATCGCCTGTTCAGATTTGTTCAAGTAAAGTTCAAGTCTTTCCAAGAAAATTTTAAACTAAAGCACGTGGCAAACAATTGAAAAAGAATTTAATCTATATAAACGAGTAATGTTTGTTTCTGTGGGAATGAATATTTTTCATGTTTATTTCTTTTTTACAGAATTAACACTGTTGCACACCACTATAGAAAAATTATTCCGATTAGCACTTTCAAGCTTCTCAGCTCATCATTTCCGATCTGATGATGAGCTGTGAAGCTTGAAAGCGCTAATCGGAATAATTTTTCTATAGTGGTGGCAACAGCATTAATTCTGTTTGTGATTATAACCACTAACACAACTTTATTAATTGAAATCTTTTTTAATTAAACATTTTTTAATCCTTATGAAGTAACAGGTGTGTCACTACCACTCTGCAGCAATAAAATTTAATACTTAAAATGTAATCACTTCGTTATTCGCATTGCACTGTATAAAGTTTGTGACCATTTTTTAAGTGATTAATTCTTTGTATGTTTTAATTGTAATTTCAGGTGTTCATTCAAAATTTCAAATCTTATGTGCAATATTGTTTACATATTTTTCTGTTCACAATATACTGTAGTTTGTGTTTAGACTTCTGTCATTTGGGCGCAATTATTTTTATGTTTTTAGATCTTGGTGGCACTGCAAAGGGCACAGATGTAGTTGAAAACATCATAAAACATGTTCAAGCCGCGACTAAAGCCATGAAATGGTAAGTTGCTAATTAGCAGGAGTAAACATTATTAATTATTTTTTAATAGATTCTATAGCAGTCATGAAAATAATGTAACATTCAGAGATTTTATTATCTTTTTTGATAATGGTGTCTTTTTTATATTTATAAATCTGAATCTGCAGAGTTTTCATGAACTTAAAAACAACAGTTTTTCACAGTCTCAGACATTGTTAAAAAGTCTTTGAGACTTTCAGTTTTATACAGATTTTCAATATTAATCCTATTCCTTTCATGAGCATATATATCATTACCATTTATTTACCAAGTTTATATGATATTGTCACTGGACAAAAGGCTTGCCGCATGACAAATGGCGCCAGTCGTATACTCTAAGTGTTTTTGGTGGCCCTAAAAAGGACCTTGTGGCAAGAAGGCTGATGTTGGTCGTGCCGCGCTGAAATGTTCGGCGGCTGCGCCCACTGTTCGTGGCGCACTGCAGTCCTCCTCTTCTTTCGGCACCGGTTGTAGAGTCGGCTGCCGGCCCAGCGAAATCCATCGCTGGCGTGGAACGGGAGTGCGAAGACGCAAGAATGGCGGCGGTTCTATTCTTCGGCTGTTCCTTCCGGCTGACTCCGCCTCGATGTCGTCCGAGAGAGGAGAGGAGATGAAGTGCGTCCGATGGCGTGGCGATGAAGAGTGCTCAAAATTTTCTGCCGGCCCGGGTTTTATGCACTAACCGGGATCGCGGATTGGCTAGTTCTGAGCACGTTAGATGGTCACGTCTCGGCTGCTGATCGCTGATTGGCTCGCTGTGTCCGCCGCTGGTAACGGAGAGCAGATGTTCGCATACCGCTGCCATCACAATATATAAGAACATATATATCATTTTACCTTTTATTTAAAACTAAGTTTTATGCTGTTGAATGTAAATTGGACAGTTTCAGTTTCTAGCCATTTTCAAACAAGTGTTGTCATAAAGCCTCTAAAAATTTGTAGTTTCATAACAGTTGTAAATAGTTAAATAATACCCATTTTAATAAATGCAACGCAGAACGTAATTAAACCGTTCGGAATGCAGATCGGCAGATTCTGTACACTTCATTTCAGTTTTTTTTTGCATATACTTATGTATAGTAATTACAAGGCATGGTACAAAAATGTAGTAGTATCATATTAATGCATTGTGTTGTGTCATATTGAGGGAGGTCTTTATGGCCTGTATCTCAGTTGCAGCATACAGATTGAGTCAGAGTATCAGATATAGAAGTCATAGAAAGACCCAGTAAAGAAAAATAAGAGACTCCAATACTTTGTATAGATATTTTAACCTCTATAGCTCCAAGTGTTGAGAGAATACTGCATGTCACATAGAATATTATGCCACAATAATGTGTATATGACTTGATAGAACAAACTACTTCTAAAAAACCTCTCATAACAAAGTAAACTTAATAATGTAAGTTCAACAAGTACAGTCGTAATATCACTTCTAATATTGAAACAATTCGATCCTGTATCTAAGAGCTTCCTAAAATTTCAGTTTTATTTGCAAGTCATATCTAAAGGAAAATTTGTCACAAGTAATAATTTTTCCACAAATTTTTGTCTTCTATCAGTGGATTTCTGCATGTGATTAGTGAGCTGGTATGACTTTCAAATGCCTCCAAACTTTCCACACAAATGTCTCAATCCAAAATTACAATCTAAATTTACATAAAATTAATACGCAAACGAGGGTACGAGGGTATTGGTATGAGAGTGTAATACAACACTCTGTTAATATAATTTTATAATTTCCTGGTATTATAGCTTGCAGTTCTTTAAACGTGTGTCATCGTACCCCTGTAACTTGTGTTCTTGAGTAGTCTTTTAAATGTCACAACTGATTGTTAGTAGATTTTTTTTTTTTAAGTGTGACACATCTATCTAGAAATATATAATAATACCACATGTTACTTATAATAAGGGATGCAGTGCTTTGCACATGGCCAGCCAGGGTGTATCATGCTGTTTAAAACGTCGAAAAGTCATAAAATAAGTTCAATACTTTATGACCACACCTTATTTAGCTGTTCTGTAATAAAAACTAAGAAGCCAGAGTGAAGTGATGCAGAGTTAATGCTGTTTTTGCACATAAATTATGTGTGTATCCTTCAGAACATATTGTAGGAGTGTTTTACAAGAAACGTAATTCATTTAATATAGTAAATTACTTGAATTTTCCATAACATTATCATTCAGAATTGGAATATTTTCTGACAACACATAAAACATAATTAATGATTGAAGATCATAAGTTTTTCTATAAATGATAACAGCAATCGTCTAATTTTTTCATGGAAGTCATATGTTATGATATAGAATTCTTTACTTTTTATGTACCCTGTATATGTAAGTGTTAATGCATGTTATATTGGTATAAAATATGCTTGCAACTCTTCAGCATTTTGTTTTTTTTTGTTTTTTTTTTTTTTTGCATATTAATCAATTTATGAAACTTGGTTTGAAACTTTTGCAGGAATAATATAAGAACTAATGTACATATAAAACAACCAAAACAATAAATATTACAGTATATTGTTTTTATGTGTATATAAAAATTGAAAATAACAGAAGAAGGTAACAGTATAGGCATCAATAACAGCGAGAAATTTTGAGTTTTTGATGACACAGTAAGTCTGTGTTCTTGTGGGACAGGTTTTAGAGTAGACTCTGTAGACTGTGTTTAGACCTGTTTAGTTTAGGGTTTCTTTTTTTTATTAAACCATAGCCTTATGACTAGGTTTTAGAGTGTAGTGGGTTTTGTTTATGAACTCGAGTAATTAATTTTATTTTTAAAATGTTTGTTGTTGTCTAGAAATATTTTGAGTAGAAACTAAGGGTTTTACTTTTCTCAAGACTATCTGTTTGAGGTGGGTCAAGTAAAATGCATTGTATATATTTAGATTGCTGTAACGTTGCATGAATATTGCTGTTTGCATTGGTAGTTTCTTCTTGTGTGACTTGCTAACTTTTAATTACGTTATCTGTATTATTTTAATGGGGGTCGTTCCAGAAATCGATGACTAATAGTAATAATTGTGCGAATTAAATATGTTTGTTTGTTATCATTATTTGCAGAGAATTTTTTTATGTTATAAACATATAGGTTCTGTTTTTGTGTCCGTATGAAACCACGTTTTTATATAAGTATTTATTTGGATATTATTGGAACTTTTATGCAATTTTTGGTAATTGTTTAGTCGTAGGACACCATAGATTTTGGGATGTTACCTAGTTTTTCCAATTCTTAAAGTGGTCTTGTATACGAGTTAAGTAGAAATTTTTCCCGAATACGCTCTGTTTTTGCTTAATTTCTGTTATTATGCCTGCTGATGGTATGGACGTACGCGACATATTGGAATCTTACTCTGTGATTAGTCAAATCTAAACGAAGAAGTACCGTTACATATTCGTTAACCCATGCAGTAACTGTTGCAAATGTTTTGGCGTCGTTTAGTAGTGTATCGTCCGACTAGTACGAAACATTGAAAAGCGTGCAAAAACGGCAAGTAGTGCAACGGGTGCGGGAAGTGCATAAAGTGCATTGGTAGCTTCCAAGTGCGGCGAGTGAGCCGTATAATTTACTTGTGATTGTACATGTAGTTTTTGGTGAAAATCACTAGTAATCTGTAGAATGCTATTTCATAATGTGTCTAGGTTAGGTTAGTTAGGTTTAGTTTAGTTAAATTACAAAATATGAATGCCCCATTTAGGTTAGGTTTGTTTATTTTGGTTCCGTTTGGTTAATTTACAATTTAGTTCACCAGAAGTTTTTTTACGGTGTGATTTCAAGCATACTAAACCAAACAAGACTTTGCGTGTAACTAGCGTTAGACACTCCCTCCTGCGCAAATAACATTATTTAATAACTCTGCTCCTACTGTTTTCCGGAATTTTTTTTAGCCTACAGTGCTACAGATGAGTATTTAGGGCAAGTTTAACACAAATTTTGACAGAATCCGTGGTGTCCTTCAACGGAACACTTACCCAACTATTAAAATACATCATCAAGTAGAATTAGTTTTGGTGCGACTTGAGATAAATAGTACTTGACTGTGGGAATATAACAGAAGTATGAAGAAAAATTATTATATTGTGTTAAACTTATGTATATCTGCCATGCAAATTAAAAAGTTTTTTAACTACGAAAACTATAAAAAGAATGGTAACTTTATACATGTCCAGGAGTAAAAAAGATACCATTACATAGTAACGTAATCGAATATTCGTAATATAGTCCATAACACATAAACACGTATAGAAGCTGTAAACAGAATAGGATCTACGTTTGGTCATTAATTGTAAGCAAAATGAGCATACACAACCCACAATCCCTTTCTTGTTGACATGAGATGAAAACCTCGTAATTCTGTTCAGCAGTGTGGAAGTGTATTAGAAAAAAAACAATAATAGTGCCCTCACTTTGCTACATTTGTGTCTTTGTTGTTGAAAAATGTTAACAAATATTATTTTCTTGAGATTTTTTTTTTAATTTTTGTGTTTCACAAGTTTGTAAACATCCCTGTTTGTCTTAAATTATATATACACAATTGTAATTAGAAAATATCTCCATCATTCTGAGAACTCAGTTCATAATGCCATAATACACTTCAAGAGAAACAGTGATTGAATGTTTCTGTATAGTATAGAACCTATGTAAAGATATTTTTTGCATTCATTTGCTGTGCTGTGCTTTTAATCTGTACGTTTATGGTGTTTGCTGAAAATGTTTAGTAAATTTGCACTTAAAAACAGTAACTGACTTTCTGACGGTTTGTGTTGAGTGTAATTTGAGCGAATCATCTTGAAAAGCATTCAACACTCAGTAATTGTAAGTTAATATTATTATATTAGAATTTAATTTAGTATTTACTAAGAACAAGGTTGAGAATGAGAGGATGAAACATTTTATTAGTACCTGGCTTATCTGTGGTAACTAATAGTACAAAACTGATGGGTAGCCGTTCCAAGAACTATTATCAGGAAGATTTAGTTCTTGTGCATTACAATCGTTTATGTTGTAGCATCTGTCTCTTTGACAGCATATACATAACTTGTTATTTCAAGGAAGAAGACAGTTTTAGAGTAATACATTCAATAATTGAATTATTTTCACATTTTTAAAGAGGTTTAATTAAATGTGTTATCTGGGTTTTCCATAGTTACTTCCAAACACATGAGTAACTATATGCTAACTGTTAGTGTACGCTAAAAGCATCTGGACACATTTAATAATCACTACTGTTTGTCGGGTATAAATGGTATTCAAGGTCGTTGTCTAACACAAAAGTTGATGTAGTTCTAAATTTATTTTGTGATTGTACTTTATCGAATATTTTGTTCACAGTTTTATTTCTTGCAATTTTTGTGAATGCTCTATTAGTATCACTGGTTCAAACATACATAACATTTTCTAACTGTTTCACCTGTGTGTAGAGTACAAATATTCGATACAAGAAATGTTTGTTGTGGAGTACAGTTAGTCTTTTTTATTAATGATATTATACAACAATAATCCCATAGTTAACGCATAATGGGGTATTACAAGTAATGCTCAAAATCGTAGCCTGAACGTCTGTTCAGGAACACGTCTGCAGGGTACCAGTTACCTGGAATTATTCAGTGGTATCGGGGATAGTAGGTGGGAACACAGGAAGTGGCTGTGTCCCTGACAAGCTAGTGTATGTACATGTTCTGACCTGCCACAGTCCGGATAATCCATCCACAGACAATTGGCAGTTGATTGTGTAGAGCTGATACTTGCATCTGAAAAGCCTACTAATACAAAATAGGATTACCAGGATTAAACTTTTTTTTCCAAAAAAATATTTATTATGCATAAACAAGAAATGAGCCTCCAGGTGGTCTAGTGGCTAGCGTGGGCAATTCATTTGCGCGTGGTCCCAGGTTTAATTCCCAGCAGAGGCTCAGCAGCTACAGCATGCACTCAGCATCATGAAGCAAAACTGAGTAGCCGTGAGATAACAGCAGAGCCTCGTGGGTGTGAATACCGCAACTAGCGGCTGGCGATGCATTGTACTAGCCATGCAACCGTCCCACTAAACACAAAAGCCCCGCAGTATGTCTTGGTCCTTTATGGACTGTTGAGCAGAGGTTTTTTTTATATACAAGAAATTCATACTTCTTGCCAGTGTGGGACTCATTAATTCATGGCTACCTCTTAAAAACGTTGTATAAGGCACAAAGCAAGTCTAAAACCCATTGAAGACCTTTTTAAATGTATAATTTCAGTATTCTCATTGTTCAAAAAAATTCTTCAATCACAGTAAATGTTAAATGCATACATATGCTGTCGGAACATAGGAGACGTGTATGTCTGAAAATCTTTGTATATCCAGTGCTGATGAACAGGAAGATTTAAAATAATACAGATTGTGTTTGTTTTTGGTGTTTTGTGTGTGCACTGTTCGACTTACATAATATAGCTACATAATTATTGATAAAAATCATATATTGCTGAATTCTTGTGGACAGATTTTCAGCTTTAAAGAAGCTAAAACAGCTGAGAGTTCACACAGCTGTTATTAGGCAGTGAATCATATTGTGTGAAATAATTCAGCATGTTGATACATGTATTAAAATCGATTTTAAGCTGTTTTTTGTCTGATTTTTATTTCATTCATTAGTCATGCCAGAATTTATTTTTTTTTCATTTTTCGTATTTCTAAATTTTTTTATTTTTAATGCTATTTGTGTTTCTTTTAGTTAATTTTTTATTTATTTTTTGTTGTTTAGCTTCTAAGGTACTGATATTTTTGTTTTGTTAAAATTATGTTTGCAGAAGAGACGGTAGTTCATAACTAGAGAGATATTTTAAAGTACCGCTTCTTCTTCTTCTTCTCTCTTCTTGTACTTCTGCTACTACTGCTTCATCTTTCTTCCTTCTTGAACTGTCACTGTTTTCCCGATTCTTGGAATTGACTGCTTGGATGAATAGGAATTTCATAAAGACTTTTAACACTATGACTGATGCCCTATACAAATTCATGTAAATATTAACACTGTTCTCAGCTGTTTCTGTTCACATGAGTGTAGTCTGAATAAAGTAACAAAATTTAATCCATTAAATGTATTAAAAACTGTTAAGACAGAGCTGATAGGTAGTTGTATTACTAGTTGATTGTTTCTGACTGTGCAAATTGCAGGTCCGGTTAAACATACTTCGAAGCAGACATGGTGCTGAGACTGATACCCAAGTGCAACTGTAGTGACCTGCTACATATCTATAGCTTTCTTTTGTTGCTTTATTGTGATTTTTATTTTGTTGGAGCTAGTTGGAATTATTTTATTAGTAAACATTTGTTATATAAAAATTTATTTTTATAATTGAAACACATTCATTTGTCTTTTGTTAGAAATTTTATTTATTTATTATACATTAAAAACATTTCATGTTGTTGATATTCTACCATAATCATTTAATGTTGTATTTTTAACACTCATTATGTGTAGTTTACATTTTGTGTTAAGAAAAGTTGTAAATGTTACTGTGGACTTTTTTCCATATGTTTATTGTTACCGAATTTTGTTGCAGGACTTATCGTTAAAATAAATTTAAAGGAAAAAAGGTATGAATTTAATTTAAATTAATGCTTTTTCAGCAATGCCCTGGCACAAAGAGAATTGTCAGTTCTTAGTCAAATTTATGTTTACTTTATCAGTATATGCGAATCAGTATTTTTGTTTGTAAAACCAGTGTTGTAAATTATAAAACTGAACTGTAAGTTAATATAATTGTAAATATGTGGGTTTATTTAAATATATATATAAAAATAGTTTCTTACAAGTAAAATTTTTACTATTACTTCAAGAGGATATACTGTTCCTTCTATTCTCCCTTTCTGGGATTTTGTTCTATTAATTGTTGTTGTTACACAAAAATCATAATATAAGAAGTTTCATACATCTTGTTAGAATTCTTCATATCCTGTTTACTTAGAAAGTGTTGTGTGATTGTCGAACATGTATTATAACATTAATAATAGCTGCCATTTTAAATAAGTTAGTATTGTATTGTGTTTGGTAAGCAACCGTTTTTGTCCGAATTTTATGTCATTATTATGTTTGTAGTAACGTTTGTATCTCATACAAAATATATCACATTTTTCTCAAACCAAGGGCAGGCTGTGTACGATTGTTCAAAACTTTATAAAGCTATGAATTTTTAGAACCACACAACTATCATAAGATAAATAATTGCCAGCCATTATGTACTGAATTAATATAGAGCTCATGTTTTTCACTTTTATGAGTGATGGGTTTCACATGTCATGTGTATCTTTTTTTATATTATATAGTGAGACATTGAAACTTGTATTTAGACAGAACTGATAATTATATGGAATTCTTATTACACTGTTCGGACAGTTTGCGGCCACCAACTCATACTGGGTTGTATTGACAATACAGATATACTTTGCAAGTCTTATACTTACAGTTCAGTGACAGATAACGGTAACAAATAAATCGATGTGTCAGTGGCAAAGTGTATATTCGTCAGTGGTGATGGTCTCTTTAATGTTGTGTACTTCTATTTGTCTGTGCATTTCATTACTGTGGGTTTTGAAAAGCTTTACATTGGCAGAATTGGATATGATCGGGTGCCTTATACCACATTACACATACAAATACAGCAGAGTTGATTGTCATATACATATACATATACTGTACATAACTATTCACTTTTATTAAGAACATAACTTAATATACAAAATTTATATATTGAATATGCTATTCATAAACTATACACCCTACAAAAATGCTTATACATTTTATTCTATTCTAATTTTTGCTTAACAACAACGGTAATAAGTCAGTTTATAAATTGTTGTCTGTAAATTACCCTTTAAATTTTTTTTAATTTTCCCATACCGTGTGTGTGTGTGTGTGTGTGTGTGTGTGTGTTAATGTAAACCGTGTTTCTACTGTTCAGTAGAATTGTTGGTAGTCAGATCAACTGCCAAGTGGTGTGTGTGTATACTTTTGTCACAAAACTAACTGCTATAACTTAAAATTCATACTGCGAGACAAATATCGATATTTTAGAAATTGTCGTCCCGCCGTATATACCATTATAAAAGAATTCCATTGTCAGTTGGAGATGAATATCTTGGGGTCCAATAAGAGGTCTGACAAGACGAATTCCGGCTTGATTGTGTGCGGTAGACAGTAAAAGAAAATATTCTCTAGTCGCTTCTTGAACTCCGGGTGGTGCATGTGCTGTAATAAGGTCCAGCTTGAAGTCTACAGTCGTTGATGACCAGAGCGGTCCTTTCATCGAAAACAGGTCCAGTGCTCCACCAGGGATCGTTAGGTTTGAGACGAGTGTGATAAAATGAAAAGAGTAGGTCATCGGCTTGTGTAAGCACTCTGTATCGCCCTCACGGCATGTGACAGACAGTCTCTTACAGCGGCTGGAAAATGTCAGACACTTACTTAATATATATTGTGTGTGTGTGTGTGTGTGTGTGCGTGCGTGCGCGCGTGCGTGCGTGCGTGTGTGTGTGTGTGTGTGTGTGTGTGTGTGTGTGTGTGTGTGTTTCAACACAAAATTTTCATTTACAGCTTTGTTACGTACTGCAGAACCATGAGACTGTTAGTATAAAATAATTGATCTGAACATCGCAGAAGTATTAGAAAGTTCATGAACTGTTTCTATTTTGAACTGTGTTTCCATCATTCAAATTTTAAAAATATACAAAATCATAATTATTTTTTGTAACATGTACTTGTGAAACCTGGGTATTAATGCAAAAAGATGAAGAGTATCTAAGAATATTCAAACGAAAAATACTGAGAAAAATTTTTGGACCATTGCAAAATAAAGACAAGATTGCACGGAGAATACAAAGGAATCATGAAATAAATAATCTAACACACAGAACTGATATAGTAAGGTTTATAAAGAGTAGAAGGATACCCTGGCTGGGACACACAATGAGGATGGAACAGCACAGAATTTCCAGAAAAATTCTAGATGGAGATCAAGAAGAAGGTCAATGAAGATATGGATCAAAGATGTTGAAGAGGATCTGAGGAATATAGGGATAAGAAGATTTTCTTTAACGATTTGTGGACAATATTTAAAGTCAAAATACAAAGTGCCTGGAAATTGACAAAGCTGGATGTAATGCCTCGTACAGGTACAAAAATTCAGTAAGTACAAGAGATTAAGTAGAACTACAAAAATAAGACTGTAAACCGTCATTCACTCAGTGGTGCATGCAGTGGAGGCAACATGTTTTACAAGAGCAAGTGAAGAGGATTTTCAAAAGATAAATGAAAAAATAGATGGAAAGAACGTTCTGATGTTTATTAAAGAACAAATAATAAGTTCAGGCAGATATTAGGCATAATTAGGTAGATAAAACTAGTTCTGAAAAAGATCATGAAAAGGAAACTGCAGAGAAAGAGATTAGAGGAAGACTTGGAGGCTTAATTCTTAGGAGGACTGAAGTCTGGGGAAGATATTGTGTAATGTTTTAAAAGGCGGTTAACAGAACACATAAAGAGGTGGTAAAAGAGCGGTTATAATTCTAAAATGAATGTGAAGTACCCTTGAAATAAAACTGAAATTATACTAGAAACAACATTATCGATATTATTGTGTAACAACAGCAATATTAATTTTTCTATTTTTTTTTCTAAGTAGAAGTTTTATACCTCTACAACAGTAGAGGTCAGTGAAGCAACAAAACGATTTGTAAAATGAAATAGTGTTAGCATTCACTTCAGTACAGCTGACCGGGACAACAGTTTACTTATTGTAAAGCAGCTGTAAATAATTGGAGGGATAATTGACAGTGGAAACAGGACAAGAGATTGATTTGAATAATCTACTAAAGAAGTCAACAGAATGAACAGAGGCTTACAAACAAGAAATAAATCAGAAGCCAAACAAAAAGGTCTCACAAGCAAAACATAGCCCTACCGAATACAAATGCAAATCATGGGTACTAACTAGATGAGATAAAAGTAAGGGTCCATGCATATCGCGGAATACAAGCATAGAATGCTCACACACATTACAGTCAGTGTGAAAACAAACTCATGTATTTATATGGCACCGTGCATAGCGAAGCAGATCGCACATCGCATACCTGAGAATATTATCACTGATCCTCTTCGGAAAGCAAACAAGTTTGTTTTTTTACATTACACATGTAATACTTCTGAGCTCTGATTGGTTGCTTCAAGGACATTTCCCGCACTGTAGCCAATCGCAACTATATCCAATGTACAATTCCCGGTAAAGTGTAAACAGTTCGGTCTCTAATCTGCTGTAAAATGTGCTTACAGTGGCATGCACAGAACTCGACACTGTTCCCTATTCTAATGTATCAGACATTATTTCATCCTCGGTTGCACACCTCTCATACAGGTGTGATATGCTATGTGCGATCACCTATGCGAAGCTCCTATGCTAGTATTCAGCACTATGCATGTACCCTTAGATTAGAGTAACAAAGATGATACGACTAAGAAGAGTGATAGGGAGAATAAGGATTAGATATGATAAAATAAGAGAACTAAAATATGAGTTATAGAAGAATTTGTTGGCCAAAGACAGCTTAGGTGGTGGAAATTTCTACAACAGATGATAATGATAGTGGCATTTTGGTTTTAAGTTATTTAGAGAAAAGCTTTTGTTTGTGTCTCTGGAGATTATCAGTTGCTATTTTTATTATTCCAAACACACACACACTTCATGTACAAGTCTGGTCCAATGTAAATATTATGCATTAAGGAAAAAGAAAAAAGTTAACATTTTGTAAAATTTACGAAACATTAAGAAACAACTCCTTGAAGAAAACTGTTCTGTTGAATTAACTTTTTAATCTTGTTATTTGAATTAGCAGTCTTTTTAACTCCAACTTCATCATGCTTATTTTGAATAAGAATTTTATTATTTCATCGTGGTTTAGGACTTGAAAATGGTGGATACACTGAAAGGCCTTGTCCAGAACAAATTAATAAAATAAGAACATGTCAGAAGAATGTTTCTAACAGGAGTATACAACTGAAGTTTCTTTTTTATTTAAAAACCTGTAAATATTTAAATATCAAATGGCATTTGGTTAATTCACATACTATAATTAATTATTAACGTAGATGATGATCACAATGAAACGTTGAATGTATAACTTCTCTTTTCTGATTATTAGTTATTGATACGATGCTTTAAATAATATGATCTGTATCCAACGTTGTCATTAATATTTGATAACACTCAAAACATTGGAAGCCGGATCTCAGTTGACCAGCATTGGCTGATACCATTCACAAATCATATGATGCTGTTTATTATATCTAATTGAGTAAATGACATGAACATACTAAAGTATAATAAAGTAATTTCTATCTATATGTGTAATAAACACAAAACATGTATTACTGAAGACGTTTAAACCATTGGCAAAATATACATAATAAGTCTGACACTGAAATCATTCTGTTGTTTCCTTACTATATAATAACGTATAGCCAAAAATGTTAAGAATCAGAGGTAGAAACCTGACGATAGAAATTGAACACTGGCTTAGAGATGCACAGTGTACAAACACCTCGTTGCAAGGCTAACAAAATTTTCATTTATTTCCCACATGCGCACAACAGTCTTGTATGGTGTGAACATCGGCTGCAACAAGACTGGCTAGAACAATGACATGGCATGTGTGTGACAGAGAGGGAGATAATATGGAAGTGAACTGTTATCACGTCATCTCTCCCCTCTTCTCTCTACATAACTTAGTTATATTTGTAAGTGGGGGTAATTCATGCATTGGGTCGGCGCAGATGACTGATCAGGAATGACTGTTGGTCCTATATATATGTATGTTCAACAAAAATGTGTCTGTGTGTGTGCATTTATTTATTTCAAATCCTCTCCGAGGATCTAAAGTTGTTGTCAGTAAACCCAGAATTCCTTATGACTCAAATAAAAAAGACTGTTATATAATATTATACTCTACATACGTACTAACAAAAAATGTGTACATACTTTTTGTGTTGAGTGTCCCTGATGTAGTCCGGAGGACAGGCTATTGAATTGCACCTGTACGTACCACGCATGTTGAGGCAAACTTCGTCATGTCCAGTGCAAGTATTTTCAGTGCTACACTCATCTATGTCTGAAAGTTAAAAACCAACATTTAATTCCCATCCACAGTAAGAGAAATATAGATTAAGAGTTCAATTTCTAAGTTTTATATCACAAACCAGTATCAAACTGAAACAGAAAAGATTTTATTAAAAACAGTGTATTCCTTTTCATCGAACTTGTAAAATTAACTAACCATAAGTTTATAGTAGTCTAATAATGTTTCTTAAGACCTCAAACAACAGCATCAAGTAAAATATTATATATATATATATAATACAGTAGAACCCCTCAAATCCGAAATCCCGGGAAATCCGAACATGATTTTGAAAAAAAAAACACAAAGACATAAGAAACACATTTATTATTACATAAAACTATCATATGTAACCTAATTTTACGTAAAGAATCATTGAAAAATTAATAAAGTATGTACAAGTATTGCTACTTACGTAAAACAGGATTGAAATGTAAAAAATATTGGAATTCACACTGTATAAAAACAACAACGTCATACAGCATTTCATTAACATCAGAGCTGAATGGCCAAGGAAAAACACAAAAGAAACACACACAAACACTACACTACATTTTTTCACTTAAAATCGGTGATCTTCATCTGGCGAAGTGACATAAACCTTCCCGAGGATGCAATGTTGCGCCAGCGTCGCATAAACATGACATCATTGGGTGTAGCAGCTGTGCGTTGTTCTACGTAGCGCAACGCGATGTCGAGAGCAACGGCAGCATCAGAATGAGTCAGTTTGTTGAGGCATCTTCTCCCTTGCTATCGCTACCTGATACATTGTCATGTTGATCCTGGACCACAGACACTATGTCATGCTCGGTGCATTCTTCATTGTCGTCTAGTGCTGCCGACTCCTCCAGACAACCTTTTACAGCATACTCACATCCTGGTACTTTTTGAAAGAGATGAAGGAGCTCAGTTTTATCATCTCGTGTTGTAAGTGGTGTTTCCACAAATTCGAGGCAGGGCCAAAGCTTCGTCCAAGATCTCTGCAGTAAATTTTTACTGGTATTGTTCCAGGATTCTGCAACCCAGCAAATCACATCTTTTATTGTTATCTTCTTTAGCTTCTCAAGAATAGAAAGAGAACAATCTTCTTCAACAAGAGTTTGCAGAAGCATTTTTCTGTAGCTTAGTTTTATGTTCTGTAGCACACCTTGATCCATAGGCTGCAGCAGCGATGTCACGTTAGGTGGTAAAAAATTTGCTTTTATGTCTCTGCACACCAACTGCATGTCTGAAGGATGTGACGGAGCGTTGTCTATCAAAAGTAGAGCTCGAGGTGGCAGTCCATTTTCTTCATTAAATCTTGTTACCGAAGGAACACATTTCTTTTCAAACCACTCCTTAAAAAGATTACCAGTCATCCACGCCTTAGTCTGATTTCTGTAATAAACAGGGAGAGAATTCATGTTCATATTTTTAAGGGCTCGTGGCTTGGCAGATTTTCCAATCACCATTAATGGTAGCTTGTTTGTTCCCGCGGCGTTACTGCAGGCCAAAACTGTGAGACGCTCTTTGTTCATTTTAAAGCCTGGCACAGAAGATTCCTCTTTAGAAGCAAGACTTTTAGTGGGAAGTGCTTTAAAATTCAATCCAGTCTCGTCCGCATTATACACTTGCTGGGGCAAGTAATTTTCCGACGAAATCAAATCGGCGAATTCATCTAAATATTCTTTTGCAGCAGTATTATCAGCTGATAACTTCTCTCTGCTTATCGTCAGTTGTCTGATTCCATGCCTTCTCTTCCATCGATCCAACCACCCATTGCTAGCAGTAAATGCCAAATCTCCGTTCATTAGTGTGTTCAACCGCAATGCCTTTTCTCGAATTAATGGACCACTAATAGGAACTCCTTTCTGCCTCTCTTGTGTAAACCACAAAAACACTGCTACGTCAATTTCTTCATTTACAGAAACTTTTGCGTGATGGCGTTGTTTCAGAGTTTTTTCACTTGTTGCACTGCAAAACTGTTCAATTTTTGCACGATTCTTTTTCCAGTCACTGATTGTTGCCTTACCAACACCAAATTCAACAGCCAACTTCGTCAAACTTTCCCCTTTGTCTAGTCGCATTAACACTTCGAGTTTTTCTTTTAAAGTACAAGAACTATGTTTTCGTTTGCTTGCCATAATTTAAGAAAACTAAAAAACCCGATCTACGCTGCTCACTTCAAATGCAAAAACAACAAACCTTAAACGAAAACTCAAACAAACTATGTACACTGAATGGAAACAGCAGTAACAGCAGACAAACGCCAGAGGACTAACTGGAATACAAAGATTTCTAGACCTATTGTAGTAGGACTGGGCTATTTTTAGCGCACTTCCGCCCAACAGCAACAGTGATTCACGGGTAGTCAAGGTCAGCAACCTCCGGCGGCTTTGTCTCGCCCCTACGCAACATTATCGGGCGGCGCTTACACCGTAACTAGTGTTGAGTACTATGTATGCAGATTTTTCGGCTAATCCGAACTTTTCCGAATCCGAACAGGCTACAGCCCCAATTAGTTCGGATTTGAGGGGTTCCACTATATATTCAATCACTTTCTGCTACAGTCCGTTTCTTGATATATATAATACATTTAATATTTATAAATAAATTTACTTCAAGATATACCGTTTTTTTTCCTTATTAGGTAATAAGGAAACTGAAACAGAAAAGATTTGATTAAAAACAGTGTATTCCTTTTCATTCAACTTGTAAAATTAACTAACCATAAGTTTATAAGTAGTCTAATAATGTTTCTTAAGACCTCAAACAACAGCGTCAAGTAAAATTATTTCCTTTTTTTCCTTATTGCTTAATAAGGGAAAAAAAGGTATATCTTGAAGTAAATTTATTTATAAATATTAAATGTAATATATATATACAGGCTTGTGTACACAAACAGAAATTATATTAGTGGCAACAATGTCCAAATTAATTCTTCTGTTATTTGTAAGTGAACACTGTATGCGTTGTACACTAGGAGACAGTGAAGCAACAGAACAGTGAAATGGATAAGAATTTTTGGCATTCACTTTTTTTCAATCATGTTTTTCATATACTAAATATGCAACAGTTTGATACATCAGTAGCAGTTGTAATTAATTGGAGGAAGAATTGATGGAAAGTACATTATAAGCTATTGGAGTATTGCAGGTTACATTTGAAGAAACAAGAAAACCAGAGATTTAGTTGAATAATATAATAGAGATGGCAACAAAATGATCAGGGGTTTATAAACAAGCAATAAGTCAAGACAAACAAAATGGTTGTCTCACAAGCCGAATATAGACCTATTATGTACAGGTGCAATCATGGGTGATAACTAAATGGGATTAAAGTAAGATTAGAATAGCAGAGGTATATAAGGAGTTAATAGGAAAAATATGATTAGATATGATAAAATAATAGAACTGAACAGAGGAATCTGTTGGCCAAAGACAACTTAGATGGTGGAGATGTCTATAACAAATTGTAATGATAATGACTGTCATTTAAGTGCTTAATAGCATGACTGGGATTTTAGAGAAGAGCAATTATCTGTGTCTCTGGAGATTATCAGTTGGTATTTTTCTTATTCTGAAACCCCCCATGCACAGCTTCATGTACAAGTCTGCAGCAACTAGAATCATCAGAAAAGAAAACTAAAATATAATCTATAAAAGAATTTCTCAGATGAAGACAGCTTAGATGGTGGAGCTGTCTACAACAGGTGGACAGCACAGTTAGTAGAAGACTTTGGAAGCAAACCTCAAGGGAAGAAAAGAGACAAATACCAAAGAAGACACCACACTGAGTAAAATTCTAAAGAAAAAAGGTACAAGTTTGGAAACAAAAAAGCTTACACAAGACAGAACTGAAACAAGTTTAAGACTTTTGACCCGTATACCCTTATGGGTGAAAAGGGAACCGATTTTGATTATGTAATTAGTAAATAATGTTATAGTAAAGACTGTAGCTTAATGTGAGGTAGGAATTGGCAGTGTCCATCAATTCTACAAGGCAAATTGCCAGTACGTAAATTCTGTCATCAGTCTAGCCGAGACTAGTACATTGTAGCTGTGTGTTATAGTCACGTTACTAAACTCCGATCTCATACGTGCACATCACACAACAGTTAATGATGGCAGAAAACACGATAAAAGACTTAACAAACACATAATATCTCTTTTCACTTCAGGTGCCCTCATCTGTAATTCATATTATACTTTAATGATAAAAAGCCTGTAAATGTAAGAAATGTACATTGCATTCTAAAGAGTAACATTATTTTTAACTAAAAGTGATTTTTTTTGTATTTTTATTTGTAAATTTATCGACATCTAATAATAATTTGATCAACAATTTTATATACAGAATGTACATACATGCATAAAACTATAATTTCAGTATAAATTTGAGGTTAAAATTTGCCGGTATGTGGAGACGTGTGGATGCAGTTTTGATAGTCTGTGAAAATCCATATATTCAGACCGTAAAGAGATTGAGCAAAAAATGTTATGTTGGATTTTTTGTATCAGTGCAGTCATTCTATTTGTTTAGATATTTGTTGTGTAGACTTTTATGTGGTGTTTCCCCTGAAATTTCCAGCATCATTTTATAAAGCTTCTGTCAGTTATTTGTTCTGAAAATGTTATGTTTATGGTCATACTACGTACCTTGGCATGAGGCACCATCTATTCCTAACCTGTATCCTTGAGGGCATTGGCAACTGTATGAACCTGGTTGATTCACACAATATCCTATACAGAGCCTACGATCCTTGAACATTTCACATTCATTGATGTCAACGCATGTTCTGTAAATACACATTGTGATGTTCATTAATATTTAAGTAATTTATTGATGTTTTTTTATTTGTAGGCACATTGTTTCTATTTATAATTTAATGCGGATTACAGTATTTATCAGAGGTTGTTATCTCGAGAATCTGTGATGTTTCTGTTGAGAATTGTGTTATTATGTACGTTCAGAAGTGTGAGAGACTTAGCCCTGTGTTTTGACTGCAGTGCCAGCGTGAATCTGTCTTTATGCTAAGGGAAAACCATAGACTGCTGAGTGCAGTAAAGTGGTGTATGGTTTGCACACAGATACGTTTGCAAAAAACATTAAAACAAACTGTCACACTAGCTAATCTGTATATAGGAACATGGCGATATTATTAGATGTTGTTATAACCATAACATAAACCATTAAATATATAGAGTTAATGTCTACATTCATTACTCTTCAGAACATACGCAGTGATAAGTCATTTAAATCTAAAATATAATAAAACACTGTAGCCGATGTGGAGATATTCCGATATCTTTCTGTTGTAGAAATATATCGTACAAGATTTTGTCGTGCCACAATTTAATTTACATACAAGTACAAATTGTCCTTATGGTTCTTACAGTGTCTTCAGCCTGAATGAAGTGTTATCAGGTATTGTTTTAACATTCATGCAGTCGGGCTGAAGACCCTGCTAAAGGATTTGTACCAGTATATAAATAAATAAGTGGCGGGACATCATCTTGTGCAGTGTACTTTGTTATAACAATTGATAAATAAATCAGAAAGGCACAGGGCCAGTATGATATTGTAAAGTCTATATGAAAACATATAATATGAAATACGCTTTACTACATTTAATTGCAGTATAAACACAACTAAAAAATTTTGTCTGGCTGTGTTACTTAAACAGTAATACTGAATATAGAAAATGTTATAGTGTAATATTTACAACATGAGTTGTATGTACAATTGTTATTACTTTTTATGAGTATGTTATTTTGTTATACTAATTATAAATTTTCTGATAGTTATGTTAATTTTAAAAATATAATATTGTGTTATGATAAAACAATTATTTTAGCTTTAACAGGTATCAAATAAGTACTTACACTTGTCTCTGTTAGCATTAACTCATACTCACAGTATGAGGCAGATCAATTAATAAAGTATTACATATTACATTACCTATTGTCCTTGGCAAGAGTAAATCCCGGCCGACAGATACATCTGAACGATCCCCATAGGTTCTGACAGGTATGGTCACATATGCGGTCCTGTTCAGCGCACTCATTTATATCTGCGAATAGAAAGATGTACCACTAACAGGCTGTAATTGATTTTTCTACTACTACTACTACTAATAATAATAATAATAATACAAACAAATTATTGAATAATTAAAACAAAAACTCTAGCTTTTTTTAAATACTGCCAAACAGTCAGCGAACTTGCCAAATCTGTTTATCTTAGGTAAGGCATTGTTTCATAATAATACATGTGTGTGCAAACGAAACAGGACTGCTTAAAAATTTCTAAGAATCACATTAATGAAACAGTTTTGTTAGTCATAAAGTTAAACAAATCATTTTAAAAAATATCAATACAAATCTTTTTTGATTTGGTAACTGTATGACAGACGAACTAATGAATTATTCAAAACTAATGGTATTGTGTGTGTGTGTGTGTGTGTGTGTGTGTGTGTGTGTGTGTGTGTGTGTGTGTGTGTGTGTGTGTGTGTGTGTGTGTGTGTGTGTGTGTGTGTGTGTGTGTGTGTGTGTGTGTGTGTGTGCGTTACAAGCAGTGCTTTACCATTGAGGGATGTTTTTGCAAGTTTAGTGGCTTTCCAAGTAATTTATGAGATATAATAAGCCCACTATTCTGAAATGTGTTAAGTTAATTTTAAGGCAGTTGAGATCTAATATAAAGCCTTAAACATACAGATTGTAATACTGTAATAACTGTTATACAATGAACATATTTTAAATTGGTATAGAGTAATAATCATGTTAAAAAAAAAAATTAGCGTTCATTTCTGATTTATTCGGATCTGTAATTTTATCCTTATTTGGTTGGGTTTAGTGTGCATTGTTGGAATGATGTTTCATACCAATATATGGCTTATAAGTTTTCGTTTGGGAGCATGTGTAATAGTTAGAAAATTTCATAATACCAATATCATATTGTTACAACGGTCTACTTGATCGTCGTAGGTACAGTGGAAACAAAATAAGTACAAGACACCAATTAAGTCACTAATCACCAGCTTTAATTTTCACAGTTAACAGTTCATAATTAACAACGCAGTCTCTTGTAACAAATCAAATAAAATTGTTCACACGCAAATAAATGTCACTAATATTAAACACAGGTGTATTACAATTATACTGCCTGATTATAAAACGCAACACTTCACTAATAACCACTTGAACGCACACAGTAATATATCGACTATACTTGAACCGCTCTGTAAATATATTGCCACTACTGTGACGATTTTAAAATATAGGAAATGTAAAAAGGAGAGAAATTTAAATTTTTCTTAAATCGCACATTTAAACTAATTTTAAATCCCTTAAATAACTCAAAATAATATTTAATAAAGAGATTTAAAATATCGGTATGGAGAACCATACATGACTTCCATGTTCTAAGATTTATATTTAAAATCATATTCGAAATGAAATATTTCCATAGAAACTACGTCTTTCTACTTATTGCTTCAGCATTAACCACAGTACTGTGGTCACTAACGTATACCACCTCACGTTTTCGCACTTGATTTTCACCAATGATGGCAGTCGATAGCACTGCCGAAAACTCTGGTTTTGCAGAAAACATTGGACTACGGCTAAAGAGCCCGGGAAGCAATTTTAACAAAAAACTACTTCTTTGTTGCCGATAACGTAGTACACATATAAAAAATTCTCCCCTCCACCTTCAACTATAATTTTTAGTAATAGAAAATTACCTCCACCCCGTTCACCTAACCTCTTCATTTATAGATATTTTATCTACGTTTCTACAGTGGATTACTATGAGCTTCTTATCAGGATACTTTATTTATAAAAATTAAGTACTTTACTCTTGTTAAATCATAAAATGTTTCAGGTAAACTACCCCTTTCTCTTAACCGATCTTCTCCAAAATCAATAGACCTTCCGTCCTCTACAATTCAGGGATGCATGCAAAAAAATATTTGATTCTGTTTGAATGAGCGGCAGTTATCGTTCATCATGGAAACATTTCTCTTGTTACAACATAAAATGTTGCAGGTAAACTACCCCTTTCCCTTAACCGATCTTCACCAAAATCAGTAGACCTTGAGCTCTCTGCAACTCGGGAAAGAGTGCAACAAATTATTTGATTCTCTTTGAATTTTCGGCAGTTATCCTTCGTCATAAAAAAAATTACCCTTTTTAAAATATAAAACGTTGCTGATAAACTACCCCTTCGCTTAACCCATCTTCAACAAAATCAACAGACCTTGAGTTCTGTATAATTCAAAAAGGTATGCAGAAGAGTAGTTGATTCTGTTTTAATGTACGGCAATTATCATTCGTCATAAAAAAAATTACCCTTGATAAAACTAAAATGTTGCAGGTAAACTACCCTATTCCCTTAACCGATCTTCACCAAAACCAACAGGTCTTGAGAACTCTACATTTCAGGGCTGTATGCAAAATATTATATGATTCTGTTTGAATTTGCGGCTGTTATCGTTTGCCATATAAAATACCCTTGATAAAACAAAAAACGTGGCAGGTAAACTACCCCTTTCCCTTAACCGATCTTCACCAACACCAATAGGTATTGAGAACTCTACAATACAGGGCTGAAACATCATTTGATTCTGTTTGAATTTGCGGCTCTTATCGTTTGCCATAGAAAATACCCTTTTAAAACATAAAACGTTGCAGGTAAACTACCCCTTTCCCTTAACCGATCTTCACAAACACCAATAGGTATTGAGAACTCTACAATACAGGGCTGTACGCAAAACATCATTTGATTCTGTTTGAATTTGCGGCTGTTATCGTTTACCATAGACAAAAATTACCCTTGATAAAAAACTGTTGCAGGTAAACTACCCCTTTCCCTTAACCGATCTTCACCAAAAACGATAGGTCTTGAGAACTCTACAATTCAGGTAGTATGCAAAATATTATATGATTCTGTTTGAATTTGCGGCTGTTATCGTTTGCCATACAAAATACCCTTGATAAAACAAAAAACGTGGCAGGTAAACTACCCCTTTCCCTTAAACGATCTTCACCAAAAACAATAGGTCTTTAGTACTCAAGAAATCAGGGCTGCATGCAAAAACTTATTTGATTCTGTTTGAATTTGCGGCTCTTATCGTTTGCCATAGAAAATACCCTTTTAAAACATAAAACGTTGCAGGTAAACTACCCCTTTCCCTTAACCGATCTTTACCAAAATCAACGGATCTTGAGAACTCTACAATTCAGGGCTGTATGCGAAACATTATTTGATTCTGTTTGGATTTTGCTGCTGTTATCATTTGCCAAACAAACAAAATTACCCTTGATAAAAAAAAAACCGTTGCAGGTAAACTACCCCTTTCCCTCAACCGATCTTCACCAAAAACAATAGGTCGCGAGTACTCTACAAATCAGGGCTGCATGCAAAAAATTATTTGATTCTGTTTGAATTTGCGGCTGTTATCGTTTGCCATAGAAAAAAAAATCTACAGACAGACGGACACACACACAGACACTTTTCGAAAAACGACTTTTTTTCATGTTTTGAGTGTAGTACAATAGGAATCTGCAATAATCTCGAACACGATTTTTTTTGCCATCACCATACTTCCATTTCCTTAAGGAACATGGAAGTAAAAGACAAAAAGGAATGCGAGTGTAAAAGTAAAGAAACCCCTTTAATAATTTACCATGCATCGACATGCGGTAACCAGAACCAACTTGCATTAACGACCCATAAACTAAACTAATAATGCTTGTAAATTTGAAATTAAATAAATAAATAAACAACAACACAGTAGTATACCTTAATTAATTCTGAAGTAAAGCATATCTTTGGATAATTAATAGGTCAAACATTAATACCGTAATTAGCGAATAAAGGTGGAACTACTTTTATGGTGAAGAGTAAAGTACGCGAGGTTACAGATTTGCCCCTAAACGAAGCCCACTTGAAATGGAGCGGTCAAGCCGTAAGCTGCGCACAGCAGTAATGTGGAACGATAATAATATTTAGTTTCCTAAAGTGAATAATCCCGTCAGTTAAGACATAGAGGCACTCTTTACACTATTAAACCCATGTGTATCGTTAATATAGTCGAACCGCGATTCATATAAATATGTAGTAAACGAGTACGAAAGAATAATGAAAATTGTGCGCCTATGACATCTCTACAAAAATTTTAAAATATAAAACTTATGTAATTAAAACTGTGGTAAGACCATAATGTGAAGTGCAACAAATAAACAATCATGTGAAGTGGATACAGGTGAATAAAACTTTTGTGTTAACCATTCATAACAACGAGCTATTACTACCAGTTATTAAAGAGCAGAGAACCAGGACCCACAATGATCTAAAAGACTTCAGCACTTCACCATCACCGGAGACGAAGATAACGAGAGATACCTGACCTACAAGAAACATGCTGCAACCGAGGACTGAGGACTGGAATAACGAGGAGCTGGAGGATATCACAGGTGACACGGAGGCATGCCTTCCATGGTTATGAAATACTAAATACCATATCCAACAAAAGACAATTAAATTAACACCTTTAAGACATTTTAAGAACTGACAATATGTAATCTGGTAAATCTATTCTTAGTAAAAGAGTTAAAGCTCTAAACTGTAAAGCCTTATTGTTTAAAAGGGGAAATAAGTCCATTCTTCTAATGGCACCACTTCAAGATGATATATGGATATGTGACCATTATTAATATACCTTTTTAAGTCCCGGATCCGTGGAAAAGTTAAACAGATGTACATCTATATTTTGAGGGCCCTTGTAAATGAACAAAACATAAAATCATTTTGTAAACTGTTGAAATACAAATGTTGATAACCATAAGTAAAGATGCTAATATCATTATGTAATAAAGAGATGTCATGGTCCAACAAAGCTGAGTGAATAAATCTACAAACCCCTGCCAATTTTCCTCAATTCTAGGGATCCTTTTACTATTGTTTATATTTGATTAATTGGGAGTTTGTTAAGAGTATGGTAGCCTGTTTAATTGACCTGAGCCAATTAACCAGGTTCCCGATGTTATAACGTAGGTAAGACGTTATAAAATGCGCCACTCTGCTATTTTGTAAAAAAAAAAAATTAATAATAATTGTGTAGATAGTGACACATATACCATGTGCCCCTCAGTAGATCTATTCACTCAGTTACTTTAAAATATTCCAGTAATTTAAAATAAAAAAGAAAATAATTAGAATAGAATAATATATAGGTAAGATTAATTGTGAATTTAATATGTGTAAACTCATTAACATATTTACACATGAACACATTATATGACACATGTATACAAATCCATGTACGTACTTGTCCAAAAATTCCAGTCTCAAACGTGTCGGTTTGAAAACAAACTCAGACCGGTAAATTTCCTGTTCTCGCCTGTACAGAACTGTCCTTGTCACCCTTTGCCATGTCGAGTTAGACAATACCCCACCTCCTCTATTGTTATAACAAGCGTGTGTCGTCTTGTGCTTAGTAACCACGTATTGCCCCTATTGTTGAAAGTAAATTGACGTCTGTGTGAGATTTCTCTTTCTCTGAGATTTAATTCTCGCACAACCATTGTAAATTTTTACTGCGAATTAAAATTGTTTATTTGTGTAATCAAGAAAGAGTAGTATAGGATTTAGTATTGGTAGAATAAGTACTTATAGTGGTTAATATCTGGGAAATATGGCTTTATTTAACCCCAATCTATTATTAAAAGATGAATTGTGCTATGAAGCTATTTTACGCGGTTTACCTCACGCAAACGTAACAGTCTCTGAATTGCGCAAAATGTTACGCGAAAGTAGATCAGATACACCCGCGCAGTTAGGTAGATTAAGCGAACTCGATTATGAGAGCGAAAGAGAAACGTGTTGTGCGAAGTATAGGGAATTGACGTTATTATCTCAAACCCTTCACAACAAAAAATCACCTGCAGTAATATTGTGGACCACGCAAAGAATAGAACATTTAACCCGCCGGATAAAGAATTTATTAAACTGGCCCAACGTCACTGTAATCCCTCCCGATGTGCAAAAATTTGTGGATGAGGCTTTACAGCAATTACCCACGATAATAAGACAATTGCGAAGAATGTCCGACTCATTTAGGATGGAGGAAATTGAGCAATCCTTACAGAAATTATATATTTCCCCAGTCCAATCGCCTACTTTAGAACACCCTCCCACCACCGCGAATCACGAATCACCCACCGTATCGAAGATACAACCGAGTCATGAACAGCTACCAGATAGAGACGTGAATACCCTAAAAATATCGGAAGCCCCACAGCTTAGTAGTCATCATAATCGCACCAGTAAGTATGCATTTACGACGCCTAACGCAGCATCAGGTCCTTCTAGAAGTATACCACATGTAAATTTTAATGTGGACCTCTACGGAAAGATCACGCATCTAGTAGAAAAAATTATAACAGAAATTCCATACACGGATGGCTTAAGTATTACGAAACTGTTAAATTTCATCAAATACCTCCTACAAATAAAAGATTTACAGCAACTAAATGATTGGCAAATCTTGCAAGTCCTCCTACCCAAATGTAAACACCCATTAAAGGATCGTGTACTACCATTATAAAACATTTTATTCCCACAGGAATTTATGAGGAGCTCAAAAGAAACACCGTACTTCGAGTACAAGGAGCCCATGAGAGACTGGCCCACTATATTGCAGACATCAGAGAGTCTTCCCGACTACTGCAAGTCAACTGGAGTGAGAAACAATTGGTCGATACCATTTTAGTAGGATTATCTCCGGAAGAAAGATCTCGATTAGCATTAATAAATAGGCCCAACACTTTCACAGGTCTAGAACAATGCAGTATTCACTCGTCAAACATATGGTACGCAGATCAGAACAGACATGCGTTGCTATCCACTGCACCACGTAGAAATGAAACGCAAGCCCTGGTAACAGATGCAAGAACCCAGCGCGAAAGACGACCATTTCGTAGACCTACCAATTTTCACAACCATGGTAAATCTAATGAACCTCAACCTCGACAGGAAACAAGTGATACCCCTCGTAAAGAAAACATATGTTATAACTGCGGGAAATTTGGACACATCAGTAGAAACTGTAAACGGAAACAGTACTATCAGAAAACCCCTTATCCAAAAAACATGTAAGGCAGGGAGATCCGAAATCCTGTGTCTTCCGCAGCATCGTGAAAACAGGTAAACCCCTAAAAGACAACAAATTTTAAAAAAATAACCAAAGAAAATTAGACCCCTATGTTAAGAAATTCATTGATAAATGTAATGCAATTAATAAATGTGACTTCAGTACGTGTCAATTACCATATATACAAGTAGACCTCGGTGTTACATCCATTCTCGGATTAATTGATTCCGGATCAACACGAAGCTTAATTAGTCAACAGCTAGCCGATAAATTATTTGAACACAACCTAGTTAAACGCAGTCAATCGGTAAATATTAGATGCGCTACAGCCAATAAACAAAATTTAACGATAAAACTCATCATTACGTTTAAACTAAAAATTAAAAATCTAACGTATTTTCCAATGTTGGTATGCGACGAGTTAGGGGCCGACTTTATCAGTAAAACAGGAATAATTCTTGACATTCATGATAAGAAGTATTATTTTGGATTCGACCGTTCACAAAAATATAGTTCGGATGGTAATACAAATAACAAAGAAAGTACTGGAACAGCTTCCACACATCTAGAACACCACGAGTCTGAATTAGCTCGTCTGGAAAATAAAGATAGACTGAAAATGCAGACACTAATAAAAGAGTTTTCCACCGTCCTCACTCCGAAGTTAGGACTAACGAACCTGATAGAGTACAAAATCAATTTGAGCGACAATAAAGTAATACGTCTACCCCCATACAAGTTATCGCCGCCAAGAATGGAAGTAATGAGGAATCAAATCAACAGATTATTAGAACAAGGAGTCATCGAGAACCCTCTACTTCACCTTACTCATCACCCGCGTTTTTAGTACCCAAAGGTCACGACAAACATAGACTAGTTGTGGACTACAGGCAATTAAATAAACGGATAGAATTCGAGTCTATACCACTTCCCGACATCCACAGTGCCTATCATTATTTTACAAATGCGAAAGTTTTTACAATCATGGATCTAAATCAGGCATTTCATCAAATACCCCTTTCTGAAGAATCCAAACATCTAACCGCATTTGCCGTCCCTTTCAACCTGTACCAATTTACGAGAGTACCCTTTGGAATATCCCAAGGTAGTTCTGTATGTAGCCGATTATTAGAGAAATTATTCCATGATATAAAATTTAAATATGTGTATCACTACCTAGATGACATCGTTATCTACAGCGAGTCAATGGACCAACATCTTAAACATCTACGTGAAGTACTATCCCGATTGGAGAAAGCCGGATTAACAGTAAATCCCAGTAAACTAAATTTTGCTGTCACACAATTTTCATTTTTAGGTCACATCGTAAAGGCGAACGGAAAGGTAAGCATAGACCCCAAGCGAACCCGTGTGATCAGAGAATTTTTACCACCGCGGGATGCGAAAGGAATAGCCCGATTTTTGGGTATGATAAATTATTTCCACAAGTATATCCCTCATCTAGCCGAAATTGCAGCACCGCTGAATGCCTTAAGAAAGAAGGGCGCTAAATTTGAGTGGAGTCTGCAACACCACGCTGCATTCCAAAAACTAAAAGAAAGTATAATATCACCACCAGTATTACAATTAGCCGATTTTACAAAACCGTTTGTAGTGCAGACAGACAGTTCAAGTGTAGCCCTAGGCGCAGTAATATATCAGGAAGTAGATAACTCTAGACTACTTATTAGTTACGCTTCACGTACTCTGACTGACCAAGAAAAGAAATACTCCGCATACGAATTAGAATGTTTAGCTATCGTTTTCACATTTGAGAAGTTCAACCCTTTTTTAGAACATAAAGAGTTCCTGTTGGAAACGGATAATCAAGCTTTATCTTGGTTATTAAATCACCCTAAACAGTTAGGTCGTTTTGGAAGATGGGTATTAAGGTTAAATTGTTATAAATTTAAAGTACAACATATTAGAGGTACCCAAAATGTAGTTGCCGATGCACTGTCACGTATGTTCCAGACGCCTAGTAAAACATCTGAAAGCAAGGAGAGTAGAGAAACGCCAATTATCAGTACTTTAATTACCGAATTTCCTTTTGCATTTACGGACATAGCTCAATATCAACAACAAGACCCCCTTTTAAGACCAATTATAGAACAACTCGATAAAGGAAATAAGTCAGAAAAATACATATTGAGTAAGAGAGTATTATGTTATACAATAGCAAAGGGAAAATATTTACGAATAATTGCCCCTGATATTATTAAACCTACGCTGATGGAATACTACCATTGGAGCACATATGGGAATAAATAAAACAATACATCGAATTCGTAAAGAATATCACTGGGAAAATATGAACAGTGAGATAGCTAGTTTCGTGAAAAGGTGTAAGTTGTGTGCACTCAGCAAGCCAGCGAGAAACAGCCAAATAAGTCAATTAATCTCAGAAATTCCTACTACCCCGTTCTCGAAAATTTATTTACACTTTTCAGGACCCTACCCTCGTTCTAAATCAGGAAACCATGCTACTCATTTGTATAGATTCTTTCACCAAATTTGTCTGGATGTATCCCATGCGGCGAGCGTTAGCTTCGACCACCGTAAAGATATTGCAGGATAGATTATTTAAAGATTTCGGTACACCCGTACATCTAGTGTCAGATAACGGACCCCAGTTTAAGTCAAAGGAATTCAAGAATATGTGTTTCAAACTAGGGATAGACCACATTACCACTACAGAGTATCGTCCACAAGGTAATATAGCTGAAAGGTATTTGCGAAACCTAAAATCTGCTTTAATAGCCTACCATGCAAACGACCATACGTCTTGGGACCAGAACCTATCCAGGATACAATTCGCCTTCAGTTCAGCCTATCGTGAAAGACATAAGTCTACGCCATTTGAATTATTGTATAAATACAAACCTAACCACCCATTATCCACTAATTTGAAAATACATGAGTTACTACCCCACGAAATTAGGGATAAAAATATAAAGAAAATCTGGAATGAAGCTCGCGCTAATTTAAGAGCAAACTTAGAGAAATCGTGAAAATATCACAAGCGGATTAATAATAACAATGTAGTAAAGTACCAAATCGGTGACTTAGTAATGTATAGAACACACCCGACGAGTAGTGCAATCGATAAGACCACCTCCAAGCTATCATACCGATGGTGTGTTCCTTACCAAATTCACAAATACTTAACTCCAGTAACAGTAGCCCTGTACGAACCCTCTACTCATAAATATGTACGAAGAACACATTTCGCAGATAAAGTATTATCACGAAAAAGGAAATGGTAGAGTATAAGCAAACTAAATGTATTAAAAAGGTATACCTGCTAAAGAATACTTGAGTAACCACTTGATTACCTAATCGTATAAATAGGGATGAGGCCTGATCAACCTTGGATCCTATTCAGCGAAAGTAGAGAAAAGTGAAAAGTCAGCTGACATCGAATATATATAATAATTAAGTAATAAATTACTTAAACAGTAATTCTATAACTAGAGTAACTCACAACTAAAGAAAAAACCGGTAGTAGTCTTAAGAAGAATTTAGTATGTTTTCGATATATTTTATAAAGTGTGAATTTTATGTAGTCTAAGAATTAGTTTGTAAGGCGTTGTATATGTTGATAATAGGAAGAAGTAAGTCGAGAGTGACTCGTGCACCTCATAAATTTGAAGAGAGAAACGAGTGAGAGAAATTTCACACAGTAATACCAAGCATACTCCCAGTACATTACTGACCTAATAACCCATAGAAAACGTCTATTTCCCCACCCGGTGTCTTCTTTAAGCGGGGGAGTATGTGACGATTTTAAAATATAGGAAATGTAAAAAGGAGAGAAATTTAAATTTTTCTTAAATCGCACATTTAAACTAATTTTAAATCCCTTAAATAACTCAAAATAATATTTAATAAAGAGATTTAAAAAGACAAAAAGGAATGCGAGTGTAAAAGTAAAGAAACCCCTTTAATAATTTACCATGCATCGACATGCAATAACCGGAACCAACTTGCATTAACGACCCATAAACTAAACTAATAATGCTTGTAAATTTGAAATTAAATAAATAAATAAACAACAACACAGTAGTATACCTTAATTAATTCTGAAGTAAAGCATATCTTTGGATAATTAATAGGTCAAACATTAATACCGTAATTAGCGAATAAAGGTGGAACTACTTTTATGGTGAAGAGTAAAGTACGCGAGGTTACAGATTTGCCCCTAAACGAAGCCCACTTGAAATGGAGCGGTCAAGCCATAAGCTGCGCACAGCAGTAATGTGGAACGATAATATTTTGTTTCCTAAAGTGAATAATCCCGTCAGTTAAGACATAGAGGCACTCTTTACACTATTAAACCCATGTGTATCGTTAATATAGTTGAACCGCGATTCATATAAATATGTAGTAAACGAGTACGAAAGAATAATGAAAATTGTGCGCCTATGACATCTCTACAAAAATTTTAAAATATAAAACTTATGTAATTAAAACTGTGGTAAGACCATAATGTGAAGTGCAACAAATAAACAATCATGTGAAGTGGATACAGGTGAATAAAACTTTTGTGTTAACCATTCATAACAACGAGCTATTACTACCAGTTATTAAAGAGCAGAGAACCAGGACCCACAATGATCTAAAAGACTTCAGCACTTCACCATCACCGGAGACGAAGATAAAAGAGAGATACCTGACCTACAAGAAACATGCTGCAACCGAGGACCGAGGAGTGGAATAACGAGGAGCTGGAGGATATCACAGGTGACACGGAGGCATGCCTTCCGTGGTTATGAAATACTAAATACTATATCCAACAAAAGACAATTAAATTAACACCTTTAAGACATTTTAAGAACTGACATAATATGTAATCTGGTAAATCTATTCTTAGTAAAAGAGTTAAAGCTCTAAACTGTAAAGCCTTATTGTTTAAAAGGGGAAATAAGTCCATTCTACTAATGGCACCACTTCAAGATAATATATGGATATGTGACCATTATTAATATACCTTTTCAAGTCCCGGATCCGTGGAAAAGTTAAACAGATGTACATCTATATTTTGAGGGCCCTTGTATATGAACAAAACATAAAATCATTTTGTAAACTGTTGAAATACAAATGTTGATAACCATAAGTAAAGATGCTAATATCATTATGTAATAAAGAGATGTCATGGTCCAACAAAGCTGAGTGAATAAATCTACAAACCCCTGCCAATTTTCCTCAATTCTAGGGATCCTTTTACTATTGTTTATATTTGATTAATTGGGAGTTTGTTAAGAGTATGGGAGCCTGTTTAATTGACCTGAGCCAATTAACCAGGTTCCCGATGTTATAACGTAGGTAAGACGTTATACTACACTGAAACTTAAGGCCGCTGCCGCCATGTATTTATACCTGTGCTCACAGCCCAAAATGTTCCTAATTGCGTCTTAGCGCTCATGTGAACTACGTAATTAACTGCGGCCTTGACACAGTCCGTGCGGCTGGTGCCTTCGAAAATGCGTCGACAAACACGTAGATTGTTCTGTGATGTCGTAACACTGCCCCCTCCTTAAGCCTGTTCATCCCAAACTGGCAAACTGTCTCTGAAGTAATACTCGACCAGGCGATCTAGGTGGACATCCTTGCGAAAGATAATTCTCCCGTTCTTCGAATTCAGTCTCGTGTGATCCGAACATCACGTTCCCAGGAATGCGAGGCTTCCGCTCAACCACTAGTTTCGCTGGAATCACTCCCGTTGCGTCATGTACTGATGACCTAAACACCACTGACTGATCCCAGTTTGTTTGTTTCTCGTCAACAACCTCTTGTGTAACCTCATCTTCAGCCACTTTGCTCTCAGGCACTTCTATCAGCTCAGAAACAAGCAAGAGTTTTGTCTCGACACCCATAGTTGGCTTTCCACTCACTTCTTTTGTTGTTACACTAATTTGTATTTCCTCTGCTAGTTCTTCCTCCATTTCCGCTTGCAATAGGGAGGGTTCCTCTTGCCCAGACCTGTTGACTTTTTCTTCGACTAATGCCACTCACTTAATCGAATAGTTGGTAGACCCTGTCATTTTAGCCATGCAAAGCTTTATCTTCTCTTGGCCAACCTTCAGGACATTCTCTCTTAAGTCCACAACGAATCCATAGGCATTCATAATGTCCGTGCCAAGAATCACTTCATCGACAATGTCTGCAACGAGCATTTGGTGGCTAAACTCGAGAAGACCCAGGCGTACACGTACGTCTACCTTTCCTAGCACCTTGACGGGGCTTCCAGTCACAGTCTGTATTGTACAAGAGCTAATTAGAGGCTGGCGGTTGCTGACTAAGTCAGGGCGCACAATGGACACTGTTGCGCCCGTGTCAACTGTAAATGATGTTGGTTTACATTCCGCAAATCCATTAACGATCAAGTTTCCACTGGTCTTATGTAATTTGGAAACTGTGTGCTGTTCTGGGGCTTTACTTCTCCAATTGGTGCGATCACTCTCTTCTCTCGGTATCTTCTTCTCCCAACAGTCTACCTGTAGATGACCACGTTTTCCACAGTTGTAACATTTCGGTCTTCTGTCTTTTTCAAATCGTTGCGACTCTCTTGATCTTTTGAATTGTTTGTCCGACAACATTGTTTTTCTGCACCGATCGTAATGGCAATGTGATGGCACAAACCCATTAATGTAGCGGGACACTGACTTGGCAGCTTCAAACTCTAGGGCGTGAACAAGAGCTTCTGAGCTATTTCGGTGTCTTGCCATTCGTAACACTTGCTGAAGTTCACAATCTCCGATGCCATCAATAAATGTCTGCACCGCAAACCTTATTCGGAAGTCTTCTGGTGCTTCAGGATAGGCCAATCTAATCAATCTGTCGATACTTGCTTCAAACTCTTGAAGACTCTCCCCGGAACGTTGTCGTCTTGTTCTCAACTGAGCGTAGTACACCTCTCGCAAATGTTTATCACCGTAGCGTAATTCTAGAGCTTTTATCAACTCGGCATAGATGTTCTGGCTGTCAGGTGTGACTTTCTGTAGTAGTTCCGCCGCGGGTCCTTTAATGCGAGAATGAGTGAGACTGCCTTGTCTTTCTCTGTCCAATTATTTGTCCATGCAGCAGCTTCAAATTGGTGGAGGTACGTTGCCCATTGACTGCTTCCGTCAAAGGTTGGAGCTTTGACATGAACTGTCCCTACTGCAGGCAAAGTGACTTTCTCTGTTAACTTATTTCCTGCGTCTTTTTCTGTCTTTATCATTGGTACAATCTGTTCACAAAGTTGTTTTGGTTGTAACTTCAGGCACTGCTTTGACTTCACTTTTAATCTGCTCTTTTATATTTGTAATCGAGTCTTCTATTTTTGTTGACATAGCTTTTTCCATACTCGTGACTGACTTTTCTACTTCACCTATTTTATTAGACATCGATTCTTCAACACTCGACACAGATTTTTCTACTTCAGCTATTTTTAATGTCATTGATTCTTGTACCTCTGATATTTTAGTAACTTGTTTATTAAGCTTACCTCGTAGGAGACCCAATTCTGCGGTACTGTGTTCTTGCAACTGTTTCTGCATAGCTTCAAAGAGAGCTTCCGTTTTATCTGTGCTACCTGCTTACGTTTTTCATCCTGTCGTTTTTCTGCTTCTTCCGCCTCTTGTCTGCGTTTCTCGTCCTGTCGTTTTTCTGCTTTCTCTCTTTCTTGTCTTCATTCTTCTTTTTGTTGTCTTTCTGCTTCTTCCTGTGTCTGCCGCAGCAGCATTTGGAAAGCTTCCATCATCTGACTTGCATCCATGTTTACAAATTAATTACGAATTTACACTCGTCTTGTACAAAGTGTCCACTGTTAACGGTTCTATCCCAGTTCTGACACCACTGTTACAACGGTCTACTTGATCGTCGTAGGTACAGTGGAAACAAAATAAGTACAAGACACCAATTAAGTCACTAATCACCAGCTTTAATTTTCACAGTTAACAGTTCGTAATTAACAACACAGTCTCTTATAACAAATCAAATAAAAATTGTTCACATGCAAATAAATGTCACTAATATTAAACACAATTGTATTACAATTATACCGCCCAATTATAAAACGCAACACTTCACTAATAACCACTTGAACGCACACAGTAATATATCGCGACTATACTCGAACCGCTCTGTAAATATATCGCCACTATACTGAAACTTAAGGCCGCTGCCGCCATGTATTTATATCTGCGCTCACAGACCAGAATGTTCCTAATTGCGTCTTAGCGCTCGTGTGAACTACGTAATTAACTGCGGCATTGACACAGTCTGCGCGGTTGGCCCCTTCGAGAAACCTCTCGAAAATGCATCGACAAGCACGTACGCCACACGCGTTACATCGAGATTCTTCTGGCACATTCGACAAACACGTAGATTGTTCTGTGATGTAACAATATTAAGAATTTTACATCCTAATAATAGAACATGACTTCTAATGTAAAGTGTAATATAATTTTATTCTCTATTGTTCCTTGCTTTACTTATATACATTCCACAAGAATATCTGTTTATGCACATGATATTAAGTTGGCATTTTATATATCTGCTCAGTGGCTCCTAGGGGAGGATGAGACTAGCTCGAGATTGCACTCCCAATTTTCCTCAGGATAACTGCAGATTTCATGATTCCTTCCATATAATTTTACAAATACATTTTATAAAATGAATGTAAGAGTGCAAACACATACGTTATTTACCGAAAGTCAAGTAAATGTCATTATTAAGAAAACTAACTTTATTTTATTTACTTACTAATATTTTAATTCCTTTTATTTCTACATAATATTTATAAGCCGTATTTTAACACATGCAACTGAGAAATAGATCTGTGTTAAGTGATCATGTAACTTCGCTGAAATTTGTAATAGTTCTGGGAGGGGGGATTAACCCCCCCCCCCTAAGTTACACCATTACACCACTGTGTTTCATACTTGTGTTCACTTACACTGGAGACTAAACTGTTGGTACTGTATGTAACTTGGGTAATTTTTATGTGAGAATGTTAGAGAAATTTATATTAGAGATGCAAACAAATATGACACAGACGGAAGATCACATTACATTGTAAGTAACAGTTGATATTCAGGCAGTGATGTCCAATGAATGGAACATTGAAGAAGAAATTGAAGTTGCATATGATTCACCTGTAGATTTATTGTATTAGATAATACCGTATTTCACAGTTGGTAACCACTGAGCCACTACAACCAATCTGCATCCAGTAGTAAACAGCTTGTAAGCACTGAAGAAAGTATTGAAGTAACTTGAAACAGACTTCTGAAAACAGTATTCCGAATTTAGTCCCAGTGTGTGAACTATCCATAGAATAGCTGGTGCAGTTTACATTGACTGAATTGTTAATGTCTGTACGTGGACTCCATTCAAGGAAGCAGTGAGATCTGTTGATAAAATTGTGAAACATTTTGGTTTAAGTTAACACAGATTTGAGGTAAGAAAAAAAACAACTGTTGCAGTTTTGTACAAGTATTAGAATAGGGGGTAGAAATAGTAAGAGTGTCGGTGAAGGTGGTGGTGATGGTAATCTGTATGGACTGATGTAATTCACCGTATTCTTTAGTGTTACAATCCAGCCATCACCTACATCACAATTCATTCCCATCTGTTTTGTCCCAGATCAGTGTCTTTGCTTTGTACTGATAATTTTTGTTAATAACGTTAACTTGTGCTTTGTTGTCCATGACGTGTCCAAGAAGTAACATTATGTAATGCAATTTTCTGACTATGGAACTGTAATTTTTATGTAGAAGTTAGTCTTGTGTAGGTAGAAATAGTGCGTTATATATTATTAAAATAATAACAATAACAATTTAATGTGAGCTATCCACATAATTAAAGTAGAATCGCGTAGGTAGAATTGTTACCGCTTACCTATGCACCTTGTTTTGTCATCACTGAGTTTGAATCCTCCCTCACAGCTAAGAACATTGGTACATATGTAGCCTCCGTGTGTGTTAACACACCTTTGGTTAGGTTTGCAATTTGCACCTTGTTCACATTCATCGATATCTGAAAAACGATTTTTGTAACAGAATTAGATCTGATACAAACTGAATTTATATTGAACTACAATTTAAGTTTAAATTGAACTAAACGGCTCTTATATACCGTATGTTTGTTTAGTATTAACGGCAATATTTTGATTCAACTGTAGAGGGCAGTACCAGCTTGAAAATGAACAGCATTACTTTCTTTGTTAGCACATACAGTTCAAGTGAAGCTATTTTGTGTTGTATACGCTGTGTTGTGACGTACACTGAGTATTATGTTGTGCTGTTTATTTTAATGGATTCATATAAATATCGTACCAAAGATGAAATTCATGAGCTTTGAATAATTCTTGGTTGGATATTGACATGCCTGATTCAGAATTTGGGGTCAGTAACAGGGCGTATAGAAAAAATTTAAGATAATGCACTCATGTGGGATCATCTACAAAGAATGACAGGATCGATTGCCGAATGCGGCACTGAACTATAAAACCATTGGAAGTAGAGATGTGGGTCGTCCGAGGATAAGATGGGTGCCAGAACAGGTTTATATAACCTAATCCATGAAGAGGAGAAGAAGATAATGTACTCATTATATCATATGAAAGAAGACGACTTGAGCTTTCAGTAAGTATATGTTTAGTGACCATAAATAAAAAGTTTTTTTTTTATTCGGTTTAAATTTATATAAAAATGGTCAGATCATAGTAATAGGCAGCCCTCCAACGTAGGTGACTAGGGCTCAGTATGTTAAAACATCAAGATAGCAAAGATTATATTAGAATCGTTTGTTTTGCATGTCAGTAAATCAAAAGTGTTCTGATTGACAATCTCACATCTGTTCATTGGTGTGTATAACATAATGCTCTGGTATGGTGACTGAAATCACAGATTGAGTTATTAGGATCATTTTCTTACTGTAAATGCCAGCATGTACCTTTCCGACACGCAAGTCCTGTCCCTATCATCCCAGTTAGTTTTCCTTCAAAATATTCAGTATAAATCCATTGTATCTGAACATATGGTCTAGAAATTGTATCTTCCTGCTTTAACATATATAGGTGGTGACTAAACATCATTTAATGATACTTACCTACACAGCGTCCTTTGGAACCCAAGTGGAATCCTCTAGGACAATCAGAGTAAGACGATCTTGTCGGAACAGGAGCGGGTGAACAGCTGCCTTCGCAGCTACCGCTTAACCTTACAGTTGTCTTTTTCTCACATCGAAATGATCCCAGTGTGTTACGGCACTGCCACTCGGACCCGAGATATTGGCACATATTTAGAGCACATTCATCATCATCTGAAGTAAATAGTATTCATTTAATACCGGATATACATATTCATTTAAAGTATTTACAAATGTAACAAAATTATCCATTTGTTGTAATTATTAAATTCAGTTATAACATGTTGATTTTCAATTGGTGAGGATGACTAATGACTTCAGACAGAAGGATAAAGTAGTTTGCAATTGGTTATTATTAATTGATTAAAATTATATGAACAAACATTTTTTATTATACAATTGGAATTAATGCAACTAAAACTAAGGTAAATGATTTTACAATTCTTTGAGTCTGTTGAAAAAGTTTTAAACTTTGTACTGTACATGCCTCTTGTGTTTTATTACTACGCTTTGTTTACATCAGGCTCAACTCTTTACCTTCCATTGCCTGCTGATAGTAGACGTGTTTTACCTCTTTGATAAGTTTCTGTATCTTATCAGAAAAATAATTTTTTAATTAGTAAATAATAAAATTTCCTTTAAGATAAGGAAACTCAAATTAGCAAATGTGTTTACTCTAACCTGGGACTGTATGGATATAAAAACCTTTCCGGAAGTGCGAAAGTCCGCCATTATAGCACTGTGATCATATGTATTGAGTGGAAACAATGTGCTTTCAAAATTTGGAACCTCTTCTTAAAATTGAAAGAAGAATTCTTCGGAAAATTTATGGCCCCAAGAAAACCGAAGATGGGTACAGGCATAAACCCAAAGAAGAGCTGTACAGGGATCTGGAAGATCTGGAAACGGCTTTCTGAAGGAAAAGACTGAGATTCCTTCGACATATGGTGCAGATGGATTGGTCCAGAGATGTGGATTGGTTCCTTGGAGCCATGTGGTGTACAAGGAAGACATTGTGACCGGAATTATGGTTACACTGTTATTAAACCTTGTACCACAGGTGGGGGTTAAAAGTGTATGGTGCCTCCCAGGATTTGAATCATGTACATAGTAAAATACCAGGCCCCCTTTTCTTGTGAATAGTGTATTAAAACTTTTTTATTAGAATATGAATAGTTTCTGACAGTAGTAAAGAATTAGCATTTATCCTTGAAAAGTGTGTTCTGCTACTGCTATTGCACTAATATTTGTTTTCATTAGACTGATACATATTGTTTGTATGTAACAAACTTCCAGTCAGTTGATGTTTGGTTCAGTTTGTTGTGCAGTGCTTTTGTATTTTAGTGCAGATGTAAAGTAACCTTCACACATTCCAGTCTGAGCGTTTAGAGTATAGCCAGTCCCACAGTTTGTGTAGCGTACACACTGGAACGAACCAATTGTATTGTCGCACCTTTGGCTGGGTAGACAGTTGTGAAGATCCACTTGGCACTCGTTTATATCTGCCAACATCAGATGCATCCAGTGAATATATCATGTGTACAAGATTATCTCACATACCTAATAATAATCTCAATTATAAATATCTCACTGTTCGGTTCAGTTATAAAAATTCATTTGTTAAACTTTTATTATCGATTATGTTAACTATTGTTATTTATTAAAATTATTTTGTTATTATTGGGTTTATTATTATTGAAATTGTTTTAGTTGTAATATTCTGATCACTATATCTACTTGAATTTTTGAAAGACATGTTTAAATTGGTATCCAAGTCACTTATTGACAAAATCTGTATAATATTTACCTTATTTCTTCCGTCGTGTGACTTCGTGTTGCGTTTGATTTGATTAACGCATTTCGAAACATATGTTTTGTCTTCAGATATAAATAAAAATTCACTCTTAGCGAGGTCGTTACATATTAAAATTGCAAATATTGGAAAACGATTCCACACATATCCGCGTTACATGAGTGCGCACTCATGTAACGCGGATATGTGTGGAATCGTTTTCCAATATTTGCAATTTTAATATGTAACGACCTCGCTAAGAGTGAATTTTTATTTATATCTGAAGACAAAACATATGTTTCGAAATGCGTTAATCAAATCAAACGCAACACGAAGTCACACGATGGAAGAAATAAGGTAAATATTATACAGATTTTGAATTTTTGATCGTCCTGTGATAGTATGCATAAGTTAAATTTAAATTTGTGTTCGTCACAGTTAATCAAGAAACATTAACGGTCAGTAGTTTTCTTTTATGCCATGCCAGATACCATAAATACATCTGGCGAGGTAGCTTATACGTAGGTTAAAGGCAGCGTCTAAGAAATTTATTGGGTCCATGAGACAGTCTAGAACAGTGAAGGAAGAAGTGCTTAATGTATAATACATTATTATAGCGTTGGCATAAGAAATAACAGGTTGTGTATATATATTTCACAGACTACTGTGCATAACAAGTTAGAATGTTTGAACTTAGACATAATATCTGCAAGCCAGAACTGTCCCCCAAACTCAAGTTAAGAACCTGTAATAGAGGCAGCAATATTTGACCCACCGTTAAAACATTCTTCAAGAGACTGAATATAAGCCACAGTAGGACTTCCATGGGAGACAAACGAGTAGCATAGACACATTCTGCCTTCTCAAGCCAAGAAGCTGTTTCTCAACTTTTTCTTGGCTTTGTTCTATTTTAGTAATGTTTAGAGTCAAGCGCTTTTACTGCCAATCAAAATAGGAATGGTCATTTAGCAAAAGCAGTTATGGTTTTGCAATAAAAAAAAAAAACAGTTTAAGATACTCTGTTTAGTTTACAAGGACGCCATACAGAATGTCTTACCATTTACCTTTTTCTTGATAATAACTCCTGACGTTTGAAGTTTCTTTATTAACATAGTAATAAATTTATTCAGAAAAAAATATTGTATACCTCATGTACATTTTGTAGAGATAATCTGCTTCATCACAGGTTTAAATGTACTGTACATATTTATAAAATATAAATTTATGTATAGAATATATTTGTAATAGTGCATTTATGTAATATAATATATTATATAAAAATATGTATACATATAAATGTTATAAAGTTTATAATATATGTATTAACATATTTATATAAATATTCAAATACAACATTGTAGCTAATTTCCCATAAAATTCAATATTAATTTCTATAAAAAAAGTAAAGAATCATAGGTATGTGCCTAGTACTGAACGTGTACAAGGAATAATTACATTTTCTACACAATTTAAGTGTGAATTCATACCAGCTGACAAGTCTGACAATGATAAATTGCTGTATCACTCTCATTGTTGCAGCCAATGTTCTTCTGGTAGGTGACCGTGGTGAGGGCAAATCATGCTACAGTTGTTTCATTTAATTCAAACATTAACAGAAGAGTACAATAAACTGGGTATAAGATGAGCATTGTGTAGTTGGAACAACAATCATTGGGGTTTTACTGCTCTTTCCAAAATACTCGCAGCTGCAGATCAGCTTTGTGTTGCCCCAATTCTTTGTTTTGAAGTAAGTAGTGGGAAAGTAATCCAGTTTACAAAAAAACCATTGGTCACAACCGTTAGGGTGAATTATGTGTGTAGCATAATGGTGATGTACAATAAGAAAGTGTAGTGTACCAAATAATTGTAAATTTTTATGTGCTTAGTGTTTTTCTTTGAATCCTGGTGGATTTCATAGATGACAACACAGTATTTTGTCAGTTTTAAGCACAGAATGACATGTCCAGTGTAAACTCTGTTTCATTATATTGTAAAGTGTATAGTTTTTTATAATGGTGTCAAAAGAAATGTCCAGCCTCAAGGATAAGAAAGAACACATTAGTGCAACTGATAAAGTCCCCAATAAATGTGTGTGTGTGTGTGTGTGTGTGTGATACAGTCAAGTCAGAAACTGTACAAATAAAAAACCTTAATGAATTACTAACCTACACAAGCTTGCGTGACTGAATCAAGTTGGAAACCGGGTTTGCAGCGACATATGTAACTTCCAACATTGTTCTCACACTTCTGATTGCTGTCACAAGGATTATCTTTACTGCTAGCGCATTCATCAATATCTGAAACATCAGCTGTTTGGTTTAATTATTGTTTATTTAATCGCTCATAATTCATCACTATATTAGTGAAGTAAGTATGTAACCACTGAATTGTTGATCTTGCAATTTTTAATGTAGTCATTTTGGGTTCACAGTCCTGTCAGGTTACAAAGCCACACACCAAGGGCTTATTGTAAATATAAAACCATTAAAAATGCTGACTGAAATGTACATAAATGCAGGAGATTCTAATAAGTACTCGCGTCAATAAAAGTCTCAGTTTGTATCATGTATATTTTACAACTAGTTCTTAATGAGCGATACTTTAACTGAAATCAGAACTGTAAATCCGAAACACATTGTGTTCGTAAGTGGGTACATAAAAAAGTTGCAAGAAGCACAGTTAAAACATGTATTTATTTTGTATTTCTACAATCGATTAGAGTTGTATACTTACCTATACAGCTGTTGTGTTGAGGGTTGTATGTGAAACCATTCTGACACTTTATTGCAGAGGCGGAAGTGGGAGTAGGTGGTGGTTGTATGCATCTGTAACCGCCTTGTTCGTTGATGCATCTCTCTCCAGTGTTACAAACATGAAGCCCTTCTCTGCATTCGTCTATGTCTAAACACAGTGGAAACAAGTCAGTACCAAAATTCTGTATGTGTCCATTGTTAGGTTTGCCACCACGATTGGCAGTTGAAAGATACTGATATCTCTTATATTCCTTGTATTGATAATAAACCGTGTATCAGCCAAAGAAAGGTGTCAGCATGAGAAACAATAATACTGCTTTTATTTAAGAATTAAAACCAACATTTTTTCTACTTCTTTGCTTACCACTGATTGGTTGCAGTTGGATTCAAAAAAGGGCAAAATATAAGTAAATGCGATAAGAAAACGTTGATTTGATTTTAGCATTATGATTTTATGCACTTTGACATAAAGGCAGTTGGAAGGAATTCAGACATATCCTGGATAAATTCCAGCCTAAACATGTTTTTAAAATTAGAAGTACAACGTGTAAATAAGAGGCTCCCAAATAAACACAAGAGGTACGATCCTAAACAAAAGTATACAGCTCTTAGCATATACACACGATATTGATCTAATTGCCAGGGCAAAACGAGATCTCATTAGTGCCTTTACAGCATTAGAGGAAGCCTCAAGTAAAATTGGACTGCAGATAAACTTGGAGAAAACAAAATATATGTATGCTGCCAACAAACTACCATTAAACCCAACCCTTCAAAACCTTGAGGTAGGCACAACAAATATAGAGGCAGCAAAAGAGTTCATATATCTTGGCTCCCAGATAAACAGCACTAACAACACCAACACTGAAATAAGAAGAAGAATATATCTCGCAAATAAAACATATTATGGATTTAAAAAAGCAATTGACATCTAGCTTCATCTCAAGAACCCACGAAATGCAAAATATACAAAACACTTATCAGGCCAGTGCTGACGTATGCATCAGAAACCTGGACAATGACAAAACATTAGCGAGATACTTCTAGGTTGCTGTGAAAGACGGTGTCTAAGAACAATATTTAGAGGAGTACAAGAAAATGGAATGTGGCGCAGGCGTTGTAATTATGAACTACACCATCTTTACAAAGAGTCGGACATTGTCAGGATAATCAAAATACATAGGCTAAGATAGGTTGGACACATAGAGAGAATGGAGGAAGGACAGCCTACGAGACATAGTTTTCTATCAGAAGGCAATGGGTAGTAGAAAAAGGGGAAGACCCTGAAGTAGATTCAAAGACCAAATAGAGGAGGACCTCGGAAAGCTGAACATAAGCAACTGTAAAACCAGGGCACGCAATAGGGAGGAATGGAATCGACTCTTGGAGCAGGCCAAGACCCACCAAGGGTTGTAGAGCCACGGTTGATGATGATGACAATGTGTCAATTTGTATTTCACTTTAGAAACAGAGCAATCATCCTTTGACATTGGAAAGGAAAATGTGTGGGTTCAGAATTCATTCTCAATATCATTTGCCTAACAACCAGGTACAGTGTAGTTCTATTAAAAAAAAAGTATGCACTCCAAGATTGAAACTGGATTTTAATGCATTCATTATAAACAAAGGCTTGTTTGGTCTATGAACTCAGAAACTGTTTAATATTGAAATGATGATAAATACAGCTTCATTTCTCTGATCTTGCCCCATTTTACTTTTTCTGCTGTCTCACCTTGTCACATACATTCTGAGTCATCTTATTGGCACTTTGTTGTTCAAAAGTTATTTTACACGAACATTTGACACTGAAACTCGAAGTCTCTGATATCATATCACCAAATGTACTCTTCTTGATCTTAGCTACCTCTCTAGATCCAGTAAGTTGCTCATCAAACATTTTACTGGTCACAACTGCTGTTATAAAGTTAATAATTACTGATGTGTGATCTATTAAAAGTATATGCGAAGTATATTGTTGAGTATACAATTCCTTATTTGTGATTATTGCAGGTGGTTTCAGTACACACATTACGTGGTGTTGTGAATACTTTGAAAAATCTGTATTTGAAGCAGTGAAGAATGTAAATAAACAGTATCATTGAATTGTTTGTAAGCCTACCCCCAAGTGTGCGGATGCTTTAAGAAATCTGTGTTTGAGGCATAATAAACAAGCATTTGTACATGCCAACAGTTTCAGTCAGACAGAAGAACTGTTAATTCGTCCCTCAACACGAGGGTTATCTATAAACTGTGGGTTCACGCTATACTTACTATAAGTTATTGCAAGTTTGCTTGTGTCATTTAACATAATGTAAACAATATTAATATTAATAAAGTTGTGTTAGTTGTTCTAATCACAAACAGAAATTACGCAGTCGCACACCACTATATAAAAAATTTCCATTTAGCGCTTTCGAGTCTCTCAGCTCATCATCAGATCGTAAGAACACTATATATGTAAGCGCTAGTCAGGAATTTTTTATTCAGTGGTGTGCAACAGTGTAATTTCTAGTTGTAAAGGAATCTTATAATAATAATTATAAGGTTTATTTATTTAGTAAAAGAGTCAATGTTTGTGTCCCAGTAGTATGTATTGTTATTTACATACCTTCGCATGTTCGTGCTTGTGGGTTGTATCTGTAGCCGAACAGACATCTGTTTCCATTTCCACCTCCTGTAGTTGAACTGGGAGCTGAAAAATTTCATGCATAATCAAATCGAAGCATTAATTGTTTAAATAAATTGTACTCTGTGTGTGTGTGTGTGTTCCCACACATATGCTGTAAACAGATCCCTGTAAATCCATGCATTTCCAACTGTGTAGAGATATCATGACAAGCAAAGATCTGTAAGTGAGCCATGGATACTGTCTGGGAACTGAAACGTGGCATTTACTTGAAGACAGAAAAAGTTTGCAAAAATATACATGGCTGTTTCTCTACCTCAGAGTGCTTCAAGATTTGAATTTAAATATTGTAAAGTGCAATTGTTTTAAGTTTTGTGAAGGTTTTTTTAAACTTTACTCGTGTTGGTCTTCTATCAAAACAGTATCACGGATCCTCGTATCCCGAAAAAAGTGCACGTAAAACTGGACAACATGAATTCATTCATTGTCCCCAAAGTAACTTGTTTGACATAATCATTATAGCATGATAACTGCCATGAGTCCGTATATCATGTGTTAACCTGAAATTAGCATAGTCAAACATAGTATTTAAAATAGGATAAAACCGTCTGTACTGTATATGATGTACTCAGGTGTTCAACAAGAATACTAAATACGGATATCTTAACCAACAAAACCTTTTGTAGTAACTGTGATATACAGCAGCAAAGAAGAGTATATATTTACTTGTTAAGATCGTGTTAAAATCCTGAATCTGTTCTCCAAGAAGCAATAGGATGCCAGAACATTAATGCTCCATAGTTGTAATGCTGGTACATTTATGACAAAATGTATGAAATAATGTATAAAATTATGTCTTTTGTTTCTTACATCGGATAGTTTTTAAAGCATGAAGAAAGGTTTCGCATGCATATGCCTCTTGGTAAGTATTTGTGGCTCTATTGGGTGTTCAGATTTGGGCAGAAGCATGTACGTATTTTGTAGTTAACGTTAGTGTAACAAGATGGTGGTGGTGGTTGACCTTGTAGGGTGTAGTACCATATACAGATAAACATGCAAAATACACTTTACTGGTACTTCAGTTTTGTTTTTTAATAACTTTACAATTAAGCTTAACGGCTTATCTGTCTAAGTTTCTATCACACAAGTGACCCTTTTAGCTGGAGGGTCTTGTAATTTTTTTTTTTTTTTCATTCGTGAAAATCTTTTGCAAGACAATAAATACTTGAGTTGGCAGTGATAAGGTGACAGAGAAATGACATCCAGTGGTGATACCACTTACAATACAGTTACTGTAAAGCACATTATCAGGTAAACCCTCTACTCAGAGTGCCTCTGTCATAATATTTTTTTCACTTGACATTTTGTAGAATCTGGCATTGTCCTCGGAAGCTGTGAGCAGAGGTCCAGAGACCTTTAGGGAAGGCGTCCAAGTAAAGGGCTACTTATCTGATAGTTTTAGAAAACGAATTATTTTATGGCACATTATTTGTGGCCATGTAATTTTGTACTATAAACAACATAGCTTTAATGTCTGTGAGGTAGATCTTCTTCTGATAGTTCCTATCCATTTTGGATGTTGGATATCATACAGACTATTTAACTTTCTGTACTGCTCCACGGAATAAGTCAGTTGTATTCATGCCAACCCAGGTCCTTACATTTCTCAGCCATGATATTCTTGGTCCCCCAAGCCCTCTCTTTCCAAGTACTTTTCCCTGTAGTATGGACTGCAATAAGTAAAATCTCTGTTCATTTCTTTGAAGCTTTATTATCTTCACTGTATTAATAACTTCCCTTTCTTTCTTCATCTTTCTAAGAACTTCAACATTTGTTATATGCGCTGTCCATGAAATGCTCAGTACTCTATGGTAAAGCCACGTTTCGAAAGATTCCAATTTTTTAGTTGTAACTTCAGTCAGAGTCCAAGATTCTACACTATAGAAGAGGACCAAGAATACGTAGCAGCGTAAAAGTCTCATCTTTCTGTTTATTGTTAAATTGTGACTTTTGAATAAACTGCTCATTCTAGTGTACACTGCTCTTGGCTTTTCAATTCTGCTCTTTATTTCGTGAGAGTGGTCCCATTGTTCATTGATTATAGTACCAAGATATGTAAATTTGCCTACACGTTCAACTGGCCTTTGGTTTATATTAAGGGTCCAGTTTGTGAACTTGTTCTTGGATACAATCATTAGCTTCGTTTTATTAACATTGATGTCTAGACCATATCTATGGCTGCTTTCTGTCGCTCTATTCATTAGTTGTTGCAGCCCTCTAAGCTATCTGCGAATATGATGGTATCATCCGCATAATGTATATTATTTATTCTTTCACCATTCAGAGAGATTCCCACATCACATTCATCTAGATTGTCTAAAAATACTTTCAAAGTAGATGTTGAATAAAACCGGAATAGTATACATCTGTGTCTTACTCCACCCAGAACCTGTATCTCTTCAGTTTTCTCTTTATCTACTCTAACCACTGCAGATTGGTTCCAATACAGTGTAGCTATTATTGTTAGGTCTTTTCCATCTAATCCAATATTTTTCAGGATATCCATCATTTTCTGATGTTGGACTCAATCAAAGGCCTTCTGGTAATCAATGAAACATGCAAAAACATCACAGTTTACATCTCTACATCGTTGGAATAGCACCTGAATACTGAATAGAGCCTCTCATGTACCTACTGCATCTCTGAAACCAAACTGTGTGGTTGATACTTGTTCTTCACAGTTCTTGTATATTCTCTTGTGGATGATCTTGAGGAAAGGTTTGAGAAGGTGACTCATTAAGCTAATAGTTCTATATTCGTCACATTGTTTTGCTCCTGTTTTTTTTTTTTTTTTTTTTTGGTAATGTAATTAATTCAGATTTAAGCCAATCAAGTGGGATTCTTCCAGTGTCATGTATATGGTTGAACACCGCAGTCAACCATTTTATACCATTGTCATCAAGAAGTTTAAGAAACTCTACCTGCACATTATCCAGACCAGGGGCTTTACCATCTATCATTGCTGAATTGCTGATTTTACTTCATCTGTGATTATTTCTGGTCTGGCGGCATTGTCAAACTTGAGGGGTTCTGGTCTGATATCACAAAATAGCTTTACACAAGTGCTTTATGAGAGATAACCGAGTTTGACTAGCCAAGAAACCAGTACACTTTTCTGTAAAGTAGGCCACATTAAAGTCTGTTTTGTCATATATGCTTTGCACACGTTAAACTCTAGCGGGGTGAATGCCGAGGTATTTTACATCCTTTTGGGATAGAAGGTGATCATTCGGCATGACTAGAGGACATGTACTTCAATTGAGAATAAATGTGATGTAAACTGATTTGGAACCATTCGCTTTGATACTTCCTGGAAACATTCGCTTTGATACTTCAGTTGTTCAAACATTTTCCAAGCACGTACACAAACCAGACATAAAAAAGTAATAAGTGAGGAACTTTTTTTGACAGTTAAACACATGCAGCGGGAAGTTGAAGAAAAATTCAAATTTTTTTTTATTCATGATTTTATTTTTTATGACTGTTTATTTATGGGTGAGAATGGTTTTCATGATGCTTAATTTTTTTATAGAACGCAAGCTATGTGTGGTTAACATGGTAACACACGGTAAAGAAACGACAACTGTATTATGGTTTCAGCTAATTATAAGTCTAAATTTATAGATTTTGCTTTAATAAAACTACAAATGAAAGTGGCAATCAGTTCGTACGTGAAAACTGGAGCAGATCTCAGCATAAGGTCTGAACAACCATGAGGGCCAGGCATCATTCAGTTGTTCACACACACACTGTAGCCATGACTGGATGAATGTATGGTGAGATTCCCTGGCCATGTTATATAAATCCTTACTCAGTTTAAAACTGCTGTCAGTACAAGTTTGGAAGTACAGTTTTAGTCATAATTTTTTGACATTTTCTCTTATCTCTGCCCACTCATATTACTTACAAGTTTTAAAAGTGTATTTTGCATAACACTTTTTTTTAATGTGTGTCTAGTTGTAGTACAATACGCTGTGTATCATAGAATTAAAAAAAATAAATAAACTGCAAAATTAATGTTAAAATAAGGTAAGGTATTAACAGTTAAATAATTTCAATTTACCTGTGTCCCAAGGTGAGGTTTCTGTCGTAGGTTTTTCAGTATACATACAAGAGAATGTGCCAATCTCATTACGGCATGTTTGGTCAATACCGTTACAATCATCCAAACCAAGAGCACATTCGTCAATATCTAGGAGAGAAAAGATTTTAGTCTGTTAATTTTTAAGTAACACATAAAATTATGCGCAGTTTGCATATAAACAGCCTATGTGTATATACTATTTTGTCACATCCACATTTCACAATTGCAAATGTAATATAATTCAACAAAATTTTCAACTTGTACTAAATCATTGTTAATAACTTAAAAATCTCTTTAAAGTCTGTAAACAATGGGCCTGGTAAACTGTCCTTCATCACATAATATATTCGTTCTTAATGTTCCAACCCCAAGAGTTTGTGGTCATCATCAGAAGATAAAAAATGAAAATGAAAATTTATAAAACAAAATATTGTCAAAATAACAATTATTTACGATTAAAACATGTACATCAAATGTAAATCGTACATAAACTAGAATTAATCGTAAAGTACTGTAAAATAAAACTTACCTTAGATTGGCGGTTGAAGGACTGTGTTAAAAGACCTAACAATAGCTCGACAGGTTTTTCAGTGGTTCTTCAACTACCAGTCTCGGGTAAGAAAGTTTTTTTTTACTTTATGGTCAGTTCTGATGTATTTACATTTTAATGGTAAATATTTTCATTTAAACAATAATTTATATTATAATTGTTATTGTAAGTTTTTTAGTGTTCAAAACATTAAAAACAAAAATATTACAATGAAGAGAGCCTGCGAAGAGAGTTCACCAGAATTTAAACCCTCGGATATCTGTTAGATATTGCTACAAAATGTTACTGATAAATAGACAACGCTCTGCCCCTGTAGAATACTGTGTGTAAGATTGTTAAATTACTAATGTGTAACATATGTGTCAATGATTTAAGGGGTGACTATAGAACGGGAATAGTATCCCATTGCGAATGGACGGATGATGGAAAGCTGCATCACCGCTAACCAGACAGTGTCGGATTGTGAAGATGATTGCCAATCAAAACTGCAGTGTAGACGTGAATCAGTACTTCCAAGCAGATGCCGTAATCTCCCAAAGAAAGGATACTAATACTTACATAGTTACTAATAGAATTACAAGTTTATTTTTTGTAATATATATATATATATATATATATATATATGTTAATAAACCTACTGTATTATAAATATGGTTGTGTGTGTGTGTGTGTGTGTGTGTGTGTGTGTGTGTGTGTGTGTGTGTGTGTGTGTGTGTGTGTGTGTGTGTGTGTGTGTGTGTGTGTGTGTGTGTGTGTGTGTGTGTGTGTGTGTGTGTGTGTGTGTGTGTGTGTGTGTGATATAAATTCTGTAACAGCACAGTCATTGCATTGTCTTCATACACATGTTTCTGCTCCCTCGTAAAATGTGTATGGCTTTGTAACAGAGAACACGTACACCCATCTCCAAATTTATGTACATAATTGGGACTTGGAAAATTGTTAGTTATGCAAAAATTTGTAAATCATTAATTCATTTACTGTTAATTTATATACAGTCAATTTTAAATAATTCTAACTCAAACTTGGCTATAATTTATTCTTATAAGATGACAGGTGACAGTTGAGTTTCAAACAGCAGTCAGATTTATTATCGTTAACTTATTTCCGATTATAACACTTTGTAGACTTATATAGTACATAGGAAAAAATTGAAAAGAGAAAAAATTACTGAACTTGTATTATTAAATATTTTCTTGTTATTTGAGTCAAAATTACGTGTTGATACTTGTGATGTTAAAACATAAAACACTTTGAAATCTCAAAAAGCAAGGACTTAACACTAAAATTTCACAAGCAGTAACATAAAGTGATGGTAATAATATACAAAAAATTATAATGGGAATTAAAAATTATAGTAGGAAAATATAACATTATATTCCTAATGATTAAAGTTAACTGTTTGGTAGGTTTGTTAAAATGAACTGCTATCAGTAATCAGCTGTATACCATGCATTTTACTAACCATAATCTCTCTGACTTTCAAGTTTTTTTATTATTCTTCTCAAACATTTGTTCATGAAAGCAAATATATATTTTTGAACTGAAAAAAATATACTAAACTCTGAGCAAAAATACTTGAATGAGGCATTTCTAAATTGTTGGGGGATGGGTGTACGGTACTGTAAAACATCACACAATTTTATAAATGCAAAGATATAAATCAGTTCCTACCTGAACACGATTTGTTATCAGATTCTAGTTGGAACCCTTTGTGACATGAGCATTCAATTGCAATGCCTGTATCAAGACACTTCTGCTGGCATGGATTGTTTCCCTCGCACCTAAACAAACCAATTCAACTGCCTTTCTTACAGCATAACTCAGTTATCATAGTGACATAACTAATTTGACACTGCTAAAAAGCAGTGACATAATACATCCCCATCAGAACTGCAGATGGATGGGAGACGATTAAACTTGGATTGGTCAGCAAGTACCACTTTGATTTAGCTTCAATAAACACATTTATGAACAAATAGTGGTGTCTAAAACATTGCTGCTCAAGTAGCAGGAGATGTTAGTAGTGTTGGATACATTACATGAATTTTTATGTCATCTTTATCTCATGGTTTTTGCAAATTGATCAGATGAAGATAAATAAAGTAGAAAGAGGTATAGACATTTAGTTGTTCAACATTTTGGTATCTTCACTATCAGTGCAAGAAATGCTAAGTCACAATTGAATGAGCAAACTATTACCACTTTCACTCTTTAGGAGCATTAGTTTCGGTGGAGTTATTACCATGCTAGTCATTTTTCATTATTACCTTCTAATATCACTATGTCTGTAGATATATTTACTGTGATGTTTATATATTTATTGTGCATTTATACCTCTTGTGATATTTTTTCATAGTCAAAATTTAAGTTTTGTTTAATGCACAATAGAGCTTGTGCAGTGTAGCTTATAATAGGGAAAGCACCAGCAGTCTTGTATGGTTAGATAATTCACTGTGTTCTGTTTATGTTATGAAATTGATATGACAACAGTTCCTCTGTGTACCATGACATTTTATATAAGTAAACATTCCAATTTTTTGAAGAGCTTTCAGGCGAGTGAGCTGAATTGTGATAAGACAAGAGAAAATGATAACAATTATCTCTAACCCATGACATAAAGTGAGAGACAATCTCAGGTTAATTATATGTATGTGTGTTTCAGTGGGGGGGGGGGAATATTTGTATTTTGGAACGTTATAATGTATTTACTTACTTAGAGTTACTGTAAAATTTAAATGGGTGTGTATTCCATATGAAACTGGAACTCAAAAATTATGTTTTGAATGCTGTACTAACAGAAATAATGCAACACAGAATGTCTATATTTATGTAAAATGCTGAAATTGGTAGGCAATTGGATTTTGCATATTTAACACATTACACTCCTAGTGCTATTTGAAATGTTTAGGACAGGTCAGTAGATATGTTTTGTAATGAAGAGTAGCTCAGTAGATGTTTTTGTATAACTGAAAGTGTTGAATTAGACTTCTGGGTGCCATTTCAGATATACATATATAACGTTGTAACTTCTACGTACCTGTCTATGAAAGTTGCTTGTTGACAGGATTTGCCATCAGCCATAAGAGTAAATCCTTCACGACATTCACATCTGTACGACCCTGGTGCGGGTACACAAACGTGGGCACACAGCTCTCCATAGTACAGCTCACATATGTTTTCTGTAACATTTTAGTTCCATTGTGTAAGTTAAGTCATACGTTCATTAGTCATAACTTTATTTAATGATAATATTAGAAATCTGTTCTATATATTAAACTATTAGAATATTATTTACAGAAAAAAAGATAAAAGTTTGTACCAACAGTACCTTGTATTTGGAGTTCTTATACTACATAACTGTTATTGATAAGTATAAGTATTGTTAAGTATAAGTATAAATATGCATAAGTCTTGTAGCATCTTAAGCTTGTTCACAGCCACATTGAAGAAAATTTTTATGAAGAGAGCTGGTGGAAGAAGAAGGGATAAGTATAAGCAGAGTTAAGTATAAGTATCGGTGGCGAAGCGTCCATATATGCGGCGCATACAATTTAAAATTGTATGTAAAATCGTATAAAGTTTTGTAATTAATTTTAAATTATTTGAGATGTAAAAGTTTGTCATTTCAAAATCCAAAACTTAATTTTCATTTGAGCGATATAACGACAGTTAACAAAGCTTTACTGTTTACAACCAGGCGCACAGTATGCATTGTAGCTAACAAACACATTCTCTCGATAGCGGTCATTAACCCATGCAGCAGATTTTCATGTGTGAACAGGCAGGCGTTCTGACTTGCGCTCCCACTCCCACTGTCTGTGAATAGCTGTAACGCTATGCGTTACTGTTTCTGCATATACAGTGCTTAATGCGTGTGCAAACCGTGTTGTTTAAAGCTTTTTAAATTATGAGTTCATTTGTAGTAGAGCCTGCGGCGGGAACATCGTCGTCGTGTGTAGTTGAGTGCAATTGTATAATTGAAAGTTTATTTATACAGCCATTCAGTAGTAGAAGTTTTACAGATAAACTAAACATTATTTCTAGCGGTAGACCAACCCCATTAATTCCCACGTTAATGTCAAAAACAAAAACTTATACATGACATTTAAAGGAACAACATGAAGTAAAAACTTGGCTTTGAGGCTGTAGAAAAACTTCAAAATTATACTGTTGGCCATGCATTCTTTTTTCAATTGAAAAAAAAATGTCTGGACAAATTCAGGAGTTTCTGATTTGAACAATTTGTTTAATTTACAATAACGCCATGGGATTTCACAGAGTCATGTTGCTTCCCTACTTGCTTTAAAACAGTTCGGTAAAACCAGAATTGAATATGCCCTTAGTGTACAATTTAAAATTAACATCAAACAGCACAATGACATGGTAAAACAAAACCAGTACATTCTTCGTTGTCTAATTGACGTAGTGTGTTTTTTGGCTGAAAATGAACTCCCATTTCGTGGACATGACAAATCTGTGGCATCGTCAAATCGAGGAAATTATGTAGGGCTGTTAAATTTGTTACAAAATTATGACGGAATGTTAGACAACCACCTTAAAAACTCTACAGTCTTTTCTGGTTTATCTAGCGATATTCAAAATTACTTGATTAACTCCACTTCTCAAGTCTTATTAACAGAAATAAAAATTAAATAAAACAAAGTCCCATTGTAGCAATAATAATGGACGAAACAACATATATCACAAATACGTGCCAGGTGTCAACTGTGTTTTGTTACGTCGATAAGTCTGGAGCCGTTCAGGAAAGATTTAGTGATTTTAGTGACGATCATGCAGCTAACGCATTGGCAAACTATGTATTTAATGTCCTGACTGAATACGACTGTGAAGAAAAATTAGTTGCACAAATGTACGATGGTGCTGCTGTTATGTCTGGTGAACATGGAGGGTTACAGGCCCTGGTCAAAAGTAAGTGCAGCCAAGCAATATTTATCCATTGTTATGCTCATAAAATAAACTTGGTCTTGAAAAATTCAGTAGATCACATTAAAGAATGTAAAATATTTTTTAGCACATTATCTGGTTTAGCTTCATTTTTTTCAAAATCATCCAGACGAACTCACGCACTTGATCAAGAAGTAAAGAATCGATTTCCATCAGTTGCACCTACTGGATGGAATTACAACAGCAGACTAGTGGCCACTGTAATACCGAAATAGAACACAAGGCTGACATCATAAGTCTCTTCGAGTCTATGATTGAGAACGGAGATAAGTGGGACAATGAAAGTTATACTGGAGTAATAGGTTTTCTTGCTGCTCTTCAAGATTTTGACTTCACATTTTTACTTCATCTGTTCGGTTCAATACTACCACAGGTGGATTCCATATTCGAAATTTTGCAGAAAAAAGTTCTGAAATCAGTTTTTGTATGAAACGCATTGAAGACTTTGATAAATATCTTAATAATTTAAGGAATAACTACAACAAATTCTGGAGTGACCAGAATGAAATTCAGAATATTCCAACAGGGAGGTGGGACAAGCCTACAAGCACTTACAGAAGTAAAAGATTACGAATTGATAACATGTCGGAGTTGGAAAGCTCTTATCGTAGGCTGCATTATGAAATTATTGATTCAGTAAAATGTAGACTTAATCAGAGGTTTGCAGATGTTGGTAAACTTGATTTTATCGCGCTACTAGTTTCACGACGTTTTCCAGAATTTTCTAAAAAGTTTCCAGAAGAGCATTTTGAATCTCTAAAACGCTCGTATGGCCAGTATTTTGATTTTCTGTTACAAGGAGTGAGCTTTCTGTAGTTTATTCAAATGAGCAGGTTTGTAAAAATAGTGTTAGTGACTTGTCAAAGTACTTTAACATCATTCCTCAAGTGTGGAAGCTTGTAAACCTTGTAATGACAATTCCAGTTACAAGCTCTTCAACAGACTTGAAGAGAATAAAAACGTATTTGCGTAACTAGCAAACTGAACACAGACTCTCGGCTCTATCAGTGTTATCTATTGAAAAAACGCTTGTTTTGAAACTAAAAACTATTTCTGCTTTTTACGATACGGTTGTTGACTTATTCGCTGAAAAAAACCAGGCGCATAGAACTAACATTTAAAAAATAACTCCTACAACTAACGCATAATAATTAACGATAATGTGAATAATAAATTATTGTGAAACGTTACAATGAATGAATTAGTGTCATTGTGGGCGATTTTAATTACCATTGTGAATCTGTATTGTTTACGTATGACATATTAAACAGCAGATACAAGATATTATAAATTATTTTAAATAAGTAATTGTCCAGTGTGTTTATTTATGGATTCTGTGGCTTTATGTGATTAAAACAAGTGGAAATAACAGATGAATCGGTATCACCAGACGCCACTCAATGTACTGGTAAGTTTCTAATACAGTCTGCTTGATTTACTAAAACAATTTATATAATTAATATTATTATATTGGTCTCTATTAGAAAAAGGAAAAATTGTAATATTTGCTCTTTTCTTATCTGTTGTTAATACTCTTGACCGGGTTTGATTATCACAGGGAGAGAGAGAGAGGAGTTTTTATTTGTTGATGGCTGAGATAGGTATAACCGCATATACATTCTAAAAACTCAACACCTCGCCACTGATAAGTATGTATAAGTCATAGACTTGTTTGCAGCAACTGTAGACAGGGATTGCTATAGAAATAGAATAGTATCAGACTCAGTTGAGCCATTGATGATCACATCATTCACTGTGCAAGGTGTGTAGTATTAAGTAAAATGAATGTATATTAAATGTAAAAAAGTTCTCATATGCGAACATGAGGACACATTTCTCCACAGTACAGCTCAATTATGTTTTCTATAAGGTTTAGTTCCATTGTGTAAGTTAAGGCATGCATTCAATATTCATGGCATTATTTAATAATGATATTTAAAATCAGTTCTACACATTAAACTATTAGAATTTTATTTACGGAAAAAATATAGAAGTTTGTACCAACTGTATCTTGTATTTGGAGTTCTTGTACTACATAACTCTTATTTAGAAGTATAAGTATTGATAAGTATAGGGTGTTTCAGACTGTAGGGACGCTCGTGCTCCAGTCTCGGTTCGCTCAAGGTATGGTCGAAATTAATCCAATGTATTACAATGGAAGTGTACACACTATGAGCCTCGGTTCGATCATGCTCCAGTCGCGCTCTTGTGACGATTCTGGCTGACGGATATTTTACCGCGGTCTCGAGCCATCCCGTGCTTGTTGTGCAAGTTTGAACAGGCCGCCGCGCTCCGACCGTGGTCAACCCTTGGTTCTTTCATTCAAGCAGTGTATTCGGAAAGAGTCAGACCCTTTGACACTTTGTCTCGCACCCTCATGTGATTTTCAGTTTGTTATTTAACGATGGATGAAAAATTAATAGAATTAGTTCGCCAATACCCTGAATTGTACGATTTATCACACCGGTGTTACAGTGATGTGAGGAAGAAAAAAGTCTGGGGAGACATTGGACAAGCTTTAAATAAAACAGCAATAAATAATACATTTTGGATATTTTTTATTAATTACTTCTACTGTACTTATTTTGCTGTTTTCATAAACCATAGTTACATACGAAATACCGCTACGAATTTGTGAGGACTTTTGTGTTTATTTTTCATTTTTATTCCTGAATTTATTAACGTTTTGATCTTCAAAGTGACTTTCAGCTACAAGTGCTGCATACAAGGTCATTCGTCACAATATTTCTTATAGTTTTTTACTGTCACAAAATTGTGTTCTCATTTTTTACAGTTTAAATAAAAACATCAAAAAGTAATACAGGGTTTGTTATTTCAAAGTACCTCATTTATTCCATTTCATTTAACAAATATTTCAGGTAATAACTTCACTTGCTGCCCGCATTCATAACCAGTTTAAAAATTTTTCTGAGTTGACGGACAAAACTTTTGACATTTTTTGCTATGACTAGTCCAAATTTAAAAAGCTCAGTGTCTTGTTAATGGTTACTTGACACTAAAATTTCATCTATTAGCCAACATACTAAGGCCTAACTTCAGTTATAATTTCATCCCAATAGACTTGTTATTGCGCTCGGAACCAATTAAAATATGTGTCATCTTGTAAACTTTACAGCTTTTATATCAAACCTGGTCACCAGACACTCAAGGCCAAATTCAGTAGAAATACCATCTCTAACCGATCAGTCCTAATCGAGTTATCGAGTGCCAAAGAAATTTTAATACATTCTTTTTTGTAAACTAGTTATGCTAAAGGATTTTTTTTAGCTTACCTTAAACAGACAGCTAATCTTACCCTTGGTGAATGGCCACTTGAAATGAAGTGTCTTGTTTTACCAAGTCACTGTAAATTTTACACAACAATATCTGGAACTGTTCCTTTGACATCCTGAAATACTGGTGGAATCTGGTGTCATCTTCAAGCAGCTGAGGAAGCAACGTGTGAAATTCTCCTTCTGTCAGTCTTCTTTGTAAAGTAGGATGCACCAATATTCTCCTTTTTTTTTTTGGTACTGGACCGTTACTCATCTTCATCCAGAAGCAGTTCTTGGTCGGTGAAATCCATCCTTTCGGCCATGAACAAGCTAACTACTGACTGCTTCGAGCGATGCCGCGATACTTTTAAGGACCGCAGTGGGGCAGCGGTAATAAAAGGACCGCGGTGAGTCCATGGTTGGACTGCAGTGAGTTCGCGGTTGAACCACGATGAGTACGTGGAGAGAGCGTCGCGGTGTGAATACTTTAGACCGCCCCTCTACCTTGACCACGCCGAGAGCACGACCGTACCTAGAGCGATAGTGTGAAATATCCTTATAAGTATAAATATGCATAAGTCTTGTATCATAAGCTTGTTCACAGCCACATTGAAGAAAATTTTTATGGGAAGACCTGGTGTAAGAAGAAGGGATAAGAAGTATAAGTAGAGTTTAGTATAAGTATGTATAGTCATACTGCTGCTTGTTTGCAGCAGCTGTAGGCAGGGATTGCTATAGAAATAGAATGGTATCAGACTCAGTTGAGCCATTGATGATCACATCATTCAGTGCGCAAGGTGTGTAGTATTAAGTAAAATAATTATATTTAAAATCAGTTCTATACATTAAACTATTAGAATTTTATTTACGGAAAAAAACAGAAGTTTGTACCAACTGTATCTTGTATTTGGAGTTCTTATACTACGTAACTGTTATTTAGAAGTATAAGTATTAGTATAAGTATTACAACGGTACATCTTTGTGTATATAGGTTGCAAATATAAATTTATTTGTGTTTGAGAGTCCCACGTTCTTGGGACGTCAAAATGTTGTAACACTACAAATTGATATTTATTTAATGTAATTTAAATGTGTGTGTTATATAACATAACAAATTCAATTTAATTTATTGAATTGATTTCATGGGTGTAATCATAATAAGAAGATGATATGTTATTTAAGTTTAAAAGTGTTTCATAATTTATTTATTAAACAAAATCTTTCATATCGAATATTAAACATTGACTCATTATTATATCGTTTGTACGAAGTTTTTGTACATAACTTATTGCTAACAAATTACATACACAAGTTATACACAAATCTTATTATCTAATTTTAATTACTTTTAAATATTTATTTTGCTCTCGGCTTACTCATTGTGTGCTCATCTTTTTGCAATTGCTGATTCATTAGCTTCAAAACTGAATTTACTTCTATTCAAACTTCTTTTATATTACTTTGTTTTAACTTTCTACTGCATATGCATTCTCCTTTATCATCAAAGACTTTACTAATCACGTTAATTCAAAATTTAAATATTTCGCTTATCATTTACGTTACTAATTACTAAATTTGATACAAGAAATATTATTCTAATTTTTATTCTGCTTTTACATTTATGTATAATTTATTTATTTTAATACTGGTTGAATGTCTTTCATTCCAACTTTAATTAGTGTCTTTCAAATGTTTATAATTACAATGTTTTTTTTATCACCTCGTTTGATGTGGTTATTCATCTGTACGTCCTCCTTCTGGTCCTCCGTGTTCTTCTGGTCCTCTGGTCATGTCCTCAGTCTCCTTCTGGTCCTCTGGTCGTGTTCCACTGCATGTGCTGATTAATAGTCGTCTTGTCTCACGTCATATACTGCCGGTGTGTCCATAGACCTCATCGTATGTATTCTGCAGCTCTGGTTGGACACCTAGTTTGTCCTGTGACTCTCACTATAGATGTGAATTTGCGTCGTCGACTGACATAGCCTCCTGCAGCAACGGTTGAATCGAGAAGAAGAAACTTTATTAGCGCGACCTGGTATTTATAGTAAGGTCATGCAAAAATTCCTGTCTGAATAATATTTGACCTGTCAGATTCTGTCGAGCGTCACTTTCCCCACTCTGGTTCAAGTCACAATTTTCGCCTATCTTCGCGAATTACGAAGTTTGTTTCACATCACTCTATGCTCAATCGATCACTAATTTTTATGTGATTACTATACGTAAATTGCACTTCTTTATGGTACTCACAAAAAGAGTTATTCATTTTTTTACGTATAGTAATTGCACTTTTCGTCACATCGATACGGGGTTTTAACACTTTATGTACCGGTACCTATAATTTCTATACACTTTAGTGTCTTTTGTTGTATCCTATCATGCATAGGTTTCTTATAATTAAAATAAACATACAACTATTTTCTTGAAAAGGGTTGGTTACATTTCAGGAACAGACAGGTTTCACACACCAACAAAATACGCGCGTACACAACGCTAGCGACAGGTGTGTCGAAAATGCATGTCCATGCATGAATTCTGCACTCCGTATTTTTACTACGATCCAGCTTATGCAATCTGAATCATGTTTATTAATTTATATATATTTATTTTTATTATTTATTTCATTTATTTTGGCAATGCACAGTACCGTTAATGTTTGTACTGTTGCAGTATGTATAAGTCATAGACTTGTTTGTAGGCAGGGATTGCTATATAAATAGAATTGTATCAGACTCAGTTCCCCAACTGGCTGAAGGGGTCTTGTCCCCACAACAGTGAGAGACATTTTTCTCAGTTGACAAACACATTTATTGACACCCATTGTTAAAACCAAACATTTTGCCCAGTCTACAATGGAGTATTCCCAGTGGTAAAGCTCAAAATGGACAACAGTTTGACACTCATCATTATTTATACATCGATGCAACATCTGGGCCCATTTACAAATACACAATATAAAAGATCAAACAACCAAGAGCCTTAGCAAATCAGCACTATCAACAAAAATAAAATAAAAGATGTACAGAAACAAAATAACCTAAGCTGTACAAAAATACATACTATGTACTAAAATTCAAAGCTTCAAACAACATGAAAAAAAAGTTAGTTGAAATACTGATGATTGTTGAATGTGCAAACTGTGTGGTGTTAAGAAAAATGAATGTATATTAAATATAAAAAAAAAGTGTTCTCAGTCAAACCAGAAGGAAGATATCTTCACATATACAACAGTATTAATTGTAGGTGCATAGATTACACTTTCAGTTTATACATAAATTATCTCAATGATTGTATATTGACTATGTTTGTACATAAATTTTTTTAGATCGGATACAGAAAAAAAAATAGATCTGATTTAATAATAATTTAAAATTGCTTTCTATTTACAATGAAATTTGAAGCAAACCCAAAACAGTGTCAGAATCAAGAGCTGATGAGATTTCTATAAAATGTAAGTGATTGAAATGTGTGAAAAAAATTTGCATTCAGTTATATATTAGTTTGTAAATGTGTAAAGATTTATTTTAAAGTATGCTTTAAGGAATCCAGAAATATATTATTAGTTTGTTATGTTAATTTAAAATGTACACATTCCAAATGATAATGTTTTATTTAAATATGCATTCCAAATATGTTTCTAAGAAATATAAAATTATTTGTAAGAAGTTAAATATGAATATTTGAATTTTATCATTATGATCCATATGTGATAGTAAAATAAACCTTGTTATTACCATTTGGCTGTGTTTTTCTTCCAGTTTCCTTTGTTTTGTTTCTGACAGGGGGTTGTTGTGTTGGTAGTGGTGGTGGTGGTGCTGGTGGGTTCCCTTGGTTTTCTGTTCCAGTACAGCACGTTTCATATGCCGCGTCCCAAGGCGGTCCAAGTGAAAATGTCTGGAAAGTGCATCCCATCGACATGGACCCAGAAATAAGTCCAAGTTTGCAAGCTTCACAACAGTACTAAACAGAAATCAACAGTCATCATTAGATTTCCTATTCAAACACTTTGTGAAACTATTGAGCACATTTTTAAATCAAACGATAGTTTGAAGAAATTTAAAAAATACAAACATCGTAAAATTTTAAATATGAAAAATTGCTGAATCTTTGAACTAGCATTCATGTCTGTAAACTGATGAAAACATGTTTCCGGATATTACATGAGGACATACTGTTGTTTTTCAGGCAGAGGTTTCAGTTTCAGTAGTAAGGTCAGCACAGCCACTTAAGAAGCAAGTGTAACAGAAAACCAGCAATCAACCCTTGCATAACACTCAAAAACAGGAAGAATACTGAAGCAAAAACTGAAGTGTGTGTCAAGTTGTGAATACAAAAAACTAATGGAAAAAATCTTGGACTGTACACAGAAAAAATTTATAAAATTATGTTCAATACAATATTGTCATACAACCATTGTTTAGCAATTATAAGAGATTAGGTTATCAGTTTCTGATTTGGTCAGTGGACAAGTATGAAAAGCGTAACGACACATAAATTAGTGGAATATAAATGTTGACAAATTACGCTTGCATAATTTAAATGATGCTTTATAAATGTCCGTGTATATATAAGTGTATACAGACACATACACATTGTAGTTAACGATATTAGAATGAAATAGATTTTCCATGTTTATTGTAAATTGTCTACAAAAATTTTTGTTTTTCAAATATTTCTGGTAAAAATCTTATTATGAATACGTTTCAAACTTTTTTTCACTCATTTGAGGTCCACTTTGAAGCATCCATTTTTTAATATTGTTACGATGGTCTACTGATCGGTGTATAGTACAGTGGAAAACAAAATGCAAGACACCAATTAATTCACTAATCACCAGCTTTAATTATCACAATTAAACAGTTTGTAATCAACAAGATAGTCTCCTACAACAAATCAAATAAAAATTGTTCACACACAATAAAAATGTTAACTGATATAAAACACAACTGTATTACAATTGTCACACACGATTATAAAACACATAACACTTCGCCACAATTCTGTGAACCGCACTCAAAGAAATTGCAACTCAAACTGAACTGAATGTCCTTGAGTACTTGTATTTATACCCCGCCGAAGTACCAGAATATTCCATACTGCGCGGCAAGAATGCTACTAACTAGAAAACACCAGAACATAATTGGTTGCGGCCTTCCACACAGCAGGTGCAGACCGGTGAATCCGGAACAATCTCGCAACGCATGTCGAGAATCATGTACGCACACATTACAGCTGGATTCCACTGGATCATTCAAGAAACACGTATACCCTGATTAACGAAAGAAAGTGACTGGCGGAGTGGACACGTGGCGACCGAGTTTGTAATAAAAACATTCCACTTAATAGCCTCGTGGAAACATAAAATACAGGGCTAGAAATGTCTAATGAACTGTATTTTAACCATCAATTAAAGACGTTTTTAACAAACTTCTAATTTTTTAAATCTTTGTTCAATTAATTTACATTGAGAATTAAATAAAAAAATACACGAATTTGAATTAAAAATTTAGGGTTTATCATTTTTATTACATAAGAACTCGGAGGTTAAGCATCGGAAAAACATTTCTTGTAGACAAATGGTAGTCCACCTTCTTTAGTACAATATATCAAAAATTGAGATTCCTACGATTAAAATTAACGATGTTATTAATTTTTTTCTAATGTCCTGTTAACTCAGTTGTTAAAAGTTGTACATGAATGAGATTTGCGTGACGCTCTCTTTAGATAACTAAGTGTAGAAGACATATACAACTTGCACCTTGTATGTGATAGGAATACTACAATGGATTAATATATAAAGTGAATTTCACAGAGAGTAGTGCACGGCGCTCGGCGGCGGAAGTACAGTCAGAAACTAGTGGACCCATTTTATTCGCGCGTGCTACCGTCAGAGCTTTGCTCGGTAGTTTTAAACTGTAAACTGTATTTCATAGTTAAATAATTAGTTGTTGAGAAATTTGAATGGCATTAACAATTTCCCAGTAATTACATTGCACTTCAATTATTGTATTAAAGCTGATCACAAAACAAAAACAGTTTATTAGCAAGAAAACAATAAATACCGTACCACAAAAGAGTGATAAACAATCATTCAAGACACTCCATCTGTTATAAAAAGCATGTAGTTCAACTAAACCACAAAAGTCCGGTCAGATGTAAGTTTTTGACAGATCTCCAGGTAGATAGATTGATTAAATAAGTAGACAGATAACTAAAATCTCTGTATATACTTATGAGAGGTTGGTGACTCGTAGCAAGTTGGCTATGTGTGAGCCGTGAGCGTATGCACCACTTTCTTTGGGCTGTTACTGTACCTTGACTCGATCGCGTGCCGTTGAGCGATGTTAGTTCTAATTTTCCTATATTAACTGATTGCGGTTATATTTCATAATATTTGAAGGTTACATACCACTTTGTATTGATGAATACAATTTTGTTATGCTTATTGTGAAAAAACTCAATGAAAAAAATTATTAATAACGGAGTTAACAGTACATTTGGAAAAAATTAACGTCGTTAATATTATTCGTAGGAATATCAATTTTTCATATATTGTACTAAAGAAGGTGGACTACCATTTGTCTACAAGAAATGTTTTTCCGATGCTTAACCTCCGAGTTCTTACGTATTAAAAAACGATAAACCCTAAATTTTTATTTCAAATTCGTGTATTTTTTTATTTAACTCTCAATGTAAATTAATTGAAAAAAGATTTTAAAAATTAGAAAAGTTTGTTAAAAACATCTTTAATTCATGATTAAAATACAGTTCATTAGACATTTCTAGCCCTGTATTTTACGTTTCAACGAGGTTATTAAGTGGAATGTTTTTACTACAAACGTGGTCGCCGCTCCCCCAGTCACTTTCTTTCGTTAATCAAGGTATAGATTGTTCTGTAATGTCGTAGCAATATATATTTGTTGTTGCTTTATTGCCTTACATGTTTATCTTTATCGTGTCTCTTAATTTCATTATTTTTTACTTATGTATTTATCGTTGTTTCCTGTTACAAGGTGTTTTGTTTTCCTTGTATTTACATTCGAGCCGCATTTGCTGCATTAAGCTATCAGTTTTCTAAGTGTAAAATCTAATGAACTCTCATATTTGCCTGTACTGGTAATCATTTGAACATCAATATTGAACATACAATCATTGTAATACAAAAAAATATAATACAATAAAACATCAAAATTTTATTGTTTATTACAGAATAGATAGTCAAAATCTACTATATACCAAAATTGATTTTGTATAGATGGATCGAAAGAAGTCACATTTTACTTTCTAAATTATCTTTTAAAATGAGTAAACAGTCTATATCTTGGTTCAAAAGTTTCTTGCCTGCCAGCTTACATGAATGAATTAAAATAAATACTGATAAAAGTAAATGAAAAAGAATACACATACAAAATACTTTGATGTCTATTAGAACTTTTAGTACACTTTGTTTGGTTAGAATTCAATCCAGAAATTTGTAGAACATTTGGTGTAACTTGTGTTCTGTATACAATCCGTAATGGTAAATACATTGAAATGTTATAAATATTATAATAATGTGTTCATAATAATGAAAAAAAACTTAGGTTTTTATTGCAAACAACCAATTCTCATGCTAAATGAATTGTAGCTACTTCTATTTTCTACAGCAGTGGTTCTGAGCCCATGACCCCCTTAACCAACAACATATTGTTACAAATATGGAACGTTCTACAAGTATCTCGGCTATCTCAGCAGAGTCCAGCTGTAATGTATGTGTGCGTACATATTAATTAAACATATTAGTAACTTGATTGGTGTCTGTAATTTTGTTTTCCACTTTACCATATGTTATGATGCGGCCCGTGGGACCAAAAAAATGTTGAATTCCGATCCGAGTGGACCAAAATGTGTTGATGTCAGCACGTGTACTAAGAATTTTCTATCAGGAAGAATGATGTTTGGGGTGCTATTGCCAGGATGCAGAATGATAACGATAGTGGACTGTATTAATTTATTAGGTTTCTGTTTTACACTTAAATCATAGTGTTGAGATTGGCTAAGTCTGAAAGATTTTAATTTTGAAGAAACCGATTCGTAAATGAAGCTACATTTTAGATGAGGCGCAAATGCGTGCCACTCAGCTTACATTGAAAAAACGTTGAGGCCTAAGGCCTAAATAAGTGTCGCGACAACAAGAAAGAGAAAAAGACAGAACAGGCAGCAAACGTAATGACGTCCGCTGCCAGCCAAGGCTCGTAGAACTGTATCGTTGTAAAAACATGATAAGCACAATTTGAAAGCGTACAGATTAGCCAACCTATGAATGCGAAAATTACCACATTACTGCCCAAAAGATTTTTTTAATACATTTTAATAACTTATTGTAGAAAAATACAGAGTTCTTAATAATAAAGGTCAATCTCAGTAAGTTGTATTGAACCTTGATTTGAAATCTTAGATAACAGTTATGATATTGACTGCTTAGCGATAAGCTTGAGTGATGATAAGAGTTGAGCAGGCCAAGGTCGGTGTGCAACTTGATTTGTGCACGAGTATAAATGCAAAAGTTAGCAATGTATTGCCAATATATATTGTATGTATACAATATTAAACGATATAAGACATGAAAATACATAATTTGACAATGTTTAATGATGAATAATCGGTGACTCATCACATGATGGGCCCGATAAATTGTAACATTTATGCAAGTCATAGTGGTTAGCTTGAACCAGTTAAGGCCAGTAGACCTATACAATAGTATTGAATGTAAAGTGAACAGACAAAGTATTATAAGATTATACATGTAAAGACATAAATTTAGCATGACGCCATATAGTTTGAACGAGGCATGCTATACCTGAAGTTTCAGGAATTTACAATAAATTATTATATGAAAACAAGCTATACATAGTTGAATGATTGCAAGCACAAAGTGTAATGACAAGTATGTCATGATTAAAGCATGGATAATAATTGTGCAATGCGTGATCACAAAATACAATATAAAAATATAGGCGTGGCGTGTGGTTATAGACAGTAGATGCGAAAAAAAACAATGTGTTTTACATAAATACAAGTTATACATAATAAATACAATAGAAATCGGTTTAGATAATTACAAATATATGAATACAAGGCACAATAGCATTAAGTGACAAGTACAACAATGTGGTTATACAAATGTAATACATGTGTTGAACAATTGCGAGAAATACATTCATAGAGTAATAAATATCACACATATTGACAAATGTGCAAGAAAATGCATACATGGTTTGTATAACTGCAGACCATGCGAATATTATGTAACAAAATTTTTATATAAAAACAATACCAACAATGACATGACACATAACCCAATACCAATATAAAAATGTAAATGTGTAGGACATAGTATGCCTCAAAAATTATTAACATATAAATACAAAAATAGCAAAGTATACCACCATGAAAATATGATAAGTATAGATATAATAGCACAGTGCATGGTTGTAAAATTACAAGTCACATGCAAATTTAGTATAAAAACACGCAATGATGCAAGTTAACATGAAAATGTGATGATACATATCACAATTAAGTTGACCAAATTGTCAGACAATAAGGTAATGAAAGCCAGTGGCCAAGTGAAATAGCATTGTGCTAAATAATTATAGTAACCTTGTGTCTAAGCCTCGTCCCGCACTGGCAACAAACATAGCTTATGAACTGGTCTCCGTAAAATACCAGTAGGCGTGCGAAAGTCTACTACTCTAAGTTGTCTGGGCCGGGAAATGCGGCGGTAATTACACCAAATTTCCACGCTAATGGAGGTAAGTTATCCTCAATCAGTAAAACCAGGTCACCAATGGAAACGTTATCCTTGGCGAATTTCCATTTGTGACGTTGTTGTAATTGATGTAAGTAGTCGCGAGACCAAGCCTTCCAAATGACTTGGACAAACTTCTGGAGAAGTTGCCAACGTCCAAGACGAGAGATGGGAACGTGAGATAAGTCTGGGTCAGGTATCGCCGTTAATGGTGCGCAAATCAAAAAATTCTTGGATTTCGTTGTCCATGACGTGTCCGTTACTTAACTAAATATCACTATAATATTGACGACTCGGAACACTAAGTTTTTTATAAGTAAAAACGTAAAGTTTTACCTTACAGCCTAAACCGGCTTTCACCTATAGAAGGCTTCATCAGAGGCTGTCGTAAGTAGCGCTCTTCGTCTTGTTGTTGGCGACGAGATAGTTTTTCGAAAGATCGGAGCTGTGTGTGTGTGTGTGTGGTGAGATGTGTTCGAATAATGCGTGCGATTTGAATTGTGTCTGTTCGTTTAGGATGTCGTTTTTATTTGTTTTTGTGTGTTTGTATATTTCTAATTGTTCCAGAGTGTCTAGTTTTCGGCCTTTTGTGTGTACGTGTAGTATGTTCATGTTATTGTCGATGTTTTTATATGTGTGGTTTGCTTCAATGAGGTGGTTTGCGAAGGTAGATTCTGTAGTGGTGTGGAGTGCTTTTGTGTGTTCAATGTATCTCTGTTTGAAGCTACGTCCTGTCTGGCCTATGTAGAATTTATTGCAATTTGAACAATTTAGCTTATATACACTGGGTAGATCGAATTTGTTTTGTGCTTTGGGCATGCGTTTTGATAGTGTGTGTTCTGTTTTGTTAGTAGTTTTGTAAGCGATTCTGTAAATTATTGTCCCATGTTCTATTCGCTGCAAATCTAAAGCAAAGATAGTTGAATTACATGGGTTTTCGGATGCTTCTGAAAGGGGATATGGGTGTTGTGTTTACATTAGAGTCATTTATCAAGATTCATCGGCCTCTTGTCACCTTCCGTGTTCTAAATCTCGCGTGGCCCCCCTACGACAGGTGTCATTACCTCGCATTGAACTCTGCGCTTGCTTGTTGTTATCGCGACTCGTATTCAAGGTCGTCCCTGCTCTTCATTCCTTTATTAATAGTGTTCATCTGTATTCTGACTCTATGGTGTCCCTTTACTGGATTCATGCCCAGTCTTCGAGGTGGAAAACCTATGTCGCTAATCGTGTTGCCGAGATTCAGCGTCTTACGGAAGCCTACACATGGCATCACATCAATTCTCGACATAATCCTGCTGATATTATTTCTAGGGGATGTCACCCCGACGTTTTGCGCGATTGTTCGCTTTGGTGGCACGGTCCCGCCTGTTTGTCTCAATCTTCCGAGTCCAATCTTTTTCCACCCTTTTTACCTTCTAATCTGTCGTCTTCTGAATTCACTGCGGAGGAAAAACAAACCCCCAAACTTTCTCTAATGTCTACCCTGGCTATTGATCTTTCAAAGGACTTTTCTTCGTTGCACCGTCTGACTCGCATATACGCTTACTGCTTTCGATTCATCAAAAATATTAGACTCTCCAGTGCTGAGAAAATATCGGGCGCTCTTACCCCCGTTGAAATTCATTCCACTCTTAATTTTTTCATAAAACAATCTCAGTCGATCCACTCGCTGCCGAGATTGTCTTCGTAATGGGTCTTCTGTCTCTATTAGGAGTAAGTTGTCTTCTCTGGACCCGTTTCTTGATGAGTCTGGCGTAATACGCGTCGGCGGGCGCTTACAGCAGTCGCAACTACCTTATGACAATACGCATCCATTATTGTCTTGCATCCATCGGCTCATATTACTCGCCTTATTATTGAACGCGAACACATTCGCCTACTCCACGCTGGTGCTCAACTCGTGCATCACTCACTTCGTCAACGTTGGTGGATTATTAACGCCAAGATAGTCATTCGCTCCATCATTCGTAGATGCGTCAAGTGCCTCAGGTTTAGTGCCAAACAACAGGTTCAGAGGCTTGGTATTTTACCATCTCCTAGAGTCACTCCTTCGCGGCCGTTTCTGCGCAGTTGTTTATGGTAGTCCCTTCATGATTCGTCATGGCGGGCAGAAATCTAGGACTCTGTCAAAATCGTACGTGTCTTTGTTCATCTGCTTAGCAACCAGGGCCATTCATTTGGAATTGGTTTCCGACCTTACAGGCAACGCGTTTATAGCTGCCTTACGTCGTTTTATGTCCCGTAGGGGCATACCCAGCCAGTTATATTCTGATAATGGCACGAACTTTAGGAAGGCCCGCAATGTTTTACATGACCTTTACAATCTTTGGCATAATAAGGATGCCACCTCATCAATCAAATCCTTTACGACCTCTCAGGGTATTTCATGGTCATTTATTCCGCCCTCATCACCTCATTTTGGTGGTCTTTGGGAGAGCGGTATAAAGAGTTTAAAGTATCATTTGCGCCATGTGGTAGGCAAGTCTATACTCACCTTCGAGGAGTTTACGACAGTTTTGTCTCAGATAGAGGCATGTCTAAACTCACGTCCATTATTTGCCATTTCATCGGATGTAAATGATCCGGTGCCACTTACACCTGGCCATTTTTTGATTAAATATCACTATAATATTGACGACTCGGAACACTAAGTTTTTTATAAGTAAAAACGTAAAGTTTTACCTTACAGCCTAAACCGGCTTTCACCTATAGAAGGCTTCATCAGAGGCTGTCGTAAGTAGCGCTGTTCGTCTTGTTGTTGGCGACGAGATAGTTTTTCGAAAGATCGAAGCTGTGTGTGTGTGTGGTGAGATGTGTTCGAATAATGCGTGCGATTTGAATTGTGTCTGTTTGTTTAGGATGTCGTTTTTATTTGTTTTTGTGTGTTTGTATATTTCTAATTGTTCCAGAGTGTCTAGTTTTCGGCCTTTTGTGTGTACGTGTAGTATGTTCATGTTATTGTCGATGTTTTTATATGTGTGGTTTGCTTCAATGAGGTGGTTTGCGAAGGTAGATTCTGTAGTGGTGTGGAGTGCTTTTGTGTGTTCAATGTATCTCTGTTTGAAGCTACGTCCTGTCTGGCCTATGTAGAATTTATTGCAATTTGAACAATTTAGCTTATATACACTGGGTAGATCGAATTTGTTTTGTGCTTTGGGCATGCGTTTTGATAGTGTGTGTTCTGTTTTGTTAGTAGTTTTGTAAGCGATTCTGTATCCTGCTTTTTTGAATTTGTGGGCAATTTTTTCTGTTTGTTTGTTGATGTATGTTAGTGTTATGAATTTGTTGTTTTCTGTCTTTGTCTGTTGTTTGTTTTGTGTAGGAGTTTACTGACTATTGTTCTGTCATAACCGTTAGATTCTGCTAGATATTTTATCGTGTTTAGTTCGTCTTTGTAGTCTATTTCATCTAAGGGGATGTTGTTAAGTCTATGTATCATGGTTCTAAAAGCAGCTAGTTTGTGTTGTATTGGGTGATTGGAGGTGTTGTGTATTAGTGTGTCAGTTGTAGTTGGTTTTCTGTATATACTGAATTTGTGCCTGTGTTCTAGTTTTGTGATGGAGAGGTCTAAGAAGTTTATGGTATTGTTGTGTTCGTATTCGGCAGTGAAGGTTATGTTTTTATGTATTTTGTTTATGTGCGTTAGTAACTGTTCGCATTGTCTTTTGTTTCCCCTGTATAGTATTAGAATGTCATCAACGTATCTGTGCCAATATAGTATTTTATGTGAGTGTCTGTCATTGTTTGTGAGTATTTTTGTTTTTTCTAAGTGTTGGAGGAAGACTTCTGCTAGAATGCTGGATATGGGGGAGCCCATGGGTAGGCCATCGTTCTGTGTGTAGTATTTATTGTTATAAGTAAAGTAGTTTTGTTTTGTGATAATGTTCAGAGTTTCTGTTATTTCATTGATAAGTTCGTCAGGTGTGTTGTTCTGTTTGAGTTTGTTTTGTAGGATGGTGATTGTTTCAGAGATGGGGATGTTTGTGTACAGGTTTTTAATGTCAAAGGAGGCTAATTTGGCGTTATGGGGGATGTGTATGTCTTTTATTTTTGTTACTAGGTCAGTGTTGTTTTTTACTGCAATGTTGTTGTCTATTTGTGTGTGTTGTCTAATAATTTTGTCTAGATATTTTGCCAGTTTGTGTGCAGGGGCATTACGGTAGTTGATAACGGGGCGGATCGGAATGTCTTCTTTATGGATTTTGGGAAGCGCTTGGAGTGTAGGTGCTGATGGTCGGATTTGTTTCATGTAAGGCTTTTGTTTATGTGTCATAATGTGTTTGGCTTTGTTGACTATTTGTTTTACTGAGTTTTGGTATCTGTCGGTGGGGTCGTGTTTTAGTTCTGTGATGCTGTTCTGTTCCATGAAGTTTTGTACTTTTTTGAACATCCCCCATAACGCCACATTAGCCTCCTTTGACATTAAAAACCTGTACACAAACATCCCCATCTCTGAAACAATCACCGTCCTACAAAACAAACTCAAACAGAACAACACACCAGACGAACTTATCAATGAAATAACAGAAACTCTGAACATTATCACAAAACAAAACTACTTTACTTATAACAATAAATACTACACACAGAACGATGGCCTACCCATGGGCTCCCCCATATCCAGCATTCTAGTAGAAGTCTTCCTCCAACACTTAGAAAAAACAAAAATACTCACAAACAATGACAGACACTCACATAAAATACTATATTTGCACAGATACGTTGATGACATTCTAATACTATACAGGGGAAACAAAAGGCAATGCGAACAGTTACTAACGCACATAAACAAAATACATAAAAACATAACCTTCACTGCCGAATACGAACACAACAATACCATAAACTTCTTAGACCTCTCCATCACAAAACTAGAACACAGGCACAAATTCAGTATATACAGAAAACCAACTACAACTGACACACTAATACACAACACCTCCAATCACCCAATACAACACAAACTAGCTGCTTTTAGAACCATGATACATAGACTTAACAACATCCCCTTAGATGAAATAGACTACAAAGACGAACTAAACACGATAAAATATCTAGCAGAATCTAACGGTTATGACAGAACAATAGTCAGTAAACTCCTACACAAAACAAACAACAGACAAAGACAGAAAACAACAAATTCATAACACTAACATACATCAACAAACAAACAGAAAAAATTGCCCACAAATTCAAAAAAGCAGGATACAGAATCGCTTACAAAACTACTAACAAAACAGAACACACACTATCAAAACGCATGCCCAAAGCACAAAACAAATTCGATCTACCCGGTGTATATAAGGTAAATTGTTCAAATTGCAATAAATTCTACATAGGCCAGACAGGACGTAGCTTCAAACAGAGATACATTGAACACACAAAAGCACTCCACACCACTACAGAATCTACCTTCGCAAACCACCTCATTGAAGCAAACCACACATATAAAAACATCGACAATAACGTGAACATACTACACGTACACACAAAAGGCCGAAAACTAGACACTCTGGAACAATTAGAAATATACAAACACACAAAAACAAATAAAAACGACATCCTAAACGAACAGACACAATTCAAATCGCACGCATTATTCGAACACATCTCACCACACACACACACACAGCTTCGATCTTTCGAAAAACTATCTCGTCGCCAACAACAAGACGAACAGCGCTACTTACGACAGCCTCTGATGAAGCCTTCTATAGGTGAAAGCCGGTTTAGGCTGTAAGGTAAAACTTTACGTTTTTACTTATAAAAAACTTAGTGTTCCGAGTCGTCAATATTATAGTGATATTTAATCAAAAAATGGCCAGGTGTAAGTGGCACCGGATCATTTACATCCGATGAAATGGCAAATAATGGACGTGAGTTTAGACATGCCTCTATCTGAGACAAAACTGTCGTAAACTCCTCGAAGGTGAGTATAGACTTGCTTACCACGCGGCGCAAATGATACTTTAAACTCTTTATACCGCTCTCCCAAAGACCACCAAAATGAGGTGATGAGGGCGGAATAAATGACCATGAAATACCCTGAGAGGTCGTAAAGGATTTGATTGATGAGGTGGCATCCTTATTATGCCAAAGATTGTAAAGGTCATGTAAAACATTGCGGGCCTTCCTAAAGTTCGTGCCATTATCAGAATATAACTGGCTGGGTATGCCCCTACGGGACATAAAACGACGTAAGGCAGCTATAAACGCGTTGCCTGTAAGGTCGGAAACCAATTCCAAATGAATGGCCCTGGTTGCTAAGCAGATGAACAAAGACACGTACGATTTTGACAGAGTCCTAGATTTCTGCCCGCCATGACGAATCATGAAGGGACTACCATAAACAACTGCGCAGAAACGGCCGCGAAGGAGTGACTCTAGGAGATGGTAAAATACCAAGCCTCTGAACCTGTTGTTTGGCACTAAACCTGAGGCACTTGACGCATCTACGAATGATGGAGCGAATGACTATCTTGGCGTTAATAATCCACCAACGTTGACGAAGTGAGTGATGCACGAGTTGAGCACCAGCGTGGAGTAGGCGAATGTGTTCGCGTTCAATAATAAGGCGAGTAATATGAGCCGATGGATGCAAGACAATAATGGATGCGTATTGTCATAAGGTAGTTACGACTGCTGTAAGCGCCCGCCGACGCGTATTACGCCAGACTCATCAAGAAACGGGTCCAGAGAAGACAACTTACTCCTAATAGAGACAGAAGACCCATTACGAAGACAATCTCGGCAGCGAAGTGGATCGACTGAGATTGTTTTATGAAAAAATTAAGAGTGGAATGAATTTCAACGGGGGTAAGAGCGCCCGATATTTTCTCAGCACTGGAGAGTCTAATATTTTTGATGAATCGAAAGCAGTAAGCGTATATGCGAGTCAGACGGTGCAACGAAGAAAAGTCCTTTGAAAGATCAATAGCCAGGGTAGACATTAGAGAAAGTTTGGGGGTTTGTTTTTCCTCCGCAGTGAATTCAGAAGACGACAGATTAGAAGGTAAAAAGGGTGGAAAAAGATTGGACTCGGAAGATTGAGACAAACAGGCGGGACCGTGCCACCAAAGCGAACAATCGCGCAAAACGTCGGGGTGACATCCCCTAGAAATAATATCAGCAGGATTATGTCGAGAATTGATGTGATGCCATGTGTAGGCTTCCGTAAGACGCTGAATCTCGGCAACACGATTAGCGACATAGGTTTTCCACCTCGAAGACTGGGCATGAATCCAGTAAAGGGACACCATAGAGTCAGAATACAGATGAACACTATTAATAAAGGAATGAAGAGCAGGGACGACCTTGAATACGAGTCGCGATAACAACAAGCAAGCGCAGAGTTCAATGCGAGGTAATGACACCTGTCGTAGGGGGGCCACGCGAGATTTAGAACACGGAAGGTGACAAGAGGCCGATGAATCTTGATAAATGACTCTAATGTAAACACAACACCCATATCCCCTTTCAGAAGCATCCGAAAACCCATGTAATTCAACTATCTTTGCTTTAGATTTGCAGCGAATAGAACATGGGACAATAATTTTACTGATCAGACATAATTTATCGCATAATGAATGCCAATGCAAGCGTAATTGCCCGGAGATTGACTCATCCCAACCAAGATTGCACAGCTAGAGTTGCTGCATAAACTGTTTGTACAGGAAAACAATGGGACCGACGAGTCCGAGTGGATCGTATATGCCTGCGATAATCGATAGGATTTTCCTCTTGGAGATGCTTGATTCAACGGGGAATGATTTGATGTCAAACAAAAATGAATCTAAATATCACTATAATATTGACGACTCGGAACACAATGTTTTTTATAAGTAAAAACGTAAAGTTTTACCTTACAGCCTAAACCGGCTTTCACCTATAGAAGGCTTCATCAGAGGCTGTCGTTAGTAGCGCTGCTCGTCTTGTTGTTGGCGACGAGAAAGTGTTTCGAAAGATTGAAGCTGTGTGTGTGTGTGTGTGGTGAGATGTGTTCGAATAATGCGTGCGATTTGAATTGTGTCTGTTCGTTTAGGATGTCGTTTTTATTTGTTTTTGTGTGTTTGTATATTTCTAATTGTTCTAGAGTGTCTAGTTTTCGGCCTTTTGTGTGTACGTGTAGTATGTTCATGTTATTGTCGATGTTTTTATATGTGTGGTTTGCTTCAATGAGGTGGTTTGCGAAGGTAGATTCTGTAGTGGTGTGGAGTGCTTTTGTGTGTTCAATGTATCTCTGTTTGAAGCTACGTCCTGTCTGGCCTATGTAGAATTTACTGCAATTTAAACAATTTAGTTTATATACACCGGGTAGATCGAATTTGTTTTGTGCTTTGGGCATGCGTTTTGATAGTGTGTGTTCTGTTTTGTTAGTAGTTTTGTAAGCGATTCTGTATCCTGCTTTTTTGAATTTGTGGGCAATTTTTTCTGTTTGTTTGTTGATGTATGTTAGTGTTATGAATTTGTTGTTTTTTACTTATAAAAAACATTGTGTTCCGAGTCGTCAATATTATAGTGATATTTAGTTAAGTAACGGACACGTCATGGACAACGAAATCCAAAAATGAATCGGTAGTGTTATTCCAGAGAATGCCCAAGGCACGCACATTACCCTGTTTGTTTAAAGGGAGTGATAAATTGTCATGATCTGCGACCACATTGGGTTCATTTGATGCCCATTTATGCAGCGTGAGACCGTATTGACTCAATAACGTACCTAAGTCAGATTTCAACTTGGTCAGATCAGAAATGGTGTCTGCACCGGTTAGCAAATCGTCGACATAGAAATCATTGGTTATAGCTGACGCTGCATCAGGAAAAGAAGCTTCATGATCCTTACCAATCTGATTAAGACAGCGAGTAGCCAAAAACGAAGCACTAGCAGTGCCGTATGTTACAGTTCGCAATACAAAGTGTTTAAACTGTTCGAGGGGAGAGTCACGCCACAGAATACGTTGATAATGACAATCCTTCTCAGCTACCAGAATTTGTCGATACACTTCTCGATGTCGGCGATGAGAACATAGTTATGCATACGAAATCGCAAAAGAATAGAAAAAAGGTCTTGTTGGACGTTTGGGCCTACCAACAAAATGTCATTGAGAGAAAGGGCATTGGTAGTTTTGGACGAACCGTCAAAAACGACGCGAAGTTTTGTCGTAGAACTAGAATGTTTAAAGACGGCATGGTGTGGCAGATAGTAGGTATTTGAAACCCCGGAATTGATGGAGCAATCGTCGACAAGCGTCATGTGGCCAATATCCTTATACTCCTGAATAAAGTTTGCGTATTCGCGCGCAAGCTTAGAATCACGCATGAACCGGCGTTCTAAACTCAAGAATCTTGCTTCAGCGCTAGCATAGGACACCCAACTGGGGATTGTCAGACTTAAATGGTAGCGAAACAACGAACCTACCCTCTTGATTGCGATGAGTAGACTTAACGAAATGCTCCTCACAAGCTGACTCGTTATTAATAGGTGCATTATCAGGGATAGTTTCGGTCTCCCAAAATTTCTCGAGAGACTCCAGAATTTGACTGTCGTTGTTCCTAGCCAGGAACGAAACAGCGGGACCCTTATAACGGCAGTGTTTGGGCAGATTTCCTGCTAGAATGTAGCCTAACTTTGTTTCCTGTATAATAGGAAAATGAGAACCGCGTACGTATTTGTTAGTTAAAATTAAATCTAGGTAAAATTGCACTCCTAAAAGTATGTCGATGTCAGCTGATATGTTGTAATGTGGATCAGCGAGGAAAACGTTATCTGGAATGTTAAATTGATTTATGTCAAAAGATTGTGCTGGCAGTTTATGGGTTAATGCAGATAAGACCGCACATTTTGCCTCGAAGCTAAATCTTTGATAGCGGGAAATAATGCGTATAGACGCTAGATTAGTGGCACAACACGCGGTATTATTTATACCTGTAATCGGTATGTTAGATTTAGTCAAGTTAAGCCGTAATTCCTTGGCAAATGATTCCGTACAAAAATTTATTTGTGAACCCGCATCCAATAGAACTCTTGCGAGTTGTCTATTGCCAGCCCGGTAGATGACAAACACAATTGCTGGTGATAAAAGAACATTATTTGTAGATTGTAATTTAAGTAAACAATAGTTACTGCTGCTGGCAGAAACTGGTTTTGACACATTGTTTATGTGCAACAATGTATGGTGTCGTTTTGAGCAGATCTTACATGATTGTTTAATCTTACAATTAGATGAGAAGTGGTCTGGTCTTAAACAATTGGTACAGCATTTATGATTTAATATAAATTGTCCTCGTTCTGATGTGCTTAGTGCACGAAATTTATCACACATGTAAATTGGATGATTAGATTTACAGCATAAGCATGAATAATTATTTGACGCTGAGTGATAACTTTTAAATGCAGTGCTGCCAGCAGCGTTTCGTGATTTATGTTTGTCAGATTTATTATTGAATCTTAAACTTGGCTTGTTGAGCTGCTGTCCGGCATCGATAGGCGGTGTATTTTCTAACAACTGTCTACGTGCGTTTAAAAACTGAGTAAAACCTTGAAAGTTAGGAACATTATCGGGGTCTATAGACTCCTTCCATAATTTAAACGTGGTATGGTCCAGTTTTGCTGACAATAATTGTACAGTGATAAGCTCGAATGAATCCACTGACAGTTGCATGGCCGCCAGTGAATTAACGGAAGACGTTATCGTATTTATGAATTCTGCCAAACTTTGGACAGAGTCCTTAATTGTTGACCTTACTTCAAGTAAATTTTGAATATAATACTTAGCTAGTATGAATTTGTTGTCATATCTAGCGGACAGCAAACTCAACGCTATCGAATAGTTTTCGTTACAAATAGGTAATGCCTTAATTAAATCTAGCGGCTCATTTTTCAGAGACGAATACAAATAGTGTAATTTCTGCACTGACGTTAGATCAGATCTGACGTGCACCAAGTCCAGAAATATTGAGTAGAAATGCTGCCATTCTAAGATATTGCCTGTGAAGCAGGGCAAACTTATCGATTTTAGTTGCATATTGCTTGTTAATATGGGAGATACAGTCTGAACGTTAAAGGTTTCTATCAATTGTAAGATATTGGCTTCTGTTGAATATAACAGCTCTTCGACCTCAACTCGGTCTTCTTGAGCAGCGTTTATGTCTTTAGAAATGAGTTCAATTTCGGACTGTACCTCATCGTATTTTGTTGCCAAGCTTTTTAGACTTTCAAGTCTAACTGTTAAAAAATGTTTGGTGTTAGTGTTTTTGTCAAAGTTAATGATAGCCGAATTAATACGCACTATATGGCAGACTTTAAGCCGCCTCTCTTTCTGACCAACACTTTGAGGCCTTCTTCAGCCATTGTACGCACCTGTTAATGATGTGGTACCTGGTATGCGATGTCCTGAAGCGTCGAGGCCGTGGAGAAGATGGCAAACACACAGACCGGAGAGATGACTGCTTAAACCTGGAGTGTTGACGCTAGCACATGGATGGTCTTGCAGTGATGTCGTCACGAGGCTCAATGGCGACGAAAGAAATGCTGGTTAAGTCCCGACATGGTCGGATCAGCGAATATGCTGAGTCGCCCATGATGGCCAGAAATTGGGGCAGAAAAATAATGAAAAGGTGAATGACAAATCCAGGCAAGGAGCGACCAAAAAAATGTTATGATGCGGCCCGTGGGACCAAAAAAATGTTGAATTCCGATCCGAGTGGACCAAAATGTGTTGATGTCGGCACGTGTGTACTAAGAATTTTCTATCAGGAAGAATGATGTTTGGGGTGCTATTGCCAGGATGCAGAATGATAACGCTAGTGGACTGTATTAATACATTTATTAGGTTTCTGTTTTACACTTAAATCATAGTGTTGAGATTGGCTAAGTCTGAAAGATTTTAATTTTGAAGAAACCGATTCGTAAATGAAGCTACATTTTAGATGAGGCGCAAATGTGTGCCACTCAGCTTACATTGAAAAAACGTTGAGGCCTAAGGCCTAAATAATTGTCGCGACAACAAGAAAGAGAAAAAGACAGAACAGGCAGCAAACGTAATGACATCCGCTGCCAGCCAAGGCTCGTAAAACTGTATCGTTGTAAAAACATGATAAGCACAATTTGAAAGCGTACAGATTAGCCAACCTATGAATGTGAAAATTACCACATTACTGTCCACCAAACGACGACCAGCGAGACCATCGTAACAATATATTTAGTGGCTCCCGTATGGGATACTTAGTAGAAACTAGTGGTATGTAGACATTCTACCTTATGTTTATGTAAACATTTCTTAAAATCATGTGCTATTATTTACTGATGATTTTGATTAATATGGAGAAGAAAAAAGAACACATCTTAATAAAAAATAATATATTAAATATAATTATTTCACTACCGACTCGGAACACAAAGTTTTTTATGGGTAAAAACGTGAAAGTTTTACCTTATAACCTGAACCGGTTTTCGCTTTTAAAAAGCTTCTTCATAGGCTTTTTAAAAGCGAAAACCGGTTCAGGTTATAAGGTAAAACTTTCCCGTTTTTACCCATAAAAAACTGTGTGTTCCGAGTCGGTAGTGAAATAATTATATTTAATTAAGTAACGGACACGTCATGGACAATGAAATCCAAGAATAATATATTAAGAAATTATGTTAATGAATAATAAAGTATGTGTTCAAAATGGAGAGGAAAAAATCTTACTGTACTCAAAGAAACAACATATAGTAGTTGAAGAAATTTTACTTTGCCATTTTTTTTTTATTCTGTTGAGAAACAAGCAACAGCAAAATCAAAAAATATGAAATATTCATATATTTACCACCACTATTAAAAGGAGTTTATAAAGGACTCTGTGTTGAAAAGTACTAATCCAAATGATTAACAAGCATCGACTCTCTTTAAGGTTAATGTTTTATTGAAATTTCTTCTAATTAATTGAATTTTTTAAGCAGTTATTATTAATATTCATTGCGTGTGGAACCAAGTTGCATTAATTAATTGAGATAATAGGTAGATACCTGATTATATTGTCCTTCTTGCAACTTCAGTTGTTAGGTATGACGCGTTTCGGGCTCACAGTCCCATCTTCAAGTGAAAATCACTCGAGGTGAGCTCATCAGTACAAAACAATTAACAAGCACATAAACACTGAATTCATTGTACACATATATCATGCAAGAACACGATGCGCATCGTCGAGAACATAAAAGTGTACTGGCTGTATAAAGTTCAATGTAAAGATATGCCAGTAAAACTCTTCACGTCTGTGCTAGCTTGTGTATTAAGTATCAAAGAGCACGTTAATACAATTTCACTTGAAACAGAGGAGAACAACCAACTGAACTTTCTTGACCTTACCGTTATTAAATACCAGGACTTTTTCATCTTTAAAATTTACAGAAAGACCACTATAATACATATCAATTCATATCATCTGTGGCCCCAGAAAATGGCGGCATACAATGCATTTATCTATAGACTCCTTACTGTACCCTTCCTTAGAGCAGGATTACTTCATTGATGAAGTAAACATTGTAAAACACCGCTGTATCCAACTGTAATGGTACAGAATTGGGAGGCAGAGAATGTTAATAAAATTGCCAATTCATACAAGGTACAACCTCTTGGGAACCCCTGCTTTCACAAAGCTGGGTACAATGTTATTACAACGCACGTCTGTGTTTATGTCTAGACAGCCGGCTAGACGTATTACGTAACCAATGGCAACTCAGTCTCTCTGTGAATTACAGAAAAACACGTAATTGCCACAAGCAGTTTGCATCAGGAGGTCACAGTCAGTAGTCATCGTTGAACCAGCCAAGTAGACAGCAGAGCCACGCGGGCGGGGCAGTAGAGGAGCGCGTGGTTCGAGTAATCAGTGGACGAACAATATACCGCAGTCGACAAAATTTTTCAGACCGCATGGTCAACAAATATAAGTGCTTGAGCAAATACATCGCCGGCCAGCAAAATATGAGTATTATTTTAATCCAAAACAACAGTGAAGTACGAGTTAAAAAACAGTAACGATGTTGGTATAAGTGGACTATAAAATCAGAAAGTTTGGAGTGTATTAAGTGAAGACAGTGGTGTAACAACAATAGGAACACCGGATGGATGGGTAACTGTACTGAACAATTCATTGACAAAAATAAATAAATACCTTTACTTAAAGCATAAACCCCATTTACAAATTAATATTTCAAAATTCAAATACTTTGGGAATGAGATCTCAGTAAGGGGTTTGAATCTGTCATTGTAAAAGAGAGAGCGTGAATGCAAAGTACTGGTTTAATAATCATATAAATTACTTGGAATAGTTCTGTAAGAATGGTAGTAGTAAGAATTGTTTATTTTGTCAATTTTCTACAGATAACCTGGTACATTATTTTTGGCTAACTAAAAACTGAAAAACTTAATAGAAGTAGTAGTTGATAAGAAACGATGAGAATCTGAGCAGTTGGTATACAAGTGTAGAATATAACGTAATTTTTTCGTAATAAACAAAAATAATTTGTTTTAGTCAGCATAACATGTGTTCGCTTTATGATTTTGCAACTCAACCCAAATAACCCCGCTGCAACTGTTTCATCTATATGACCCAGGAGATCACCCGAAGGTAAGATAAAAACGAAGTTTTGAAAAATTTAATAGATTTTATTATTACCAAGAAAATTGTATTGTCTCAGTGGGACCCGAACTGGGGACTCGATTATATTATTTGCAATAAATTCAATTGTCTCAGTGACGACCGAACTGGGGACTCAATTTTATTAATTGAAATAAAATCAATTGTCTCAGTGCCCCCGAACTAGGGAATCGATTCTAATAATTGAAATAAATTGTAAAGTCTCACAACGGTTATAACATTAATATAATAGATAAACTTATCTCCAAGCACAAGAACAAAACTAAAATTACGACCAGCATGTTGCATAATACAGATAGATATATATCGGTGGAATACACATTTTTGTTACCTAATATTATAAGAAACAGTTTTAAAAAATTACGTTGCAGTTATCTTTAGGACTAAAAATAACACTGAAAATGCACTGCACCCAAGACACAGAAACACAGAGACATCCTCTGGCATCTATAAAATTGTGTGTGATGACTGACAAATTTTATATTGGCCAGACCAGGAGACGCTTTGATGAGAGGTTCAAAGAACACCTGCCTGTGAAGAATTTAGTGCACAGTAAATTGACATATGCGCAACATCTAATTGATTGTAATCATAGTTATACTGACTTCTACGTTAATTTTAAGCCCATACATTATTGTAAAAAAGGCTGTTATATGGTTACATTGGAAGAATACGAGATATACTAAGCGGGTAGATTACCGAAGGAGTGCCTTTTGAACGATATGGTCTCGTTCAAATCTAATGCGCTCTTTGATACTTAATACACAAGCTAGCACAGACATGAGGAATATTACCGGCATATCTTTACATTGAACTTTATACAGCCAGTACACTTCTATAAAATAAATTAATTTACCTTCAATAATCCGCCTTGTGCCTTCTTATAAATCTTTTCTATTACGCGTTTCAGAGACTATGCTCCAATTTCAGATAGTAAAATAAAAAATAAAACTATCACTCTTACGAGATCGTTAAATAATAAAAAATGTCAATTTGCATATTCAATTTGGTATCCAAGTCACTTGATTGAATTAACAAATTAATTTACCTTCAATAATCCGCCTTGTGACTTCTTATAAATCTCTTCTATTACGCGTTTCGGAGACAAGGCTCCATCTTCAGATAGTAAAATAAAAAATAAAACTATCACTCTTACGAGATCGTTAAATAATAAAAAATGTCAATTTGCATATGAACTGTACGCGATGTTGGGTGCGCACCCGTTCAAGTTCAATCTGCTACTGAATGGTTGGTACTTTATCGTAGTCTTAGCAAGCAGACTCAAGGCGGTATCGTACAAGCGGTTGGATCCAAAGTTCAGTTGATCATTTAATACGAAATTGCGACTGCTTAGGTTTGCGTATGCACCATAAATTTCAAACTCCTCCATGGCATTCATGAAACAGCCCTTCTTACATACATGCAATGGTATTTAGTTGGAATTAAAGTCTGTGTAATTATGATTGTGTGAAGTCAGGTGTCGGGCGTAATTAGATTTGATGTTGTTATCATTTCTTATTTTCTTGGGTATATGTTCCCGAAAACATTTGAGAAAACCTCTCCCCGTCTGTCCAATATAGAAGCAATTGCAATCATTGCATATTAACTTATATATACCCGTTTTTTTTCTGGAGGTGTTTTTTTCGGTCTGAGAATGCTTAGTAACTTATTATTAGTTCTGAATGAAATAGTAAAACCATTATTATTCAATACAGAGGACAAAATCGTAGGCATAAAGCTTGTATAATTAGTGGTCAGGGCCGGCCCTGGGGTAGAGTGAGAGGAGCGACTGCTCTAGGCGCCGGGTGAGGAGAGGCGCCAAAATCTGATTGTGAAAAAATTAAAATTTTGTTGGCGCCTTTTTTGCCGTATTTTTTGTTTATGATGCAGCAAGAGTGCAATATGAATAGCAACTTAATTTTGATTCAATAAACGTATTGATTTTTGAAAACTTGGTGTTTACTTAACAACCTAAAAAAAAAAAGGTCCCAAGGGACGCTGAACGGGATTCTCGCTCCACCCTAATAAAAGGCTAGGGCCGCTGCTGTTAGTGGATATAAAATTTTGTAATTTTTTGTGCGTTACTGTTTATTCGGAGTTTAATTTTGCTTTTTTCGTGTTTTTTCAGTAGTTTGTCAATTGTCAAACTATTGTAACCACTGGCAACCACAATGTATTTTATGGCATTCAGCTCATCACGAAAGTCATTATCATCCAGGAGGATTGTCAATAATCTGTGAATAAAACTATTGTATGCCGCCATTTTTTGTGAATAAGGATGATGGGATGAATAAGCATGTATTGTGGTGTCAGTGGTTGTTGGAATAAATGTTGAATTTTAGTTTGTTCATCTGTCGAGTGATGGTTAAATCTAGAAAGTTTATCATGTCAACCTCTGTTTTGAGAGTAAACTGGGTGTTTCTATTTACTTTATTTAAACAGTTTTTAAATAACTCAATTTGTCTTAGAGTACCATCAAAAATGAAAAACGTATCGTCCACATAACATACATAAAATATTATTTTATTTGTGTATACATTATTGTTTAACAAGTGAGTATTCTTATAAAAATTCAAATAGATATCGGCCTGTAGGCCAGAGAGGGGTGAGCCCATAGCCAGGCCATCATCTTGAATGTAAAACAAGCCATTAAAAGTAAATGAGTTAATTAACTTACTCGATGTTATTTTTAAAACAAAACTATTTCAGTTTGAGATTGAAATTTATGGTGCACACGCAAACCTAAGCAGTTGCGATTTCGTATTAAATGATCAACTGAACTTTAGATCCAACCGCTGGTACGATACCGCCTTGAGTCTGCTTGCTAAGACTACGATAAAGTAACAACCATTCAGTAGCAGATTGAACTTGAACGGGTGCGCACCCAACATCGCGTACAGTTCATATGCAAATTGACATTTTTTATTTTTTAACGATCTCGTAAGAGTGATAGTTTTATTTTTTATTTTACTATCTGAAGATGGAGCCTAGTCTCCGAAACGCGTAATAGAAGAGATTTATAAGAAGTCACAAGGCGGATTATTGAAGGTAAATTAATTTATTAACTAAATATCACTATAATATTGACGACTCGGAACACAATATTATAGTGATATTTAGTTAAGTAACGGACACGTCATGGACAACGAAATCCAAGAATTTAATTTATTAATTCAATCAAGTGACTTGGATACCAAATTGAATATGCAAATTGACATTTTTTATTATTTAACGATCTCGTAAGAGTGATAGTTTTATTTTTTATTTTACTATCTGAAGATGGAGCCTAGTCTCCGAAACGCGTAATAGAAGAGATTTATAAGAAGTCACAAGGCGGATTATTGAAGGTAAATTAATTTATTAATTCAATCAAGTGACTTGGATACCAGATTAAACATAAATATTACACTTTTATGTTCTTGACCATACGCATCATGTTCTTGTGCAATATGTGTGTATAATGAATTCAGTGTATATGTGCTTGTTAATTGTTTTGTACTGTTGAGCTCACCTCGAGTGATTGTTACCTGAAGATGGGACTGTGAACCCGAAACGCGTTGTACCTAATGACTGAAGTTCAAGGACAATATAATCAGGTATCTACCTATTATCTCAATTTATTATTAATTGGTTTTGATTTTAGAGATAGAAAACAAAATCTGACTAATTTGTACATGATAAGCCTCACACGGTTATTATACTTGGAACCAGTTCCTTTGAAAATACAAGTTTCTGTTCCTTTGAATTTAAAATGCAGGTCTTGTATCGTTAAAAAATGACTAACTTATTCTGTTTTTGAGAATTGTGTAAAATATATCAAGTACTGTTTGCCAATTAATTTATAGTTAATTCCATACTTTCTGGTCTTCAGCTATTTGGTCCTGACAGTTGAGTCCTGCCATGGCTATTCTCTTTCCTTCTTGGCACTCAATGTCTCTGAAAAACATAAAATTGTTATTGTGTGCATCATATCAGTGTAATAAGATTTTGCAACAAAAATTTGTTTTCGTATTTATAATAAAATCTCAAACAGGGAAATATAAAACCAATAAAAAAACATTGAGGAACAATATACAATATATATAATCAGACAGTACAGAGAAGCCATCAGTCTACCGGATGAAAGAGGGAGCAATCAACGACAGAAATGAATACACTAAATTAGCGACAACTTGGAAATTCCTAACTGACAGTTCACATATTAACAAAACAACATATGGCCACAACACACTCACCCCCACGCTCTAACTCTCCCATGCCAAAAATCACAAGGGAAGCAAGATATAAAACCCGCCCCGTAGTTAAATCAACATCAGTATGCCTTGAAAATGTTTCGGGGTTACGGAACGAAACGTCGGCAACATAAACATCACATAAACGGATGTACCCAAAAACCTGCTACAACGTGTGTGTGTGTGTGTGTGTGTGTGTGTGTGTGTGTGTGGGTGGGTGGGTGGGTGTGTGTGTGTGTGTGTGTGTGTGTGGGTGGGTGGGTGGGTGGGAACTTAAATAAACAATTGTGTAACTGTCAATAGATGTGTTTATCCACATTTCTAAGGATCCACGTTATTTTTTACAGCAAAATATATTCATCCACAAGTATCACATACATTTATCCACAACCATCATTATGTGGATGTTTCTTTGGTTATTGGATTCTTTATGTTTCTTCTTAATTAGCTTGTTGGTTTCTTTGAAGGAAAATAATGAAGCTATTCTGTTAGTTGTTTAAACTAAGTATTTTTTTAAATCGTATTTGTTAAAATTTCAGTTTTTGAAAATGCTAACAAAATTATCTTATAGCTTAGTGGTTTGCAGGAAAGGTATCCCATACCACCAACAAAGAAATACTAAAGATAATTAGAAATTACAGTCTTCACACAGCAGCTTTACAAAATAAATGGAATTTGTATAGAAAATGCAGTAACTGTGTGTTGTCTTCTAAGTCAGCGATTGAAGTAAAACACTCATGTCACTTTTGACTCTTTGTTTATTTACATAATATCACAAATATTTTTTCACAAATAAAAATATAACGAAAGTAGAATTCAATCCACAAATGTGATATCAAATGTTAACACAACCATAATTTATACAAGCAAAAAGGTAACACACAAATATAATGTTGACCAACAATTGTGTTATCAGATATAAGTACACACTCACTAACTCTGTAAATCAACTAACTGAACTCTGAATAAAAACTGACTTTTTTATGTCTTTTATTGTTTTATATATAGCTGGGAATGATGAAATTCTCGAGCATGCATCATGTGAGTATCAACAATCTTCTAATATAATCGAGGTCATTCCACGCTTGTTAAGATCTTGTGGAACATACTACACTTACCTATTAATATATTGTACATTTTTGTTATGTTAAAAGCATTGATACAGAACATTGAAGTGAATTCTGTAAATAGTGTCCACCAGTATACATATATACATCAATTGTGGATAATGCAAATACACATGAGTAACATAACCTACATAATTTACAATATATTATAACAAAACAATACAATATAATAACAAACAATAGATTAATAACAAATAGTTTTAATAATACCAATCACAGTATCACTTAATATATTATACAATATTCATAACATTACTTTGAATGTGGATTAAGGGTTCTATAGTATACAACAATTAACCCCCCTCCCCTTAAAACCTACAACCACATTCACATACAAAATCTCCAAAGTTCGCAAAATTTACAAATCTATTTAGTATTTAATTGTTTCTGTCTTCTTGGGCAAAGGTTGTATCATGGGTCTTCAATGTCTGGAGAGTCACCGCTGGATTTGTTACCTTCTATCTGTGTGCTGGCACTCATGTAGTCAGGTCATAGAGGTTGCTTTATTATCTTCGATTCAGCTACATAGGCTTTCACTGGTGGAGACATCTGTAGGGAATACACACCATTTTCCAGGCACTGATGTGCCTCAAATGGTCCCACCCACTTCTGGGCTAACCCTGTATGGTATCCATCTGCTTTGCTGCTGAGAGTATGATTCCTTTGCAACACTTAGTCCCATGGATTTAATATCATCTTCTCGATATGCTGCTTCTTGGGTTCCTTGAGGGTCCATAGCTTCGCCGCATTTCATTTCTTATCAATCTCTGGTTGATGTCTTTTCAACCACACTTCTGGATTTGCATGACCTCCTGTAGGTTGGATGATCTTCCAATCTGTTCTGTACAATTGTTGGCCCAGAAGCAGTGAATAGCCTGTGATTCTTCTGACTCTCTGACATAGAGCTAAAAGTGACTGGGATAGATGTTGGTCCCAGGTTTTATGCTCCTTGTCTACCAGGTGAATTCTCTTTAGCTCTTGATTTTGCTGCTCTTTTGGGTTTGTCCTTGTATTGTAGATGGGAGTTTTCCATTGTCGAATGGCCCATGTTGCTAGTGCTTGCTGCCATTGATGAGAAGTGAACTCACAGCCATTGTCAGTCAACAGATATTGTGGATAACCACAGTAACTGAAGACTTCAGTTCGTAAAATTGTGAGAATCTGTCCAGTCGTGGTTTCTGGAATTGGGAAAGCCTCCACATATTGGCTGAAGAGGTTCGTGATAATTAGGATTCCCATCCTTCCTTGTAATGTTCTGGGGTATGGGCCCATCAAGACAAGTGCGGTGGCTTTCCAAAGCTAGTACGGCTGTCTCCCTCGATAACTGGTGTCAGCATCTAGTTGTTGGCATCCGGTTGTTACCTCTGGATGTAATTGACAATAACCTGCCTCATCGAAAACCAGAACAACTGTCAATGTACAGACCCCAGTAGGTTTCTATCTCTCTTGGATGTCTGGCCTCAGCATTGGTCATGGAATATCTCCATGATCTGGGTGCTGCATGACCTGGGAACAGGTTGTGGTTGAGTCAGATATGATGAATACATAAGAAGGTTATTCTTCCTTATACAACATTTTGAACTGCTTTGGTATGCCTTGATAATTTGTTGTTCATTTCATAATCCAGTCCTTCATTTTCCTACAGGCCCAGTCATTTTCTTGTCACTTCTTGACCACTTCAGTGTCTATAACATCTTTAATAACCATTAGGACTGGTCCTCCTGATCTATCTGGTGTGTGCTTTGTAATTCTTTTTCTAAAAGCTCAGTTTTGTCTGGCTTATGTAAGGATCTTACTGTTAACCTTTCCTACAGTGGCGGCTGGTGAGATTTTAGTTTGGTGGGGCTGCACTACAATTTTCAACTTTCAACATTTACCATTATCATATATTGGTGAAATTTGTATACTATTACTAGGTCTTTTATATGTATTGAAGCTGAAGCTGTGACAAAACATTGGTCCAATCCTCTTTGGTGCTGCTGCTGCTGTTGGGGATGATATTTATGATTATGATTTAAATTCTGAACACTAAAGGCCTACATGTTAAAATTCAAACAAATTATAATTTTTAATTTACATATTAAACTTATAGGCATTAAAATTTTCAAATGAAAATATAATAGTGATTTATGTTCTTAAATGAAATCAGAAATAAATCAGTGTTTCTTTCACAATTTTATTTAAACATGAAGTCCATTCTCCTTTCTTTGCAACTGGAAAACTTATTGATAACTTTGTCATTACAATGAATAATATTTTCAATCATTTCTTTTTCTGTGCTTAACATTGCTAAAGCAGCAAGATGCTCTTGTGTCATTGTACTTCTTTGGAAACTCTTAACTCTTTTCAACATGGAGAAGCACCTCTCGGGCTCAGCAGTAGTCATGGGAGTAGTTAGAATTATTTGGAGCAGAGTGAACACTTCTGTGCAGGACTCGGCAATTCCTGTATCCAATATGATTTTGTAAGTTTTCATAACCTCTGAATTACTCCGGAATTCTTGCCTCTCGTACAAAACAGATAGTTCATTTTCCAAACGTTCTTTACAAAGAAACGGTAAGCTTCAATAGTGTCAGAAAATTCGGGTGAAGAACTTATATTGACTTTGGAGAGGTAGAAATTTAACAGTTTTGCTGCTGATAGATGTTTATTAAAAGAAAATCTCTCTTTTATCTGATAACAAATAATATCATACACCTCCTTTGCAGAGACAAAATTATGTGATAACGTTTTCCTTTTCTTCGTGAGTGGAGTATCTTCTTGTTGGTCAGTAACAGAAGAAAGTCTATTTCTTTCATTCATGATTGCCTCAAGAAATTTATTTACTCCATTATAGATACTACTGGAGTTTGCATTATGATGCTGCAGGTGGTTATATAAAATATCCACATGAGACATGATGTAATGAGAAAATTCTAGCCAAAAGTTGAACCTGGTCATTCAGCATACGGAGAATACCTGCAGCCGCTTGTACAGTGGAATGATTTTTGTCAATTTGAAATTTCTCAAAGCATACTATTAGACTTTCCTTGTTTTCAATAACGGTGTTCACTAACCAGCTTTTAATTCCATCTTGTGTTTGAGACTCGAGGTATTTGTTTAGAAATACAGTAGAGTCTCGGTAATTCGAGCCCCGGTATTTCGAGGTTCCGTGTAATTCGAGCTGGAAAAAAAATAATAAATACAGTCAGTAAATGTAAACAACATTCCCGCCATATCGTGACTCATGCCAGACCAAGTGTCTACAGCATGAAACGCTAAAAATAAATACGTAAATAAATCAGTAGCGGACTGACCGCCTCAGCTGATACAAGTGTTGTACCTGTGCGTTACTACTAAGCTTAGTTACTAGTGTTTGCTTGTTGTTTTAGTTATTTTACTGTACAGTATATTCAACGTTTAGTTTTTCACTACAGTAAATTGTTATTTATACTGTATATAATGAGTTACAAGAGTAGGCCTAAGAAGAAGTTTGTGCCGCTAAGTGTTAAATTGGAAGCCTTAAAAAGATTAGACAGAGGTGAAACGCTAAAAAAACTTGCTGCTGATTATGGAGTCGGCGAAGTGACTGTTGGTGACTGGCGTAGGAACAGAGACAAGATTGAAAACTATTCTTCTAAAAAGTGTATGGGGATTTTAACCTGTGAACGCAAATCGATGAAGAAATCTGATTATGAAAAAACGAGTGCAGCTTTGTTCACTTGGTTTAGTCAACAGAGGCAAAAAGGAAGTCCTATTTCAGGCCCAATGTTGCAAGAAAAAGCAATGGTTTTCAGGAACAAGTTTAAGGAAGGCGAGGATGATTTTACAGCAAGTTCAGGATGGTTGGATAGATGGAAAAAACGATACGGCGTAAGGCAGCTTGAAATGTGTGGTGAAAAGCTATCTGCGGATTCTGAGGCTGTCACACAGTTCTGTGAGAGATTTAAAAAAATTATAGAAGAAGAAAAACTTACTCTCGATCAGTTGTACAACTGTGATGAGACAGGACTAAATTTTAAAATGCTGCCTACTAAAACTTTAGCTTCAAGGGAAGAAAATGCTGCGCCAGGCCACAAAAAATCTAAAGAAAGGGTGACAGTTCTTGCTGCATCGAATGCAAGTGGAGAACATAAACTGAAGCTAATGTTAATAGGCAAGTCTGCAAAGCCTAGAGCTTTAAAAAACATCACTCCGTCTGCGCTTCCTGTTACATACATTAACCAGAAATCTGCTTGGATGGATAAAAATGTTTTTAAGAAGTGGTTTTTTGAAAGTTTTGTTCCTGAGACCAAAAAGTACCTAAAGGAAAAGAACTTGCCTCCCAAAGCAATATTAACCCTTGACAACGCTGGATCACACCCTGACGAAGAAGAACTGAAATGTGGCGAAATTAGAGCATTGTTCTTACCCCCAAACGTGACGAGTTTAATACAGCCGATGGACCAAGGCGTTTTTGAGTGCTTGAAAAAGAAATATCGTCGTCATCTGCTGCAGAGGCTCCTACAAACTACAGAAGGCAAGGGAACCATAGTGGAATTTCTAAAGAATACTACAATGAAAGACGTAGTTTACTGGGTGGCGGAATCATGGGATGACATAAAGACAGAAACGCTAAAGAAGTCTTGGAACAAGATTTTAAAAGAAGAAAATAACAGGTGTAACACCACAGATGAACATGACTTGGTCTTAGCATGACTGATAAAAAAACTTCCTGGTTGTGAACAGTCAAATGAAAATGATGTTTCAGAATGGTTGAATAGTGATGAACAGTTTGAAGTGACCGATAATTCAATCGTTGAAATGCTGAATGAAGTGGCAGAAGAAAATAGTGATGAAGACGTGACTGCAGAGACTGTACCCGTGATGACTCACGCCAAGGGGTTGGCAGCGCTAGACACTGCATTGCGTTATGTCGAACAGCAAGCAGAAGCTACACCGACCGACACGATGCTGCTTACAAGATGGCGTGACATTGCTGCTAAAAAACGTGGAGCAGCACATTAAAGTTGTCTTTAATGCACAATTCCGTTCAGTTCATAACGAAAAACAATAACGTGCTGCGTAAGACCTGACACATCTGATGTATCATCCGACATTACTGATAAAAATTGAGACTGTTTAATTTCAGCATGTATTTCATCACGACACACCTCAAGGATACAGTCTAGAAGTTCGTTCTGAATTGTCTTAGAAGTTCCCCTAAACACTGTTGACTTCATAAAATGACTTTTAAGAGACTCGTCTAACTTTCCAGCAAATTCTAACAATCCTCGAAATACACCAGGAATCAATGACTGTGAAGTTTCATTGTGACTATGTAACGGAAGCTCAAATTTTCCGCAAAACTTGACGCAGTTATTAATTTTTGAGAGAATTTCTCGATTCTGTCTCACTTTTTCATTGTGTTTGTTTGTTTGTTGTTTGTCACTTAACTGATGTGCAATGTTTTACTTTTCCTAACATAGCTAAATCAATTACATTCTTCATATGTTTTGCTGAATCTTTGTGTTTTTTACTTTCTCGCCTAAATGTTTTAAATCATTCACTCCAACCTTGTCCAAGTTGCATCACCTCCAAATAATAAACAAGGAAAGCAAAATAGTGCACTCTTTTCAGGATAGCCACACAACCACTTATGTTTGGAATAAATGGACACATTAAATTTCCTACAATTAGTCTGCTTGACGATGACCAAGAAATTAATAAATCAGGAGTCTCGTGACCTAAATTCTTAATTTAATTCTTCTCTGATAATGATAACGATGAAAAACTGATGTTTTGCAAATATAAAACACTATTTTTATTCATATTTGTTTTAAAACTGCAACGATAGAAATTAGCACAGTCTACAAACATGGAACACACCATCAGCAAAACATTTGCACTCACACGTTCGATTTCTCGACAGCTTCAGGCTAGACTGAATGCAGCCCAAGTTTGCCTTGTTAACAAAGCGTTCTCCCACCACGTGCCTCAAGTGCAGATGCAACGTCCACTTGTCAAAGTAGGGCACAGCCCACGCCTGCCACATACACGCATCAGTTTATACGACCATCAGTTGTGGCTGAATGCGAATATAAAAATGTAGTTCTTATACTGGCGAATCTTTAAAGAATACATAATTTCCTAAATAAAAAGTTATTTAAATACGGTAATTAGTTTTCCTTGAAATTTTTGGGAGGGCTGCAGCCCTGAAGCCCTTATGGATGAGCCACCACTGCTTCCCTAGCAGGGTGCCTTGAAAGGCTATCTGCTCCTTGATTGCTTGCCCCAGGGACATGACATACATCAAAATCAAAATCTGCCAACAAGGCCTGGCACATCAATTTTATTTTGTACCAGACAGACTATGAAGACACTGAAGAGATGAGTTGTCACCGGGAGATTGTATATCTGGAATTTCCTACTTTCCAGGTAGCCCTGAAATTTCCCAATAGCCCATGCCACTGCTAATGTCTCCTTCTCTGCTGTGCAATAATGTCTTTCCCCTGTGCACATTTTCCTACTGGCATATTCCACTATGTCTCTTCCTACATCCTCCTTTTCTTGTAATAATACTGCCCCTAATCCCATATCACAGGCATCAGTTTGCAGACAGATCTTCCGTTTCACATCCAGGTAGCCAAGTCGAGGAGCACCGCAGATTCATTCCTTTATGTTACAGAAGGCTTCTTCCTCCTTGTCAGTCCATTTAAAAGGATGTTTATTATTCAATAGGTCTGTTAATGGAGCTGCTTGTACGTCAAAATGTGGTACAAAGCTACAAAATCCTGGGAACACTGACAAATTTAGCATTTACTACAGTGTCTCTCCATCTCTTCAATAGCCCTGTTCTTCTCTGGCTGCCTTTCCAGACCCTCGGATGTTGAGATATGTCCTGAATATTCCACCTTTTAGTAATACAAAATGGCATTTCTTCAGTTGGCAGGTTAGACCATAAATCTTGAGTCTTTCCAAAACTCAACCGAGGTGTTAAAAGTGTTCCTGTCGATTCTTACTGTATAACAGAATGTCATCCAGATAGACTTGGCAGAATTCTCCAGTATAACCACACAACAATTCGTCCATCAAGGGCATTAAGGTAGCTGGTGCATCCTTCAGACCCAATGGCATAACCTTGAACAGATACAGCCCCCATAGTGTAGTGAAAGCTGTCATTGTCCTGGAGCATTCTTCAACTTCAACCTTCTAGTATCCAGAGTTGAGATCTAGTGTACTGAACAGGTCTTCAAATCTGGCATCAGACAGCCATCCGATGTGGTTTGGCTGTTTAACTTTCTGAAGTCTTCACACAGTTGACATGTTCCATTTTCCTTCTTTGATAACACAATGGGTGATACCCAGCTAGATGTTGATGGTTCCATCCTTAGCATTCCATTTCTTTTATTTTATCCAGAACAAACTCTTTTATTTGGGATTGTAGGATAGGGTCTTTGTTTTATGGATGTATCATCCTTACAGTTAACTCTATGTTTAATTGTCATTGGCAAGAGGACTGGGCTTCGCGAGTGAACCATGTACTAAATGTAGAGAATAATTATTTGCTTATGGAACCTGTGATTGATATGACAATGAATAAAATTATTATAGTAACAGAAAACGGTGATAGTGATAGTGACAGTGATACTGACTACAAAGAAAGGGAAAATACCAACAGTGGCATTGAAGAACTTCAGTGATTTCAAGTTAAGTAGCTATGATGTTTTCAGAGTAGCATAGTAGCAACTCCCACTCCTTACTGACTGGTAAGTGATGTCATGCTTTGGCACCCGCTACACCTTCTTGACTCTAAATAATTGATAAATGTTGGAAAATGCCATACGTTAAGGATGCACTGAGAGGTGATCATTACCTATGTGCTCTGACTAACAGTAAAAGACAAAATAGAAAGCTGAAGAAAAGAAAGAGACCTTGTGATTAAAAAAAAAATGTATAATGACCAGAATACACAGCACTGAACAAGTATTCGGAATAGCTGTAAGACTGACTCACCAAAAATAACATTCAGTCTTAAAAGATAAAATCCTGCGACTTTCTATTCCATTTATGTTCTCCTAAAAACAAAACCAAAGAAATATGTCTCAAGAATGAAAATAATGAACTACAGAGAAGCGATAGTACCACATATCTAGGAGTAGTGCTCGATAATAAACTCACCTTGAAACAGCATTCTGACAAAATCTGCGCAAAGGTCTCCCCAAAAACAACCGTTTTGAAAAGACTAGCTGGAGTCAAATGGGGAGGAATTTTAGACTTGCTGAATGAAACATACAAAATCTACATAAAACCTAATATCATGTATGGTGGGGAAGCTCTTGCAACAGCACACTCCAGTGTGATTAATAGGTTTGAGAGAATTCAGAATAACTGCCTGAGGCTAGTAACTGGAGCAGTAAAATCAACACCAATAGCTGCAGTGTATGCATTTACCAATACCAAACCTCTAGAGACAGAATACAGGTGTATGGCACAAATATTGTATGAAAAACTTAGAAAGGACAACAACAAATGGGTAATTGAAACACCCATAGGCGTAACTTGGGAGGGTCACTTGCCCCCCCCTCCAATGTTCCGAGCATTATAAAGTTTTGTTTCCAGTTGTTATAAATAAAAACTAACAAATAGTCAAACAGCAGACAGTTTCTATGCTTACAAGCACAGTAAGCACTGTTTATCAATGTCTGTACTGTTATCAGACAACTATTGTGACAGTGTGCCTAAGGAAGAAAACGTATTTACGAAAACTGGGTATAAGAATTGGAAGAACTGAAATTGTTTATGTTTATAGGCATACAGAATATTTGTTCCAGGTAAACATAACTGGTAGTACAATTTATGAAGAAAGATTTGTTGATCATTAAAAAATGAAATTGTCCCTCGTTTACTAACTAACAATTATTACTAAACTTTCTAATTTTGTATATAATATTGCAACAAAACACAGGATGATGAGCTATATTAAGTATATCAGAGCATGGATGACGGACATTAACAGGTTTTAAATGGATTTATACAATTTTTTGTCAATTAGCTATATGTTTTTTGTATTTAGTGATGGATAAGGACTTATGGTATATCAAAATCGTTGTAAAATTTAGTTCTTTTATGTCATGTACTTTGTGTGTGAAATTGTGTACACGTGCGCGTGTGATAAACCTTATTCGCTATATCTTCCGTGTTAATCGGCTTGAAACTTGGACAGTAAATTAGTTAGGGAAATAGCTACAGTTTCTATATACTCTGTTGTTCTCAGCTATTTTATAAATATGGTTTTTTAATGTTAAACTTCAGCTTTTTACTCTTATCTATGGAAGAACCAACTTATACAATGGTTTGCCTGCAACCTGTCTACCTTTTGGTCTATCAACCACGTGGACAGCTCATTGACCATTCAGAAACCCGTAATTTCAGTAAGATCCATACATCGGGGCAGTTCATCGAAAGCCTTTGCCTAGTGAACGTGTGCCTCTACAAGTGTTTTTCTTGTATGAAATAGTATAAATCTAAAGGTACGCTAAATCTTGGAACTCTTTTCGAGTTATTCGTCAAGAACCAAGCTGGTGAACAACTTTATTATTATTATATAAAGTGCTATCCGCGTGAGTGGAAGATATCTGCATAGGAAGATTTACTGACCGCGGTAAATCTGTAGCATCGCAAAACACTTCAAGATTTGCCGGAAGGTGTAAGTCCAATACACTGCTTTTTAAATATTACTCATTAAACCTGAGATTATATAATCAATAACATTTTAAAATAATAATAACTTATTGCGAGCGAGAACGCTAATAATTCCGAGAGTGACAAAATTGGTGTATGTGAAATCTGCTTTAGTGTTATCAGTTTCAACAAACTCATCATCAGAGAGCGGAAAGGAGAGAGTGGTGGCGAGACGTGCAGAGGAATTGCAGCAGGAGCCGCAGCGGAGCGAGGACAACACGCCAATTATTAAGGATTTCAGCGATCTAAATTGAACTATATAAACTCTATTAAAACAAATATAAAATATGTATGACATTTATGTAAATTAAAATATATTGTATAAACTATCATTTCTTGTGTGCTAATAAATAATTCTTTATTACCTCCAATATAGACTTGTTAGTAATTTATTTACAAACACAATATCCTACGTGAAAATATTGATTGTATCGTTGCATAGAGATATTTCGCGCCCAACGTGGGGCATTAAATCTTACGCTTCACTTGGACAAATGTGAGTTTGGAAAATCCCAAATAAAATTACTAGGCATATTATATCGGTGGATGGGGTTAGTACCGATCCGGAAAAAATCCAGGCTATTTCGGAATTTCCAAATCCAAAGAAAGCAAAAGATATCAGGCCGTTCCTCAGATTGACTGGGTATTTTTGTCGTTTCACACCGGAGTATTCTAAGGCCATAGACCGCTTCTGGAACTATTAAGAAAAAATACCACATGGTGATGGGAAGAGCGGCATGAGGCAGCATTCAACGTTGTCAAGGATTTATATAGTAAGAATTTACATGTATCCCACCCTGAGAAAGAATGGATGTATGTTCTAAATTGTGACGCGTCGGACTACGCGATCGGCGGAGTGTTATATCAGCGAAATAACAACAGTGAACACAAGGTTATTGCCCACGTAAGTAGGACATTAAAAGGAGCTGTGAGAAACTACTTTACGTTGGAGAAAGAAATTCTCGCGATAGTCTATTGTATAAGCAAATTTAGATATTACCTTGTCGGTCAACACTATTCGAAATTTTATCAGACAATCAGGCATTATCTTTCATGCTAAAATGTAAACTTACCAATGCGCGTATATTGGATTGGATCATGGCGATCCAACAATATGATTTTTTTAACATAAAGTACTGTAAAGCCAGAGAAAAAAAATAGCGGATATTTTGAGTAGATATCCTCCCATCATTGTAGAACAGTACTCCTCAACCAGGAATGGAGTTCAAATTCTGGCAATTAAATATGCATTACCCAACGAATTAAAAAATAGATTAAAATGTATAAATGTTGAATAACAGCGGGATGAAAAATTAATAAAAATCAGTGATGAGATAAGAATTCAAGACAACCCAAAATATAAGATCGACAAGAATGTGCTATATAAGATCATAGACGGACAGTGGAAAATTATAGTACCGGACGAACTTGTTGAAGGTTTAACTTGGGCGTGCCATATACTGGCGCACGCGGGAGCATATAAATGCTATTTAGCTATGCGAGAAGACTTTGTGTGGTTGAATACGGCTAGGAAGGTTAAATCTATTTTGCGTACCTGCCACATATGCCAAACTGCAAAGTACCCGAATCAACATACCTATGTGGAAATGGGGGAATATCATAACTAAAAACAAAAACGATCTATTATATATTGATTTTTTATGTCCACTACCACGTGCATCGAGGGGTATGAAGAATCTGGTAGTATGCACGGATGCATTCTCTAAACACGTAAGTCTTTATGCAAAAGGACGACCCACCACGGCGGCTGTACTAAATGTCATATTAAATAAGTACATCCAAAAATATGGTCATGTTAAAAAAATCTTATCTGGCCAGGGTAAACAGTTCACCAATAGGAAGTGGCAATCCGAATTGGATAAGCACAATATCCAGATGGTGTTGACAGCGATCCGGAGACCGCAGGGCAACCTCGCTGAAAGGGTCAACAGGGTGTTAGGTCGACTGTTCCGTATATATTGTAATACCAACCAAAGTAGGTGGCCGAATTATCTCGAGTTTTTCGATGTGTCCATCAACGGGAATTACAATGACACGACAGGATTCAAGCCTAAAGAGTTGCAAACTGTAGAAATGCCCAAGCGTGTCTGGGATGGGTGCATCAGGAGAATTGCAACGCAGAATTTGCTTATTCTGAATGAGGTGAAACGGATAGAAGCCAGGAGACGCATTAAGAAATGTGCCAAAGAACGGACTGAAAAATTTAATGCTGATCACAAGCTGGTAACTTTTAAAATTGGCGAGAGGGTACTCCTGCGGGCTTTGAATGTAGGTCACAGGGAGGATAACACCGCAGCCAAATTCTTTAGATTGTACAGTGGTCCATATATCTTATCCGAGCAAGTGGGTAAAAAACACATATATTGTAACCAACCCTAATACTAACCGTGTGATAGGGAAATTCCATGCATCATCCCTAAGATATTATTATGTAAAAGATAATTTTACCTAATATGCCACGGTATAGGTGGTATGAATGTTTAAGAAATTATGTGAAAATGTGTGTAAATTCAAGAATACCTATTTGTTGTGATGTTGAAAATAATGATTTGTTGAACTGCGTATACGTTTCAATTATCAAAACGACGTCAGAAGTGTTGATAAGCTTATCTGTGTTTGGGAATATAGGTCAGATCCAACCATGTGTATTAGTTTATGTTGTTGCTGTCAAAGTGACATTTGAGGAATGTTTTGTTTTGAAAGAAGTTTATTTATTTATTTTGATTTGGTTTATTATGTTACTATTATTACGATTATTATTGGAAGAATGATGGTTTATGTAGTTAGGATATGAAGAACAAAAAAAATTTGTATTTTATGTGAACAAATTTTTTTATACATAGTGGGGTTAATCCTGCAACGAAACACAGGATGATGAGCATATCAGAGTATGGATGACGGACATTAACAGTTTTTAAATGGATTTATACAATTTGTTGTCAATTAGCTATATGTTTTGTCTTTAGTGATGGATAAGGACTTATGGTATATCAACTTCTTTGTAAAATTTAGTTCTTTTATGTCATGTACTTTGTGTGTGAAAATGTGCGCGCGTGCACGTGTGATAAACCTTATTCGCTATATCTTCCATGTTAATTAACTCATCGTCTTGAAACTTGGACAGTAAATTAGTTAGGGAAATAGCTACAGTTTCTATATACTCTGTTGTTCTCAGCTATTTTATAAATATGGGTTTTTAATAGTTAAAACCTCAGCTTTTTACTCTTATCTATGGAAGAGTAATAAAATTTCGAGATTAAATCTATGCAGACTCTCGCCAACTTATATAATGATTTGCCTGCATCCTGTCCATCTTCTGTTCTATCAACCACGTGGACAGCTGATTAACCAATCAGAAACCCCTAATTTCAGTAAGATCCGTACTTTGTCTGCCATACATCGGGGCAGTTCATCGAAAGCCTTTGCCTAGTGAACATGTGTTCCTCAACAAGTGTTTTTATTGTATGAACTAGTATAAAACTAAATTTACGCTAAAACTTGGAACTCTTTTCCAGTTATTCGTCAAGAACCAAGCTGGGGAACAACCTTATTATTATTATTATTATATAGAGTGCTATCCGCGTAAGTGGAAGATATCTGCATAGGAAAATTAACTGACCGCGGTAAACCTGTAGCTTCGCGGAACACTTCAAGTTCTGTGTAAAAATACACCGCTTTTTAAATATTACTCATCACTCTGAGATTAAATAATCAATAACGTTTTTAAATAATAATAACTTATTGCGAGCGAGAACGCTAATTGTTGATTGCTTAACGCTCTCGAAATTTTCTAGAGTTAGTATAGCAAACTGAATGATGCTGGTAAGGAGTCAGAATATGTTTTTGAATAAATTAGTGGACTGTAAGATGAGATTTAAGTAGCGTTTATTTGAGCATTGGGAAGAAGCGCAGGCCCACGCAATTACGTCAGGCGCACATAGCCAAAATACAAATACGTGTGGCGTAAATTGCCAAGATACATAATGTGTAGAAGCGAGAAACGATCGTATAAGAAGTTACATTACTAATTTTACATTGCCGCGGCTAGCTAGAAAGGAAGGGTGCAAATGCACAGCTGAAAGGTTGAGTGATAACTAACAAACCCAGCGGCGAGCCAGCGAGAGCTGCACCGCGACGTATGACGTAAGTGCGCTGGGCTAATTGCGCGTGAGCAAGTACAATGTACAATGTATTAACATACTGCCCGCCCAAAATCGGGCGATTTTGACATAGTTTGCAGTACAAAAAAAAACAAAGTTATTCAAAACATACAAGTATACATGAATAAGTTACAAATCTGAGAGATGCGACAATACATGGTACATGAATATTGGCAAAAATACAAATATAATATAAACAAGTGTAAATACATTATTAATCAATGCTCACCAAATAATATGTAATAATAGTCCAAAGGCTTGAATATGTGATAAAACGTAATAAGAATAATAACAATAATACATGGCAATAAGGACATCGTAGGTAGCATTGCACAATCATTAGAGAAATCCAACAAATTTAACAATAACAGCGTGACACAGTGCATAATAAGCAGTATTACACAATAATACATGGCAATAAGGACATCGTAGGTAGCATTGCACAATCATTAGAGAAATCCAACAAATTTAACAATAACAGCGTGACACAGTGCATAATAAGCAGTATTACACAATAATACATGGCAATAAGGACATCGTAGGTAGCATTGCACAATCATTAGAGAAATCCAACAAATTTAACAATAACAGCGTGACAGTGCATAATAAGCAGTATTACACAATAATACAAAAAGCAATATACCTAAAAAATTCACTATGATAATATACAATAGAAATATACCACAAAAAATTTAGTATAATAATATACAATAGAAATATGCCCAAACATTTACTATGATAATATACAATAGAAATATACCACAAAAAATTTAGTATAATAATATACAATAGAAATATGCCCAAAAATTTACCGTAATAATAAACACTGCACCAAAGAGTACACCATAACTGACATCACACTAAGGAAAAGAGAAACGTTTAAATGTTCATCAATGCACCGCTACATAGCGTACATTAATTGATACAAATAAATACAAATGCATAAATAAGTACATTTGACATTGTACTCAGTAGAAAGTAGAGCATGTGCTCGTCCGGAAATGTCCCGGGCATGAAGCACCGAGATGTCAATCAGTCTGATGCCACCGGAAGTGGGCACAGCTTATGAATAGGTCTACGCAGAATGCCGTTAGCAGTACGGACGTCCGCGACACGTACTAACGAATCCTGCCCTAGATATGTCTGAGTGACAATACCGCGTTTCCACAGCAATGGTGGAGTATTGTCTTCTAAGATAAGGACTAGCTGTCCTATAGATAAATTTTTAGAATGCCTTTTCCATTTATTTCTCTGCTGCAGCTGGTGCAGATAGTCTCTAGACCAACTCTTCCATATAGAGCGGGTAAATGTCTGCAAGAGATGCCATCTCCCCAAGCGACCCATATTTGTATCCGAGTAATCGGGTTCCGGGAGCGAGGTAAGGGGGGAGCCAACCAGAAAGTGCGCTGGAGTCAAAGGCTCGGGATCCCCTGCATCATTTGACATAGTGAACAAGGGACTGGCTTGACTTGGCTTGGCTTGACTTAATCCCACGTGGACTGGCGAGGTCTTGAGCGGATTTTTGGAATTCGTCCTGCTGAAAGAGTTTGTAAATGATTTGGACCGCTGCCCGCCCTGACGTAGAAACAGGACCAGCGTAGTCGACGGCGCATTGTGAAAATGGCTTGGAGGGAGTGACCCTGGGCGCGGGTAATTGACCTAAACGTTGGCGTGAACCAGTATACTCTTTGTGCAAGGACTGGTTTTGCCTAGACTTGAGTTCAAGGGTTTGACACCTGCGAACCGCTGCGGGAAGAGAATCACCGAGGCACTCTGTAGTGTGGGGTAGCGACACGACAAACCTACCACTATCGTTACGATAGGTGTTTGCAAGGAAATGATTTTCACACTCCGAATCCTCATGTGAGGGAGTACGGCACGAAACATCCTCCAACTGCCAGAAGGGTTTGAGTTGCGATGAGATAGCATTATTGTCGTCGCGTGCAATGAATGAAGAGACCGGCTTAGTCATGTCTACGTTGAAGGGTAAATTCCCGGCGAGTATAAACCCTAGCTTTGTTTCCTGGATTGTCGGAAAATGCGGACTTCGAACAAATTTAGTCGGCTCAATCAACTGCAAAAAGTACTGTGCCCCAAGCAATATGTCAATTTGTGACGAATTATTAAATTGCGGGTCAGCTAAAAATATCCCCTTTGGAATTTTCAACGATGCCATGTCAAAGGATTCTGTTGGAAGATTATTTGTGATTCTGGGCAGAAAAGCGCAGTGGACATTTAAAGTGAAGTCCTTATAGCGTGAGTTTAGGAGTACGCGTGTGCTAAAATTGGCTTGACATAATGAGTTATTTATGCCCGTGATAGGCAGCTCGGATTTGTTTAGTTTTAGGCCCATGCGGCGGGCGAAACCCATTGTACAAAAATTGGCTTGCGACCCTGAATCCAGCAGGATTCTTACCGGGCGCCTTTTACCGGCATGATCGGTGGTGGTGCATACGGCGGTGGACAACAAAATTGATTTATTCGTCTATAGCTTCAAAGAACATTGCTTATTGTTCCTGTTGTTCGAATGATTTATTGAAGCGTGGAGCATGGTGTGGTGCCTTTTCGAGCATGCCTTGCAGGAAAATTTAGAAGGGCAACGCGAGCTGTCATGGCCCGACCGTGTACAATTCAGGCAGAATTTATTATTTATTAAAACCTCTCTACGTTGCGTAGGTTGTAAGGCTATAAATTGCGGGCATTCGAGCAATTTGTGATTACCACGACACAGCTGACAAAATTTATTGTTTGGTTGAGTGTGTATTAGTGACCCAGTGAACTCCGCGCGTTTAGTTGATTTGCGATAAGAAGCCTTATCGCTAACTTGTCTGCCGCCAGACGAACCAGTCGGAACATTTACGTTTTGTAACAGCTGACGTCTTGAATTTAAAAATTTAATAAAATTGTCGTAAATCGGAAGCTGTTTTTCGCCTAAAGTTTCCTTCCACAATCTGCACGTATGTTGGTCAAGTTTTTGGGCGAGAAAATGCACAAAAATAAGCTCAAATGTATTTACTGACAGGTTCAATGAGTTCAGCGCATTTATATTGGCGGTGAGCTCATCTATAAATTTAGAAATGCTGAGCACGGACTCCTCTTGAATGTGCCTCATGCCCAGGACATTTACCGCATGATACTTGGTAACAATTAATTTATTGTCATACCGGGCCTTTAACAAGTCAATGGCCACCGTGTAATTTTCGTGCATGATAGGAAGCGATTTTATGACATTCGGCGCCTCATCCCTTAATGATAAATGCAAGTAATGCAGTTTTTGGATGCCAGTCAGGTCCGTTCGGACATGAAATAACTCCAAAAACATATTGTAAAAATGTTGCCATTCAATTATATCACCTGCGAAACAGGGTAGCTTAATCGGTTGCAACTGAATGGGAGGCTGGCTGAATGTGAATACTTCGGATGGACTTGTTGCCTTCCTCCTCATCTCCTCGGCATGGTCTATTAAATTTTGCAGCTTGCATTCTATGCTGCATAAGTCATCTTCGGTCTGAACCCTACCGCTCGCGGATGCAAAGTCGGAGTCCTCAGACTCAATTTGTGTTTGAATTTCATCATATTTGGCTGATAGCTCCATAAGGTGGCGAAGCTTTATTTTTAGTGCATGATGGTCATGCGTATCTTGATCGAAATTGTCTGCGTATGTATTTATGCGAGATATAGAGGCCTTGATCGTGCCACGTTTCTTGATCAGCGCCTTCATATCCGTCATGATTGGGTATGAGAAAAAATTTAAATGATAATACAAAAAAAAACCAAGTTAATGCAACGCGATGAGCAAGACCAGGCAGGAAGTCCAAATTATAAAGTCACGCAACGACACGGTAATCCTTACTTAACACATCTTAAACTAGTTTTATGTGATAATAAATACTGAATTAGGCAGTACAAACAGTATAGCAGTATAATCACTAATGATGTGAGTGCTATTTGTAAAAGTACGACTTACAATTAAAGAAAATGTTTGTTGAGTTCGCAAAAAAAATTACAAGTTCATATTCAAATGAACTGATTTAAAAAATTATATTATTATTTTTAATACTGCTTCCTTTACTTTAATGTCATTGAGAAAAAATATGAAAATCATGCAAATTGAAACTAATATAAAACATGAGTTCATAGTCAGTTGAAATGGTACTTATCGGCATGTTCTAGAAGGCATCGAAGCTTGTCGAAACCTTTGTAGTAGTGTCCGGTACCCATGAATAGATGATGCAGACATGGTCGCTGCCTGTCCGGTGATGTCCGATGCGGTCGAATCCTGTCTAGATAGGCTGCTCTGGATTTTCCCACATGCTGAATGCCACGTGCTAAGTACTCATATGCTGCAATGATGCTTCAAATGCTCCGGTTGGCGAGATATGACGTCCCTAATCTCGTGCGATACGAGCTCCAATTGTAGGTGATAATTAACGAGTTGTTGAATTAAATCATGAAGAAAAAAAAAATGCTGATAGGCCTGCTTAATAAACTGAACCATGAAACGAATTTTCCATGAAGTTAGTCACGTCCGTGAAATACATATCCGCGGCACGGAGGACCATATGTTTAATGCCGCTGTGGACGAGAATGCTGTCGCTGGGCAAAAGTGCGGTCGCTTGCGGGCCGAAAATGTTGTCGCTTGTGGACAAAGAATGGCGGTCGCTTGTGGACCAAAAATGTTGCCTGTAAGGCTAAAATAATATCCTGGTTCGGAGGACCAAATGTTGATTGCTTAACGCTCTCGAAATTTTCTAGAGTTAGTATAGCAAACTGAATGATGCTGGTAAGGAGTCAGAATATGTTTTTGAATAAATTAGTGGACTGTAAGATGAGATTTAAGTAGCGTTTATTTGAGCAGTGGGAAGAAGCACAGGCCCACGCAATTACGTCAGGCGCACATAGCCAAAATACAAATACGTGTGGCGTAAATTGCCAAGATACATAATGTGTAGAAGCGAGAAACGATCGTATAAGAAGTTACATTACTAATTTTACATTGCCGCGGCTAGCTAGAAAGGAAGGGTGCAAATGCACAGCAGAAAGGTTGAGTGATAACTAACAAACGCAGCGGCGAGCCAGCGACAGCTGCACCGCGACGTATGACGTAAGTGCGCTGGGCTAATTGCGCGTGAGCAAGTACAATGTACAATGTATTAACACTAATAATTCCGAGAGTGACAATTGGTGTATGTGGAATCTGCTTTAGTGTTATCATTTTCAACAAACTCATCATCAGAGAGCGGAAAGGAGAGAGTGGAGGCGAGACATGCAGAGGAATTGCAGCAGGAGCCGCAGCGGAGCGAGGACGTCACGCCAAGTATTAAGGATTTCAACAAACAAGTAAAACCGATCTAAATTGAATTATATAAACTCTATTACAACAAATATAAATATGCATGACATTTATGTAAAATTAAAATATATCGTATAAACTATCATTTCTTGTGTGCTAATAAATAATTCTTCATTACCTCCAATATAGACTTGTTAGTAATTTATTTACACTCACAATATCCTATGCGAAAATATTGATTGTATCATTGCATAGAGATATTTGGCGCCCAACGTGGGGCATTAAATCTTACGCTTAACTTGGACAAATGTGAGTTTGGAAAATCCCAAATAAAATTCCTGGGGCATATTATATTGGTGGATGGGGTTAGTAACGATCCGGAAAAAATCCAGGCTATTACGGAATTTCCAATTACCAAGAAAGCAAAAGATATCAGGCCGTTCCTCAGATTGACCGGGTATTTTCGTCGTTTCACACCGGAGTATTCTAAGACCATAGAACCGCTTCTGGAACTACTAAGAAAAAATACCAAATGGTGATGGGAAGAGCGGCATGAGGCAGCATTCAACGTTGTCAAGGATTTATATAGTAAGAACTTACATGTATTCCATGTATTACATGGGAATATAGGTCAGATCCAACCATGTGTATTAGTTTATGTTGTTGCTGTCAAAGTGACATTTGAGGAATGTTTTGTTTTGAAAGAAGTTTATTTATTTATTTTGATTTGGTTTATTATGTTACTATTATTACGATTATTATTGGAAGAATGATGGTTTATGTAGTTAGGATATGAAGAACAAAAAAAATTTGTATTTTATGTGAACAAATTTTTTTATACATAGTGGGGTTAATCCTGCAACGAAACACAGGATGATGAGCATATCAGAGTATGGATGACGGACATTAACAGTTTTTAAATGGATTTATACAATTTGTTGTCAATTAGCTATATGTTTTGTCTTTAGTGATGGATAAGGACTTATGGTATATCAACTTCTTTGTAAAATTTAGTTCTTTTATGTCATGTACTTTGTGTGTGAAAATGTGCGCGCGTGCACGTGTGATAAACCTTATTCGCTATATCTTCCATGTTAATTAACTCATCGTCTTGAAACTTGGACAGTAAATTAGTTAGGGAAATAGCTACAGTTTCTATATACTCTGTTGTTCTCAGCTATTTTATAAATATGGTTTTTTAATAGTTAAAACCTCAGATTTTTACTCTTATCTATGCAAAAGTAATAAAATTTCGAGATTAAATCTATGCAGGCTCTCGCCAACTTATACAATGATTTGCCTGCATCCTGTCTATCTTCTGTTCTATCAAACACGTGGACAGCTGGTTAACCAATCAGAAACCCCTAATTTCAGTAAGATCCGTACGTTGTCTGGCATACATCGGGGCAGTTCATCGAAAGCCTTTGCCTAGTGAACATGTGTTCCTCAACAAGTGTTTTTATTGTAAGAACTAGTATAAAACTAAATTTACGCTAAAACTTGGAACTCTTTTCCAGTTATTCGCCAAGAACCAAGCTGGGGAACAACCTTATTATTATTATATAAAGTGCTTTCCGCGTGAGTGGAAGATATCTGCATAGGAAGATTTACTGACTACGGTAAATCAGTAGCATCGCGAAACACTTCAAGATTTGCCGGAAGGTGTAAGTACAATACACCGCTTTTTAAATATTACTCATCACCCTGAGATTAAATAATCAATAACATTTTAAAATAATAATAAATTATTGCGAGCGAGAACGCTAATAATTCCGAGAGTGACAATTGGTGAATGTGAAAACTGCTATAGTGTTATCAGTTTCGACGAACTCATTATCAGAGAGCGAAAAGGAGAGAGTGGAGGCGAGACGTGTAGAGGAATTGCAGCAGGAGCCGCAGCGAAGCGATGACGTCACGCCAATTATTAAGGATTTCAACAAACAAGTGAAACCGATCTAAATCGAATTATATAAACTCTATTACAACAAATATAAATATGCATGGCATTTATGTAAAATTAAAATATATCGTATAAACTATCATTTTTTGTGTGCTACTAAATAATTCTTCATTACCTCCAATATAGACTTGTTAGTAATTTATTTACACTCACAATATCCTATGCGAAAATAGTGATTGTATCATTGCATAGAGATATTTGGCGCCCAACGTGGGGCATTAAATCTTACGCTTAACTTGGACAAATGTGAGTTTGGAAAAACCCAAATAAAATTCCTGGTGCATATTATATTGGTGGATGGAGTTAGTACCGATCCGGAAAAAATCCAGGCTATTACGGAATTTCCAAATCCCAAGAAAGCAAAAGATATCAGGGCGTTCCTCAGATTGACCGGGTATTTTCGTCGTTTCACACCGGAGTATCCTAAGACCATAGAACCGCTTCTGGAACTATTAAGAAAAAATACCAAATTGTGATGGGAAGAGCGGCATGAGGCAGCATTCAACGTTGTCAAGGATTTATATAGTAAGAACTTACATGTATTCCACCCTGAAAAAGAAGGGATGTATGTTCTAAATTGTGACGCGTCGGACTACGCGATCGGCGGAGTGTTATATCAGCGAAATAACAAGGGTGAACACAAGGTTACTGCCCACGGAAGTAGGTCATTAAAAGGAGCTGTGAGAAACTACTTTACGTTGGGGAAGGAAATTCTTGCGATAGTCTATTGTATAAGCAAATTTAGATATTACCATGTCGGTCAGCACTATTCGAAATTTTATCAGACAATCAGGCATTATCTTTCATGCTAAAATGTAAACTTACCAATGCGCGCATATTGCATTGGATCATGGCGATCCAAGAATATGATTTTAGCATAAAGGATTGTAAATCCAGTGAAAACAAAATAGCGGATACTTTGAGTAGATATCCTCCCATCATTGAAGGACAGTACTCCTCAACCAGGAATGAAGTTCAAATTCTGGCAATTCAATATGCATTACCCGACGAATTAAAAAATAGATTAAATGTATAAATATTGAACAACAGCGGGATGAAAAATTAATAAAAATCAGTGATGAGATAAGAATTCAAGAAAACCCAAAATATAAGATTGACAAGAATGTCCTAATAAGATCATAGACGGGCAGTGCTAAATTATGGTACCGGACGAACTTGTTGAAGATTTAACTTGGGCGTGCCATGTCTGGCTCACGCGGGAGCATATAAATGCTATTTAGCTATGCGAGAAGACTTTGTGTGGTTGAATACGGCTAGGAAGGTTAAATCTATTTTGCGTACCTGCCACATATGCCAAACTGCAAAGTACCCGAATCAACATACCTATGTGGAAATGGGGGATATCATTACTAAAAACAAAAACGATCTACAATATTTTGATTTTTGAGGTCCGCTACCACGTGCATCGAGGGGTATGAAGAATCTGGTAGTATGCACGGATGCATTCTCTAAACACGTAAGTCTTTATGCAATAGAACGACCCACCACGGCGGCTGTATTAAATGTCATATTAAATAAGTACATCCCAAAATATGGTCATGTTAAAAAAATCTCATCTGGCCAGGGTAAACAGTTCACCAATAGGAAGTGGCAATCCGAATTGGAAAAGCACAATATCCAGATGCTGTTGACAGCGATCCGGAGACCGCAGGGCAACCTCGCTGAAAGGGTCAACAGGTAGTTAGGTCGATTGATCCGTATATATTGTAATACCAACCAAAGTAGGTGGCCGGATTATATCGAGTTTTTCAAGGCGTCCATCAACGGGAATTACAATGACACGACAGGATTTACGCTTAAAGAGTTGCAAACTGTAGAAATGCCCAAGCGTGTCTGGGATGGATTCGTCAGGAGGATTGCAACGCAGAATTTGCCTATTCCGAATGAGGTGAAACGGATAGAAGCCAGGAGACGCATTAAGAAATGTGCCGAAGAACGGACTGAAAAATTTAATGCTGATCACAAGCTGGTAACTTTTAAAATTGGCGAGAGGGTACTCCTGCGGGCTTTGAATGTAGGTCACAGGGAGGATAACACCGCAGCCAAATTCTTTAGATTGTACAATGGTCCATATATCTTATCCGAGCAAGTGGGTAAAAACACATATATTGTAACCAACCCTAATACTGACCGTGTGATAGGGAAATTCCATGCATCATCCCTAAGAAAGTATTATGTAAAAGATAATTGTACCTAATATGCCAGGGTATAGGTGGTATGAATGTTTAAGAAATTATGTGAAAATGTGTGTAAATTTAAGAATACCTATTTGTTGTGATGTTGAAGAAAATGATTTGTTGAACTGCGTATACGTTTCAATTATCAAAATGACGTCAGAAGTGTTGATAAGCTTATCTGTATTTGGGAATATAGGTCAGATCCAACCATGTGTATTAGTTTACGTTATTGCTGTCAAAGTGACATTTGAGGAATGTTTTGTTTTGAAAGAAGTTTATTTATTTATTTTGATTTTGATTTATTATGTTACTATTATTACGATTATTATTGGAAGAATGATGGTTTATGTAGTTAGGATATGAAGAAAAAAAAATTTGTATTTTATGTGAACAAATTTTTTTTATACGTGGTGGGGTTAATCCTGCAACGAAACACAGGATGATGAGCTATATTAAGTATATCAGAGCATGGATGACGGACATTAACAGTTTTTAAATGGATTTATACAATTTGTTGTCAATTAGCTGTATGTTTTGTATTTAGTGATGGATAAGGAATTATGGTATAACAAATTCTTTGTAAAATTTAGTTCTTTTATGTCATGTACTTTTTGTGTGAAATTGGGCGCGCGTGCACGTGTGAGAAACCTTATTCGCTATATCTTCCATGTTAATTAACTCATCGGCTTGAAACTTGGACAGTAAATTAGTTAAGGAAATAGCTACAGTTTCTATATACTCTGTTGTTCTCAGCTATTTTATAAATATGGTTTTTTAATAGTTATAACCTCAGCTTTTTACTCTTATCTATGGAAGAGTAATAAAATTTCGAGATTAAATCTGTATTATCTATATCTATAAAAATGAATGTTTGTTTCTTTCTTTCTTTCTTTGTCCCGTATGCGTTCCTATACCATTCATCCGATTGCGATGAAACTTCGGTGAGTTGTTGTGCCCACGCCCGCGAAGGTTTATGAATTTTTTTCGATGGGGTCCTATGGGGGGTTCTTGGGGTCTTCCACATCGCCTCCTAAACCACTGGACCGATTTCAACCAAACTTGGCACAAATATTTTATGCAACGGGAGAACCAACATTGGGTAGGTGTTTTTTCGATGGGGTCCTTTGGGGGGTCCTTTGGGGTCTTCCACATCTCCTCCTAAACCACTGGACCGATTTCAACCAAACTTGGCACAAATATTTTACGCAACGGGAGAACCAACATAGGATAGGTGTTTTTTCGACGGGGTCCATTGGGGGGGTCCTTTGGGGTCTTCCACATCTCCTCCTAAACCACTGGACCGATTTCAACCAAACTTGGCACAAATATTTTACGCAACGGGAGAACCAACATAGGATATGTGTTTTTTCGATATGATCCTTCGGGGGGTCCTTTTGGGGGTCCTTTGTGGTCTTTCACATCTCCTCCTAAACCACTGGACCGATTTCAACCAAACGTGGCACAAATATTTTACGCAAAGGGAGAACCAACATAGGATAGGTGTTTTTTCAATGGGGTTCTTTTGGGGGTTCTTTGGGGTCTTCCACATCTCCTCCTAAACCACTGGACCGATTTCAACCAAACTTGGCACAAATATTTTACGCAACGGGAGAACCAACATAGGCTATGTGTTTTTTCGATATGATACTTCGGGGGGTCCTTTGGGGTCTTCCACATCTCCTCCTAAACCACTGTACCGATTTCAACCAAACTTGGCACAAATATTTTACGCAACGGGAGAACCAACATAGGATAGGTGTTTTTTCGATGGGGTCCTTTGGGGGGTCCTTTGGGGTCTTCCACATCTTCTCCTAAACCACTGGACCGATTTCAACCAAACTTGGCACAAATATTTTACGCAACGGGAGAACCAACATAGGAGATGTGTTTTTTCGATATGATACTTCGGGGGGTCCTTTGGGGTCTTCCACATCTCCTCCTAAACCACTGGACCGATTTCAACCAAACTTGGCACAAATATTTTACGCAAAGGGAGAACCAACATAGGATAGGTGTTTTTTCGATGGGGTTCTTTTGGGGGTTCTTTGGGGTCTTCCACATCTCCTCCTAAACCACTGGACCGATTTCAACCAAACTTGGCACAAATATTTTACGTAACGGGAGAACCAACATAGGACAGGTGTTTTTTTCGATACGATCCTCTGGGGGGTCCTTTGGAGTCTTAAAAAACTAACTTATTAGATCTGGTTACTATGGCAACCCAATGGAATAGATTCTGTTCTAAATATATTATCGCATTAAATTGAAGACCACGCGAACGAAGTCTTTATATATTATATATATACAAACACTTTCTTTCTTTGAGTGGCATTGCAACGCATGCCGGGTACTCGCTAGTTATATATAAAAAACTTTCAAAAATGAACTTACTTTTGGTATCACTTTCACAAACATTTCAAGGTGTTGTGCCTCTTCCTCAGTGTGAGTAAATACTCATGAATTGTATTTACTCACACTGAGGAAGAGGCACAACACCTTGAAACGTTTGTGAAAGTGATACCAAAAGTAAGTTCATTTTTGAAAGTTTTTTATATATAATAATATTAGTAAAAGTGAATGAAAAGGATGAATCAACAAGATATTTATTAAATCTATGCAGGCTCTCGCCAACTTATACAATGATTTGCCTGCATCCTGTCTATCTTCTGTTCTATCAACCACGTGGACAGCTGATTAACCAATCAGAAACCCCTAATTTCAGTAAGATCCGTACGTTGTCTGGCATACATCGGGGCAGTTCATCGAAAGCCTTTGCCTAGTGAACATGTGTTCCTCTACAAGTGTTTTTATTGTATGAACTAGTATAAATCTAAAGTTACGCTAAATCTTGGAACTCTTTTCCAGTTTTTGTCAAGAACCAAGCTGGTGAACAACCTTGTTATTATTATTATTATTATTATTATTATTATTATTATTATTATTATTATTATACAAAGTACTATCCTCATAAGTGGAAGATATCTGCATAGGAGGATTTACTGACTGTGGTAAATCTGTAGCTTCAAGTTGTATGTAAAAATACACTGCTTTTTAAATATTACTCATTATCACCATGAAATTAAATAATCAATAACGTATATAAATAATAATAACTTACTGCGAGCGGGAGCACTAATAATTCCGTGAGTGACAATTGGTGTATGTGAAATCTGCTTTAGTGTTATCAGTTTCAACGAACTCATCATCAGAGAGCGGAAAGGAGAGAGTGGAGGCGAGACGTGCAGAGGAATTGCAGCAGGAGCCGCAGCGGAGCGAGGACGTGACGCCAAGTATTAAGGATTTCAACAAATAAGTAAAACCGATCTAAATTGAACTACATAAACTCTATTACAACAAATATAAAATATGCATGACATTTATGTAAATTAAAATATATCATATAAACTATCATTTATTGTGTGCTAATAAATAATTCTTCATTACCTCCAATATAGACTTGTTAATAATTTATTTACACACACAATATCCTATGCAAAAATATTTATTGTATCGTTGCAATATATTTTATTAATTTTATTATATAGATAGTCTCACTATACACTTGAATTTGTGAAGCTTTACTGTGCCCCCCCCCCCCCCCAAAGTTAGGCTCCAAGTTACGCCCATGGAAACACCAGCCGAACAAACACAGAAGAGCTTCAAACATCTTGTTACGGAAGAAATAAATATAAGCAAACAACTGGAACCACCATCAAAGCCAATGAATCCACTAGACTATGTTGAATTTGACATAAAACTTGAGTTGATACAATCTATCAATAAAACTAAATACCTCCCCACCAGATAGTAATTGAAACCCTAAATACATTATATCCTAATGATAGATGGACCAGAATTTACACAGATGGATCAAAGCTAAATGAAGAGACAGGAGCAGGCATATATAGTGAATTTTTCTCCTACTATTTTGCACTAAATTCGGATGCTACAGTGTTTGAGGCTGAGTTGTTTGCAATTGATGAAGCCTTGAGACAACTGTTGATGAGACCTTGGTTGAGAAAGGATTCTGTAATCCTGGTAGACTCAAAATCAGCTATACAGGCCATTGCAAATAATTAATGACTCATCCAAGAGCATTATAATACAGTCCATCAGAGATAAGTACAAGACAGTTAAAAATAATATTTGCAGAGTGGTAACACAGTGCGTGCCGTCACACAGAGGACTGAAGGGCAATGAAGCAGCGGACTAAAAAGCTCACCTCTATAAAACAGAAACGTTCAAGACTTATTACAATAGATAGATTTATTAAACAACTTAAAAAGTATTGTCAGACTTCCTTCCATCACAGAACCAAAGAAGACATGAAAGGCAAACTATATGAAAATATATCTTGTCTCTACACTGAGAACAAAGAACTTCCAAGAAGATCATTGGTTGCCAATTTCCACATGGCCACAGGACACGACTGCTTAGCAGGGCATCTCAACAGGATCAACATCCTCCCTTCTGGGATATGCACTCTTTGTGAATTCCCTGAATACAAAATGGACAAGGACCAACTCCTGGTCTGCGAAAAACTGGATAAAGAATTACAGAAATGAAAAGACCTACCTGGTCTTTATTGGGAAGCTAGATCAAGAATGGCGTGAGTCAAATTGAGCCATTGGAACCAACAACAACATCTTTTCCATTTATTTATAAGTTTTGAAAAATCAACTTCAGCTAATTTAAACCTCCCACCAAGTATTCATAATGTCACTGTTAGCAGATTGCGGCAGAGTGGACAGTCATCTCTGTCATGTTTTTGCTGATACCAATAGTTGATATTTGCATCGCTTCTGTTTCCTATAACCCCTTGCCAGTTGTCATATTAGTGTCGCTTGGTCCATTTCATGTTCCTCTGTACAGTACATTTGAGACTTAGTAAAGTCTGAACTTACTGTGGCTACAAAAGTGTGTTGTAGTAATGCAGATTTCATTAAAAGCTTACACAAGTGTACTAATATTGGATACTGTATTTCTTGATGACAAATGCAACCTTGTTTCAGTTGTATATTATGGATATTTTATGTTTTTTATGGATTATATCATGGATTAATGGAACCCTACATATGGTAGCTGAAGGCACCCTGTCTATGGGAAGAACACCCCAAAATCAAAATACCTGGTCCTCCAGGTTGGGGGTCGGGCATGAGGCTGATGACCTCACCCTGTGAAAAAGCTATTGTTGAGTGAATGCTCAAGAGAAAGAAACTGGAAAGCCAGGCATACAATAGGGAGGAATGGAATCGACTCTTGGAGCAGGCCAAGACCCACCAAGTGTTGTAGAGCCACGGTTGATGATAATGATGATGACATATGGTACCAGTGGTACTGTAGATGATGTTGTTTTCTCACAGAGTATTAAAAACCAAAATAGGAGAAGCATTAGTCTAAAGTATACTAATTTTTACATATTTTAATGTACAATTAAGGAAAGCATGAAATTCTTGGCCTCTTTCTTAACTTTTTAAAAGATGGATGTGATGGATTGTAGACATTTAAATTTTAATCTACCTGACAGACTTTTGCCAACAGGAAAAGTATAAATGCGACATTTTGGCCACCTAAACAATCGGCAGCTGGCTTCAGGCTAATTATAAACTAATACATGTAAAGAAATAAATAATACTCTATCAACGAGTGACAGAGAGTCAACAAAATAATAATAATAACAAAAGTTCACATAATGTATAATCAAAATGTTAAATAAAACAAATCCTATGGGAAAACACTCAATGCTTACAAGACAAAAACACAATGCACAGAAACACTTGCACACCAACATATTGCACAAGCCAACGAAACACTGGAACAGGGACATAACAAGCTCAATGTTTTTATTTTATTTGTGTAGAGCAAACAACTAAAGTGCTCTGCAAATGGAATAAAGCCAGTTTTATTTTTGTAAAGCACTTTAGTTGTTGGGTGGCCTTAGCGGTTTGAGCATATGTGGTGTTTGCTGCCTACTTTCACTTTCACTATAATAGGGATGGGCCCATTGGGTCCCTGTCACAGTGTCAGCAGGTTGGGTGCTTACTTGCCAAACTGCTACCTATCATGCTCCACACTAGGCCTTTCTGTGTCTCCACCATTATCAAGTCCTAAACTACGACAAATTACACCTGGAACCCGTTTATATACCTGTGAATCCCCCTTCACAACTGGTCAATTAGTAAATAACTCAACTTGTAAGTACCCTATTGGCTCAGGGTAATATAATATGGTAAAATATTTCTTCTTTATTAAATTCAGTCTTTATTTTCATAAGTATATCACTGTTCTTTTCTTTTCTTTCTTTTAAAATTTCTAATTCTTCATATAACTTCCTTTTGTTTAAATTATTTTCCACTTTTAATATTTCTACGTTTCCAAATGTAAAATTTCAAATGTTTAAAAGATAATTTTAATAATTTAATTTAAATTTTGATTTTTTTTCAACATTTGTACATCATACTTTTTATCAGGCTCATAAATTTATGATTTACTCCCATACAGTGCCTTGCATATAGTGAATTTGTTACATCCCTGTTTACAACGGTATCTAAGTCACTTGTATAAAGCATATTCTTTATTATCAGATCATAAAATATCCCTCGTAGGAGGTCGTCATTAGTTAAAAATCCAATATCAATATGCTCTGCATACGTGTCAGTAGGTGTGCACCTAATCACGTTTGGTCGACCACTGAGCAGTTGTTCGCCTCTATCTGATAAAACAGGTTCAAGGCACTAGCATATAGCAGATCGGATTTAAAGTTCAGCTGGTCATTCAGTACAAAGCTAAGACTGTTTATGTTTGTGTATGCTTTGTAAATTTCAAACTCCTCCAAGGCATTCATGATTTGATCCTTTTCACAAATATGTAGTGGTTCCAAGTTAGACTTGAAATCCGTGTAATTGTGCTCATGTAAGACTAAATGGCGACCATAGTTATCTTAATCCATGGTTAAGATTTTTTTAATTGTTTAGGTGTGTGTTCAAGGAAATGTTTAAGAAAACCCCTCCCCATTCGACCAATGTAAAACCAATTACATTTATTACATGACAGTTTATAGACACCTGTTAGGTGCACATCTACTGACGTGTATACAGTGCATAATGATATTGTATTTTTAACTAATGACAACCTCCTACAAGGGATATTTTATGATCTGATGATAAAGCATATGCTTTGAAATGCATCATCTGCATATAAAAAAGAAGTCAAAAGGCAGATTAAAAAAGGTTAGTTTGTCTGTGAATTTGTCGTCCTAATACCTTCTCCTCTTTTACGATTTGTCAAGCATATTCTTCAAATGTTTGTTCTTTCTCATTTAACATTTATTACCTATATAGAGTAGTGTACTGAACATTTTCTTTCTCTGATATAATTTTTACAACAATTGGCACAAGTTATTTTTTTTTTTAATTTTGACAATAAAAAGTTTACTGAAGCAGCATGGTTGAAACTCTGAGAGTAGTATGTTTTCTTAATCTTATAAATACTCAGAACACAGCCATTTAAAACTGCCTTTGTACCAAACATAACAATAGCACATGTGTAATTTACTAATTGCATAACATGAATACAGTAGAACCTCCATTAACCAAAACACTTTTAACCAAAACGACCGACCAACAAAAAATTATATATACCCAATTTTTACTACAAAGAAAATTTGTTTTCTACCTAAAACTACTGGTAATAAACATGTAATAAATTGTGCATCATGTCAACAAAGTGGAAACAGGTCATGATAATGATGAAGAAAAATTAGAGGCAATTAAAAGAATTAAAAATGACGAGATTTTGAAAACTGTGGCAGCTGATTTTGGTGTTGGGTGATTGGGTCTACTGTTTCTGATTGGGTCAAGATGAAAAATAAGTTTGAAGAGCATCCTTCAAAGATGCCAAACAAGAAAACAATCAAGATGTGTCAAAACGAGAAAGTAAATGAGGCTGTTTTTTTTTATGGTTCACACAACAAAGGGACGACAAAGACAATGACATAGCAGAGAGCAGCAGCCATGACACCGCTGACGAGATTTTCGATGCCTTAGAGGTAAGAGATTTTATTTTGGATTAGGGCATTAAATTAGGCTATATGAAATACATGTTTTGCTCACGACGTTTTATTCATATTTTTAGATAGCGTTACGGTTTGTCTAACAATCTGAAGAATTAAAGCCCACTGACATTCTGCTAATGAAGCGATGACAAGATATTGCTGCAAGAAAGCAATGTGAAAAGAAAAAGCAAAGGAAAATATAATATTAAAAAAAAAACATAAACCTAATGTTACAAAATGACTTTATATAAATAGTTTGATTATTATTAAAATCTTTTGATAATATTGTATATTGCCTCCAGTTATTTCACCTCACACTTTAAAAAAGGGTATCTTAATTATTATCTGAAATTTTTGTTATCTGAAACTGCCCCCCCCTTGTTTCGTTCGGTTAACAGAAATTCTACTGTAATGCTAAAATAATTGTGGTTGTATACTACTTGTACTGAATGCTTTCATTTCTATTTCATTTTTATCATTTCAGAAATATACCTTTTGTTACTCAAAATAAGATAACACCAATAACTAATAGATTGCTGTTTGTAATACCATTAATTATGTAAAATGTGTACCTTAAAGTACGAACACAACACAACTGCATAGCAGAGAGGCAGACACTCTGTTGCTCTGCAGGCACACCAGATACAGGAGTTGAAACAGATGAGGCATCGTCACAGCGGAAGTCTCTAGCTGCCAAATCAGTTCCCAGGGAGCAACAGTGGTGAAAGGTGGGCTCCAGATCACCTTAATTAAAAACAACAATTAATTAGTTGTGCTGAATACAGTGTAAATGTGGAATGAAGGTTCCAGTTCACCTTTTTCTGAAATACTCATTATATAATCAGTATGCTGAGGTTCTGTAGTGGAATTTGTTATTATTCCTTGTTTTTAAAAATTTACAACTTTGTTATTTTATTAGTCACCACCACTATTACATCAGCTTTTCCAGCGTTTGTCATAAATTTGTTGTGGCATAGGATTGACAACTCATATTTTTATCACACTAGGCAAATCAACATAAAATAACGGTTGTCTTGATTGTTCATCATCTTTTTTCACAGCACTACACTTTATATAATAATGAAACTTTCAACTTGTGAACTTACTTGTCTTTTCTTGTCGAACGCGTTTCGGCCTGGTGTTCGCCTTCGTCAGCTTTGAGACAGACTCTCAAATCTGACGAAGGCAAACACCACGCCGAAACGCGTTCGACAAGAAAAGACAAGTAAGTTCACAAGTTGAAAGTTTCATTATTATATAAAATAAAATAACATTCTAATAATTACTAATGTAATTATTGAATACATTATACTGCAACATTACAATTTTTATATATTTTGTGTATCTGAAGTACTCAACATAACTATCAAATAACTTGCCAGCTAGGTTGCGGGATTTCTGTGTTCATTATGTTAAATGCCTTTTGTTGCACAATAAATTTTAAGTGAGAAGAGGGGAGAAAGATTTTGTGGTATGGAATAAATGTTAATAAAACGTTGATTTATAAAAGAAGACAAATTCTTTAAAAGTTTAAAAATAAATCTGTATTAAAATTTACCTTTTAAGAGAAGCCTTTTTACACGTATCAGTCATAATATGTGTGATTTGAATTGTGTCTGTTCGTTTAGGATGTTGTTTTTATGTGTTTTTGTGCGTTTGTATATTTCTAGTTGCTCAAGAGTGTCTAGTTTTCAGCTTTTGTCTATATGTGTAGAATATCCATGGTACTTTGATGTTTGTGTTGTTTGCTTCAATGAGGTGGTTTGCAAAGGTGTATTCCACTAAACAACATCCCACTAGATGAAAAAGACTACAAAGATGAACTAAACCTGATAAAATATCTAGCAGAATCCAACAGATACAATAGAACAATATTCAATAAACTCCTACACAAAACAAACAACAGACAAAGACAGAAAACAACAAATTCATAACACTAACATACATAAATAACCACACTGAAAAAATAGCCAACAAATTTTAAAAAGTAGGATACAGAATCGCATACAAAACTACAAACAAAACAGAACACACACGATCAAAACACGCACACAAAGAACAAAACAAATTTGATCTACCTGGTGTTTACAAACTAAATTGCTCAGATTGCAACAAATTCTACTTAGGCCAGACAGGACGTTGCTTCAAACAGAGATACATTGAACACACAAAGGCACTACACTCCACTACCGAATCCACCTTTGCAAACCACCTCATTGAAGCAAACCACATATACACAAACATCAAAAGCAACATAGATATTCTACACGTACACACAAAAGGCTCAAAACTAGACACTCTTGAGCAACTAGAAATATACAAACACACAAAAACACATAAAAATGACATCCTAAACGAACAGACACAATTCAAATCACACATATTATTCATACATATCACACCCCACACACACAACATCGATCTTTCAAAAGTCGGTGCTGTCGCCAAGTCGGTGCTGGGACAGCGCTCCCAGTGGCAGCCTCTGATGAAGCTTGTAATAAGCAAAAACTGGCTCAGGCTATAAGGTAACAAATTTTACAATTTTACCAATATAAAACTTTCTGTTCCGAGTCGATAGTGTTATACTTATAATTAATGATTTTCTTTTCAATGTTGCAAATCTGATATCAAGTAAATACTTATTATAAAAATGAAAAGCTTATTTCTAGTATTTAAATCAAACATAATATTTACTTCATCAATAAATACCAATTATTATGCACCCATTTTAACTAACTAGAATAAAAAACCCAGGCGACTAAGCAAATATGTATCATTGCATATATTCCCCAGGTGGTTTTAAATAAAATATGAATATCATTAAAATTTTATTTACATCTTCACATACATAACTTTAATACACATTGCAACAGGTTTTTTATAACAGGTTTCTTATAAAAGTTGACTGTTAATCGTACATAATAAACATTTCCATAGTGGGTTACAAGTTTGCCCCCTTTTTTCTGACATATTGTTCTATGTTTCTATTGTTATGTGTTTCCTGTATATTGAACCTAACAATGATAACTTTAGCTTTTCTCTGCATTATTTGCTTATTCTCTGCTTTTCTCTCTCTCTCTCTCTCTCTCTCTCTCTCTCTCTCTCTCTCTCTCTCTCTCTCTCTCTCTCTCTCTCTCTCTCTCTCTCTCACTTCTCCATGTGAATCGGCTGTTGTCGGTCATTATAGCAGATAGACATTTTGTATTACACATTAGATTTTTCTTTTCCTACCTGATCATGAGTAAGCTCAACGACATACACTGAAATCTGTGTTTCTCACACTCTCTTGGTAGGAAGTTATTTCTTTTTCTTTCCCTCTCTCTTCAGTGTTCTCTTTGTTCTCACTGTTCATAATATCTATTTTTCTCTGGAGAGTTAGATTACGCTTGTAGTCCATGTGCAATATGTGTTCTGATTGTGTGAGTAAAATTAACAGTTCTTCTATGGTTTTAATTCCTTGTGTATACACAGCTAATCTAACATCTCATTAGTCTTGCGTTTGTGATTCTGCACTTCAACACTTCAGTGAGCTTGATGATCAATGTGGATTTCAAAATGTGTTCCATAAATGTAATACCGGAATTGTTTTAATGCATATACAATGGCCAATATCTCCTTCTCTGAAGTACACTAATGTTTCTCAGCAATTTTGGACACTCTGCTTTCATAGGCAATGACTTGAAGTCCTCCTCTTGAACCTTCTTGATAGAGTACGCTCCCTATTGCATAGTCACTGGCATCTGAGTATATAATGTACTTTCGTTCATGTTGTGGATTGTGTAGGACTATGTTTTCCACAAACAGTGCCTTGACCTTGTTGAATGCATTTGTGTCATGTTGTTCCTACTTCCACTTTGTAAGCTCTAATAGTGGTTTGCTCTCTTCTCCATATAATGGCGAAAATCATCTATAGTATCCCATTAAACTTAGGAACGCTCTCAACCCTTTCACATTTCTCGGTATCAGGAACTTCGTGATACTTCTTTTTTTACTTGGATCTGGTTGTTTACCTTTCTCATATACAATGTCTCCCAAAACTTTTATAGACAATCGCATAAATTCACATTTATCTAAATTTGATGAGATGCAAGCTTGCTGAAACTTCTCAAAAATAGTGTGTAAATTCATTATATGTTCTTCTAATGTTTTAGATATGATTAATATGTTGTCAACAAAAATCATGGTGTAAGGTTCTACTTCCAGACCTAATGCAATTTCCTAAAATTTTACAGTGGCTGCTAGGCTTGTGCTTGAACCAAAAGGTACTACCCAATGCTGGTAGCATTTATTTTTATACAAAAATGCAGTATATTTCCTATCTTTTTCTCAAATAGGAATCTGCCAAAAACTGGAGGTTAAATCAAGTTTAGTTAAACATTTAGCTTCTTTGCATTTTGTGAACAGCTCATCTGCCATTGGTGCACAGTCAAAATCTTTTTCTATGATGCTATTCAAGTTCCTCATGCACAAACAGTTGAATTTTATCATTCTTCGTTTCCACCACCACTGACGGGTTTAAGAAGGTACTGTTTGATTGTTCTATAATGTCATTGTCCAGCATTCTTCTTATTTCTTTCTCGACTTGTTCTCCATACTTCATTGGAATTGGATATGTCCTCCTTACGAATTTTGGCGGATCTGTGACCTTGATGTGAACGTTCATATACGTTAGTTTGTATAGGTAGTTCGCTAAATATGTCTACATATTGTTTAATTAAGATATCTATTTGTTCTACCCCTTGGTGTTTACCATTGGTTTCTTTGCTACGATGTTTATCATTCACATAGGTACTGAAGGTCTGGAGATGGTTACAGGTTCATTTACATTTGATGACTGGTCTTCCTCGGCTAAATTCAGTTTTATATTTTGTGTGACATTATCAAGAGTGCTCATCATTGTTTGGTCTGCTATATTTATTACAGCCTTCATTTTATTTAAAGCATCAATTCCTAATATACAGTGATGGACTAGTTTATTTACTACTAGCATAGGTAATTCATAATGTATATTCCTACATGTTATATTTGCAAATATTTGTTATTTACCTTGTTCCTTGGTGAGATTAGCAGTAGTGATGTAGAGGAGAAAGATTTTGTGGCAAGGAATAAATGTTAATAAAACATTGATTTATAAAAAAACAAATTCTTTAAAAATTTAAAAAGAAATCTGTATTAAAATTTGCCTTTTAAGAGAAGCTGTTTTACACATATTGGTCATAGTACATACCTTATAAATTACACACAAATAATATGCAGGCAAATAAAATATACACAGGTATGAACAGATAAATGGCAAACATAAAACACATATATAAAAACAATTAAAAAATGTGTTACGACATTACAGGACAATCTATGTGATGTGTTTCTCGAATGTTCCAGTGGAACCGGCTGTAATGTTGTGGGCGTACGTGATTCTCAACATGCGTTAACAAGATTGTTCCGGACTCACCGGTCCACGTGCGCTGTGTGCAAGGCTGCAACCAATTACGTTTTGATGTTTCTAGTTGCGTTGTTGATGTGTAGTATGGATGTTTCTGGATTTTCAGCAGGGTATAAATACAAGTAGGCCTACTCAGTGATGCTCAGTTCAGTTTAAGTTGCGATATATTCCAGTGTGGTTCGAAGTATTGTGGCAAAGTGTTATGTGATTTATATTTATGCGGAACATTTGTAATACAACTGTGTTTTGTACTCGTTGGCATTATTATTGCGTGTGAACAATTTTTATTTGAATTGTTGTAAGAGACTATCTTGTTGATTACAAACTGTTTAATTGTGATAATTAAAGCTGGTGATTAATGACTTAATTGGTGTCTTGTATTCTGTTTTCCACTGTACCATACGACGATCAGGAGACCGTCGTAACAAATTGTTATGATTACTTGGGTGTCTAACATTACAATATAAAATTCAAGTAATTATTTTCAACGTTGCAAATCTGACATCAAGTAAATATTTATTATAAAAATAAAAAGTTTATTTGTAATATTTTAATAAAATATAATATTTACGTTATTTCAATAACTATCAATTATTATGCACCCATTTTAACTAACTAGAAGAATTACTTGAAAACTGATGTTATAATTATATACTTGAATTATATTAATTTATTTAAAATTTTGTAATTACACTATGTATAACTATTTATTTATTCTTTTCTTTATACCATGATTATACTTGTTTACTGTCTTTGTTTATAACAAATACTTGTTCATTTTTCATCTGTTTTTCACTGTTGCGGTACCGTGGCGTGTGTATTGTTCCTTGATGATGATGATGATGTTCCTAGTGGTGGAGTCTGTTGCTGGTTGTCCGTTTAACAGACTGTCCCCTGCCTTAGAATGATTGCCTCAGACTTATGTTGCTGAGCAGTCGGACATAGTGTCCCCGTGAACAAATTATTAGACTCTGTTTCCTCGTTCAGAATCAAATGGGATATATACTGATGGCACACTGACAGGTTGAAGACTGTCTATGACCATTTCAGACATGTAAACCATGGGTCAGCGCATTGATTTTTCATACATCACTTTTTTTATATTTTCACACTCATAATTAATGTGCACATGCAATCTAATGAAATAGTGCGATTCGTGAGATTTTTGTCTTTATTAATTAATTGCTCATCACATATTAATTAACAGAGTAATTAATTAGTTTGTTTCTAGTTTGGTTATACGTTGACCCTTTACCTTCAAATTGTATCTACATATGCGTCATTATGCATGACTTACACTGAAATCATTCGCTTTGCTGTATGTAATGTCTGTGTGTGAATTTTTATCAAATAAACGTATTTAATTAATTGTATTTTCTGCTTGTTCGGACTGCCACACTACCACAAGTTAAATACACTGGTACACAAAGACACTATTGTTCTCCTCCCTGATCAGGTAATGGAACACACACACATATCAGTGTACTGTGTACACTGCTGCACTCTGCATAATGAGACAGTAATATTAACTGAAGCAGTTAGTAGAGTTCAAGTCAGTGACCTAATAACATAGTTTGTCAGATGTTCCATGTACGGATCACTAACAGTTATTGTTTAATTTGTGTCAGATCATTTTTGTAAATGTAAAATATTCATTCAGTGTTTTGGTTTCTTTGTGCGTTTTCATTCAATGCTTAATTAAAAATTTTCACGCATCCTGTGATTTTACTAGCGACCCTTCAACATCATTTTATTTTATTTTATTACTTTACAGTCCACTACTCTACAACAATCATAAACACTGTACACACACACACACACACACACACACACAGTTTGCCATCCCTCAGTAACCCAGTAACAGGTGTTTAAAAACAAGTTAAGAATTGTCTAAGCTTGTCTGTACCTGTATGCTTCATTTAAAACTATGTACAACCGTTTAAATTTATTTTCTGTCTACAAATAAATTACCCTGGGCGACTATGCAAATATGTATTGTTGCTACAATTGGTAAAGAGTGGATGGAGTTCATGAGACAATATTGATAAAACCACCAATATGAAGGTGTTTTGTTTACATTAGTGTTAACTAAATTGAGATCACTTGTGCATCAGGATATTCATATTGTTAGTTGTTGCTCATAACCAAACTGAAACAATGCATGCAAATAGTTTTACTGAGGCATACGCACAGGGCGAATTTATAAATTCGAAAAATGGATATTATTTATTGCTGATTTAATTTCTTTAAGAAAGCAATATTTCAGTTTCACTAGGAATCAATAGTAGTTGTCAAGCTAATAATTTTAAAGCATTAAGAAGTATGAACATAAACACTAATACGAGATCTGACAATTAAGTTTGCGAACTCACCACCGCTTAGTGCTGAGGGCAGCACTATACAACAGCTTTGTAAAATTTCATAACCTTGGTATTTCAGCGTCTCACAGCAGTGTTCGTGTTGACACATGGCGGATTGTGCTGAGTAGCATGCATTGTTGTTTGTGCGTGTGTGTGTGTGTGTGTATGTCCACTTAGCAGAAATTAGAGCAACGATCAAACGTCAAATTTCTGGTGAAACTGGGTAAGAGTGTTAGTGAAATACGAGAAATGTTAGTCCAGGTGTACGCCAAGAATGCCATGAAGAAAACAGTGGTGTGCAAATGGATTAGAGTTTTCTAAGGGGAGAGAACAAGTGATTGATGAAGAAAGGTTAGGCCGCCCAGTAATGAGCCGAATGGACGGAAACATTGCCAAAATTCATCAAATTTTGCATGCAAATTGGTGACTGACTGTGAGATACATAGCAGACCAAGTGAACATTGATAGGGAAACTGTGCAGGATGTTTTAACTGATGGCCTTGGCTGTGCAAGGTGTGTGCCAAAATGGTCCCAAAGGAGCTCACCAATGAACAAAAGAGGGTTGAACTGTGCAAAGACTTGTTGGAGAGGCAAGACAATGTTTTGGGCCAAATAATCACTGGTGATGGAACCTTGATCTTCGGGTATGACCATGAACAAAGCGATAAAGTGCCCAATGGAAATCATCTGATTCTCCATGACTATATAAAAGTTTCATCAATCAAAATCAAAAATCAGAATGTTGTAGATAACTATTTTTGATATCCAAGGGATTGTTCATTATGAATTTGTATTACCAGTACAAATAATTTACCAAGTGTACTATTTAGGAATACTGCAAAGGTTTTTTAAAAAGTGAGATGCAAATGACCTGAAATTTTCGCCAACAACTCATCCCTCGTGCATCACGACAATGCATCCGTACACATGGGTCTATCTGTATGGGAGTTTTTGGCCAGGAAACAAATAACTTTGGTAGACTACCCGCTATACTCACCTGACCTTGCCTCCAGTGACTTCTTTCTTTACCTGAAGGTTAAAGAAGTTTTGAAAGGAAGACATTTTGATGACAATGAAGACATTACATCTAATATGACAGCAGCTCTGGAGGCCATTCCAGAAAAAGAGTTTCAAAATTGCTTTGAAGGATGGAGTAGGCGCTGGCATCAGTGTACAGCTTCCCAAGGGGAGTATTTTGAAGGTGACCACAGTGGTATTTAACAATAAGGTATGTAGCATATTTTCTAGGATGAGTTCGTCAGACTTAATTGTCAGACCTCGTATACCACTCCAGTGATAGAGAGATGTGTGAACAACAGCTATTTAGGGGAGCAAACAAATTGACTTTCCTTGAAGAAAAGGTAAGAAGTGAATGAGCGCTGTGTAGGCCTATGCTTAACAAAAGTCAAAACATGCATAAAATATACCTAAGCACGGGGTGTGTGTGTGTGTGTTTTTTGTGTGATTTCAACGTTTCACTCAGAGAGCATCTCTCATACATTAGATTCTTCTATGTAAGTCACTTCACGTACGTGAATGTCTGTAGTCCAGCTAACATTAAATTTAAATATTATTATAACAGTCACACTGAATGGTATGTTGTTCAGTGGAAACAATAACTGACACTAGTGAAGTCACTAATTGTAAACTCCAATTAGACACAAACAGCAGTTATAAATCAACAAAGCACTGTTATACAATAATTCAAGTTAAATTTGTCCAACAATAAATGTCACCTTATTACAATTTTCCACTAATTAACACAATTATCACTTCCCACTAAAATGCCACAATAACTCTGAACTGCACTTCTAAAATTGCCAGGTTTAATTGATGGAGCCGGCCACTGGATGGTTATATTTATACCCCACTGAGATTCCAGAATTAGCTTCCACTTTCCTGGCCATTTGTTCCTGTATCAACACTTTGATGTCATCTGTTTCACATTTACATTCCTCTGCATTCTGTTTATGTTCTTCTTTTTGTCACTCTTCCGATTCTGAAATTAGCGTTTTCTGTCTTTCATCTGTTTCTATCATTAGTGCTCTCTGTTGTTCCCCTGCATCTTCTCTTTCATATCTTGCTTCTCTTCTTCTCCTGCATCCTATCTCCATTCTACTTTTTGTTGTTCCTGTGTTTGCAGTAACAGTGCTTGGATAGCTTCCATCATCTGACTTGTATCCATGTTGCTGATTAATTACCACGTACACTACTCTTCTGTAAAGTGTTCTCTGTATCTGCTGTTAAAGATTCTATCCCACTTTAATCACCAATGTTCCGATGGTCACACCAGATCATCATAAGTATAGTGAAACAGAATAATTGACACTAATGAAGCCACTAATTACAAACTTTAATTAGACTCAAACAACAATTATAAATCAACAAAAGGCACTCTTTTACAATAATCAAGGCAAATTTGTCGAAGAACAACAAGCAATGTCACCTTATTACAGTTTCATATTAATTAACACACTTATCACTTTTCACTAAAACACAACAATAACTAGCACTCTGCCCTTTAATGTTGGCAGGCCTAAACTAAACTTGGCTTCAAAATCCAGTATTTATATCCCAGAAGCTCTTACACTGTCAAGTTTGAAGCAGCCAAGTCAGTGTCTATCCACATTAATGAGTCTGTCATCACACTGTAGTCAGAAGATCCCTATACAATATTGCCATTACAATGGGGGCAGTATAGAATTGGTACAAGACAAACAATTCAAAGGGTCAAGAGTGCCACAATGATTTGAACAATGGGAAAGTAACAGAAGACGAAAGTGTTACATGTGGAAAATGTGGTCATCTACAGGCAGATTGCTGGGAGAATAAAATACAGAGAGAAGGGTGTAATTGCTAATTGGAGGAATAAAGTTCCCGAACAGCACAACTTTTCAATGTTTCATAAGACCAGTGGAAACTTGACTGTTAAGGGATTGCTGAAAGTGAACCAACATCATTTACAGTTGATACGGGCATCACAGTTTCCATTGCCACCCACTGCCAGCTCTTGTACCATACACACTGTGAAGGCCCGTCAAAGTGTTAGGCCAGGTAGACATACATGATGTACATCCAGGTCTCCTCGAGTTTAGCCACCAAATGCTCATTGCAGACATTGTTGATGAAGTGATTCGTGGCAAAGAATTATGAATGCCTATGGGTTTATTGTGAACTTAAGAGAAATTATCCTGAGAGTTGGCCAAGAACAGATCAAGTTTCCATGGTTGAAATGATAGGATCAGCCAATCATTTGATGAAGCAAGTAAAGGTGGCTGAAAAAGGAGTCAATGGGCATGGAGAAGGGGAACTAATTTGAACACGGAAAAAGAAGAACTAGCAGATGAAAGATCAATTTGTATGGTGAGAGAAGAGTTGATTGGAAAACCTGCTATGGTCATTGATGAAAGGCTATTGCTTACTCCTGAGTTAAAGTAAATTCCCCAGAGGAGAAATTGCTGAAGTGGACGTTTCACAAGAAGTTGGTAACAAGAACCAAACTGACTGGAAAGGGCATTACACTGTAAAAAAGGGAATCAATGATGCTGTTCAAGGTTGTCCGCCTAGACCATCTGGCCAAGAGTTACTGTAGAGACAGCCTGCCAGTTCAGAGTGAACAGGCTTAAGGAGGGAACAGTGCTACACTTACACAATAACTTATGTGAGTCTTGGCACACAACAGCGTGCGAGGCTGTTCCAGATTGCAACAATACGTTTAGCATAAGTCTCCGTATCAACCCCTGACTGTGGTATGAGAACATACGAACGCACGTATGAGTCGTGTAAAAGATGTAAATAATGAAAATAATGTAATAAGTAAGCGTTAGGTATAAGACATAAATAAAAGAAACAAACGTTGTAATTAATTTTAAATAAGGAAATAATTGTAAGTGAACATGCATATGGAATTGCCAAGCCTTGTTGGTTTTAAACGCGGAGAAGGGAGACGAAACAAGCCTCGACCGGCAGCTGTGACGTCATGGTGGCAGGCAACCGTGTGTGTATTAGTTTGTGTGTGTGTGTTAGTGTTAGTGTGTAAATGAAGAACAAATTGAATTATGTATACAATTGTGGAAAATTTTAAACAGTTTTTTAAGTGCTGAACGAAAACCAGAAGTCACACGCATCAGAGACATATGTAGAAAAACAGCTGGCGCCTGGCGTTACAATTCAATACTAAGAAGTCTATGATCGTGGGAACTGTTCAGCTACCATGTGAAATTTTGCCATAACTTCCATAGTTTACACACCTTAATGTTCAAAATTTCCATAGGTTAAGTTTATTAATGTACCTAACGATTTGTCAAATAATATTTATAAAAAAGTGTGCGCTTCATAGAAAAACGCATAGGTTGTAATTAGTTAATAAACTGACTGACTTGTTCAACTCTGTCCGAACAGTTTTCAACAGGAATTGAACGACGGCAGGAGTATAAAACCCCAGCGAGCGACACACGCTTTCTCAGATCATTAACAGACAGTACGTGAAATCCACGCATCTCGCCACTGCAAATTTTACAAAGTTTAAGTAATGTTTTAAATCGAATTACGTAAATTAAAGTGCGATGGAACCGGCAGTACGTCGGTGAAATTAATTAGTAATATACATGAGTTATTTAAAAGACAATAATACTGTAAGCTACGAGGAGTCGAAACGTCGTCGATGAACTTCAAGAAGTCCACGTAGAACTTCGAGACATCCATGAGGGAAAAGACAAGGAGAGGAGAGGAACCAGAGCAAAATACTAGAGGACACAGGGGCAGCCACACGCAGCTACATCCTGCTGTACATCATCACGACCAGAGGTCCATGTCAGAACTCAGCATCCATTAGACGGAGAGAGTAATTCCAAACGACGTAGAGACAGAGAAGGTGATACCGGAAGGGGATCCCAAAACTCGAGAGTCCAGGTGACGGTAACAACAGATGCAGAAATATGTAGGTGAAATCAGACATTTATTCAATCTTATAAATGACCCTGAGGTCTATCAAAAGAAGGCTCTAGATTCCATATCCAAGTTTACATAAATTTTATTATTTTTATTTGCATAATGAATAATTAATAAAAGTTCTGAGAATAATAATTTATAACAAAGAACACAAAACTTATTAAGCTCATAAATAAATGGTAATTATAGAAACCATATTTTATTATATTTTTATTATATAATTAAAATCAAGTAACTGTAACGTAAAATCAAGTACGAAAGTTTACTTCAATTGTAGATTTTAATTAATTGAGACATTAGGAGTATAGTTAAATAAAGTAATAGAATGGTCTCTATTAGAATTTTTATAAATGTTTAATTATTTATTTTTTTAATTAAGTGGTACATAATAAAAAAAAAGCACACTTGCTAAGTCAACATTAATATTCAATTTCGTACGTGTTAATCAAGCATTGTAATAATATATGTGTTATGTATTATATGTCTGTGTAAATATGCCAAGTCAAACATGTCTTATTTTTGTGTATAATGTGTCTTAGACTATAAGAGATAAGATTTTGCCACGTTATAATTATACGATATTCGTATAAGTGAATATAAGGGTTTCAATATTAGTTAACCCACACACTAATTAATAACATGACAATTTGCAGTTTTTAATTAATAAACAAAATGAATATAATTTGATTAACAAAGTCGTACTAATTTCACAACCCGTACTAAATCCTCTGTACTCCTTACTTGTAACGACATTCATGTGCTTATCCACCCTCAGTTAACTACCAAAGCCTGTGACCTACCTGGGAAACATCAAGGTAAATACTGCAGAAGAAGAGTATACCTTCGAGATGTGGGTAAGTGCGCACAAATGAGTAATAGCATATGTGCAAAAGTGAGTTGTTAAGAGTATCGTTGCACAATAACACGTTAACCGTTGTTAAGAGTGCTACACTTACACAATAACTTATGTGAGTCTTGGCACACAACAGCGTGCGAGGCTGTTCCAGATATTTACAGATCTTACTACTCCACAGAATTACATAACAACCCTTCCAGATGTTGTTTAACTAAATACAATTAACTCACTACCAACTCGGAACACAAAGTTTTTTATGGGTAAAAACGTAAAAGTTTTACCTTAGAGCCTGAACCAGTTTTCGCTTTTAAAAAGCTTCTTCAAAGGCTGCCGCTGGTAGCACTGTCCGTCTTGTTCTTGGCGATGGTATCGACTTTTGAAAGATCGATGTTGTGTGTGTGGGGTGTGATATGTTCGAATAATGCGTGTGATTTAAATTGTGTCTGTTCATTTAGGATGTCGTTTTTATGTGTTTGTATGTTTCCAATTGTTCAAGAGTGTCTACTTTTCGGCCTTTTGTGTGTACGTGTAGAATATCCATGTTGTTGATGTTTTTGTATGTGTAGTTTGCTTCAATGAGGTGGTTTACAAAGGTGAATTCTGTAGTGGAGTGTAGTACCTTTGTGTGCTCAATGTATCTTTGTTTGAAGCTACGTCCTGTCTGGCCTATGTAGAATTTGTTGCAATCTGAGCAATTTAGTTTGTAAACACTAGGTAGATCAAATTTCTTTTGTTCTTTGTGTATGCGTTTTGATAGTGTGTGTTCTGTTTTATTTGTAGTTTTGTATGCGATTCTGTATCCTGCTTTTTTTAGATTTGTTGACTATTTTTTCAGTGTGGTTATTGATGTATGTTAGTGTTATGAATTTGTTCTTTTCTGTCTTTGATTGTTGTTTGTTTTGTGTAGGAGTTTATTGACTATTTTTCTATTGTATCCGTTGGATTCTGCTAGATATTTTATCGTGTTTAGTTCGTCTTTGTTGTCTTTTTCATCTAGTGGGATGTTGTTAAGTCTATGTATTACAGTTCTGAAGGCAGCTAGTTTATGTTGTATTGGGTGATTGGAGGAGTGTTGTATTATTGTTGTATTAGTGTGTCAGTTGTAGTCTGTTTTCTGTATATACTGAATTTGTGCCCATGTTCAAATTTTGTGATGGAGAGGTCTAAGAATTTTGTATTCGGCAGTGAAGGTTATGTTTTTATGTATTTTTTTTATGTGCATTAGTAACTGTTTACATTGTCTTTTGTTTCCCCTGTATAGTATTAGAATGTCATCAACGTATCTGTTCCAATATAGTATTTTATGTGCGTGTCTGTCATTGTTTGTGAGGATTCTTGTTTTTTCTAAGTTTTGGAGGAAGACTTCTGCTAATATGTTGAATATGGGTGATCCCATGGATAGATCGTCATTCTGTGTGTAAAATTTATTGTTATATGTAAAGTAGTTTTGTTTTGTGATTATGTTCAGAGTTTCTGTTATTTCGTTGATAAGTTCGTCTGGTGTGTTGTTCTGTTTGAGTTTGTTTTGTAGGATGGTGATTGTTTCGGAGATGGGGATGTTTGTATACAGGTTTTTAATGTCAAAGGAGGCTAATATGGCATTATGGGGGATGTGTATGTCTTTTATTTTTGTTACTAGGTCTGTGTTGTTTTTTACTGCAATGTTGTTGTCTAGTTGTGTGTGTTGTCTGATAATTTTGTCTAGATGTTTTGTGAGTTTGTATGCAGGGGCATTTCGGTAATTGATAATGGGCCGGATCGGGATTTCTTCTTTATGGATTTTGGGAAGTGCTTGGAGGGTAGGGGCTGATGGTAGGATTTCTCTCATGTAGGGCTTATGTTTGTGTGTCATTATATGTTTGGCTTTGTTTTTTAGTTGTTTTACTGTGTTTTGGTATCTGTCAGTGGGGTTGTGTTTTAGTTCTGTGATGTTGTTCTGTTCCATGAAGTTTTGTACTTTATTGTGTAGCTTGTCTCTGGAGATGATTACAGTCATGTTGCCTTTCTCTGCTTTTACAAATGTGATGTTGTGTTTGTGTGCCTTTTCTCTCAGTTTGATGGTTGTGTGTATTTCTGAGGTGTGGTTCTTGTTGTTTGATGTCTTATGTGCTCCTATTATATTGTTTACATTATGTCTTAGTGTATCTTGATGTTCTGGTGCTGTGTTTTCTATATTTGTTTCTGTGTCAACTATGAGTTTTGTTAGTGTTTGGTTGCTTTGTTTGTAATGTAGTTTACCCTTTATTTAGAGTTTTAGGCCTTTATCAAGGAGTGTTTGTTTGTAGTGATTGTGATGTTCATGAGGTTTACTGTACATGGGTAGAATTTGTGTGAAGGAATTATATTTGTCCTGGTCGTTTAACTACCCACTAGCATGAGGGCACTAGCTCACTACACTGGAAGGCAGCAGAGGTATTGGATTAAGCAGTCCAGTTTATTTTAGACCTAGTGATATTAAAGTATGGAGTGTTAGTTACTGTTACATTTTAGTGGAAAATGATTGGTGCGTTAGTTAATACAAAACTGTAATAAAGTTAAATTTATTGTAGTTTTTAGACAAATTTAACTTCAATTATTGTATAAGAGTTCGTTTTGTTGATTTATAACTGCTATTTGTGTCTAATTAAAGCTTGTAATTAGTGACTTCATCGGTGTCAGTTATTCTCTTCCCATGTGACTGTTGTAACATCACAGTGTGACCGTTGTAACAATATTATCAATGAAAGTGAGCAAATATATATTAGATTTATTTAATATAAAAGTCATAAAGAAAACACAACATCATTTTGGTTATACATTCTTAAATTATTATTGTATCTTCCCTGAAACTGAATATGTAATACTATGCAAACATATTTCCAAATTTCATAAAATAATTCTACAAAGAATCTCTAAACTTATAAACATAGTGTACGTCTCCTTCTGTTAAGGCACTACAGCTTACCCATTTAAACACAGAAATTGCAAAATTTCTCTTCAAATTATGTACTTTAGAAGCTTTTTGCATCCTCAGCACTTTCTCATTCCTCCTTCCACCTCTCCCAGAGCTTTTAAACTAGTCTAATTTCTTCCACTTTGGATTCAAGCACTCTACATTCATTCTGACAACATGATCTGGAGTCTTTATAATCCAACAAATGTCAATATGGGTAGTCCATTGCATTGTTCAGCACAATAGTGTACATAACCAACTAGTTCAAGGAGAAATTCAAATAAAAACAATACAAGATTATTTATTAAACATTTAAAAAAATTATGTGTAATTATTATGGTAACGATATTAATTGATGACTCGTTGGGCACTTGGTGAAACATATTAATACAAAGGTTTTGTAAAATATATAAAAACACTTGGTAAGTTTCACAAATTTTTTTTAATTAACTCTGACAGCTGTTTCGACTAACTTAAGCCATTGTCAAAGAGCGAGTGAATGAAATTACTGAACACAGGATGTTAGAGTAGTGTAGGTGGTAAACATCTGTTTAGGGCGTATCTGGAACATCTGTGTTGTGATGGCGAGGGGTGGGGAGTGTGTGCATGAGACAAGGGAAGGTCTGGTGTCTTTAAAAACTACATACAATCATGAATGCAAAATATAAAATTAACTGAACTAAATATAAACTGAATGCAAAATTTAAAATAATGATGAACATTCAAAATAATATAAAATAAACTAAACTAAATAACAGATTTTAATAAAGGGGATACACAAAATTCAGTCTGTTCATTGGTTAAATTTTTGTTATTTTTTATTGCTTTTTTAATTTCTAAAATTTCTAACAAATCCATTTTTCTACCTTTTTGTATGTTGTGGAGTAGTGTTATGTTTTTTGTGTCTATAAAGTGATTGTGTTGTAAGCAATGATCTGCAAAACCTGTATTAGATGTATTGGTTAAAATCGCCTTCTTATGTTCAGAAATGCGATGTTTCAGAGCACGGCCACATTGTCCGATATAAATAGCATCGCATTCTGCACAGTGTATTTCATAAACTCCATTTTTCTCCAGTGTATTAGATTTTTCTTTATTATTGACTAGTAGTGAAAAAAGATTACGTTTGTTTACTGATACCATGTTAAGACCATGGTTTTTTAAGCTATTATTAATCTTATCTGTTATACACGGAATGTAATTTGTTAAATGAAATTTTTTTGTTACCCTGATCTGGCTCTATGGAATAAAATTCTTTTAAAGTAATTTTCTTCTGTTTTTTTTTAAATTAAAGAATTAATTATTCTTTCATCATAACCGTTATTTTGTGCTATGGCTTTTATAATATCTACCTCTTTATTGAAATTTTCTTTGGATAAAGGAACTATAAGGAGACGATTAACCATTGCATGAAAACTGCTTAATTTTATGTGCCATGATGTTAGTGATTGTTTATGTATAACGGTATCTGTAAAAGTAGGTTTTCTATATATCTGAAAACTAAGATTATTTTGTGATCTAGTAATGGTAAGATCCAAAAAATTTAAACTTTTCATATTTTCTGTTTCAAGTGTAAATTGCACGCTACTATAAAAGGAATTAATATAATCTAAGAACATATGGAGCTGTCTATCTGTTCCCGTCCAGATACAAAATATATCATCAACATACCTTGCCCAATGAAAAACATATTTTATGTTGGGGTTATCAGATGTAAAAATGTTTTCTTCCAAAAATGTCATAAAGATTTCACTTAATAAAGGTGATAAAGGAGAGCCCATAGGTAAGCCATTAAATTGTTTATAGATTTTATTATTAAACTGAAAATAATTTTGTCCTATGCAAATATCTAAGGCCGAGAATAATTCTTTTTTCTGATCACTATTTAAGGTTAAAGTATTTTGTATATGTGAGGAACAGATAGACAACAGAACATCTACAGGTATAGACGGAAATAAATTCTTAACATCAAATGAAACTAATTTTGCATTCAGTGGTAAATGTACATTTTTTATATTATTAACTACTGTAATTGTAAAGTGTTTTTAATAGCATACTTTGGGTTAAAGTTAATATATTTTGGCAATAAATGAAATTATTTATTTTTAGCATATATTTTTAATATGCTATTAAAAACACTTTACAATTAGTGATATCAGTCACTATATTATACAAAATATATATTATATTTTACAAAATATCAGTGAATGATATGTGCTAAATATTTTATGCTTTGAAAATGAGACAAGTGTCTCGAAACATGTCGCAATAAGAAAGGACATCATACGAGAAGTCACAGACGGTTAGTACAATATATTTTTCATATAGTTATTTATCTTTGTTTCTGTTTGTTCCTGCTTAGCGCTTGGATATTTTCACCTCCTTCAAAGGTTCTTCTTTATCAACCTACTTGCACTTATCTTCTGTTTGTACTTGATTCTGACAAGATAGTGGTCAGAGTCCCAGTCTGCTCCTTTATGGCTGTGTATGTCACAAATGTCAGATGAATGTTTTCGGTCTATAAGCACGTGATCAATTTGGTTGCAGGTTTCTCCATCAGGGGACTGTCATGTGCCTTTCCTGATGTCCTTTCTCTGGAGACAAGTACTCTTTACAATCATATTGTTATGACATTACAGAACAGTCTACGTGTTTCTCGAACAATCCAGTGGAATCCGGCTATAATGCTGTGTGCGTACGTGATTTCAACATGTATTCGCGAGACTTTTCTACCCGCTGCGCCGCCAGTCATGCGGACTGTGTCAAGGCTGCAATTAATTATGTCTTAGTGTAGAGCTAACGTGCAATATGGAATAATCTGGATTTTCAGCGGGGTATAAAGACAAGTACCTACCGACGCTCAGTCACTTTGATTTGCGATTTATTGGAATGCAGTTCGTAGTATTATAGTTGCGGGTTATTGCCGGGTGATCATACAGTGATTACACAGTGTGGGTTGACATATTGTGGCAGAGTATTACGTGTTTTATAATTGTGTGCGAGACTATTGTAATACAATTGTGTTTTATATCAGCTGACATTGTTTATTGCGTGTGAACAATTTTTATTTGTTTTATTGTGAAAGACTATTTTGTTGATTACAAACTGTTTAATTGTGATAATTGAAGCTGGTGATTAGTGATGACGTAATTGGTGTCTTGTATTTTGTTTTCCACTGTACCATACAACGATCAGGTAGACCATCGTAACAATATTTTTACTGGTAACAAAATCAATTGCTCTCTAATCCAGCAACCTCTGAATAACATTCTTATCTTCCAATCTTGGCATTCATGTCTCTGCATATAATTTTTACATCATGTTTTGGAGACTTCCCATATTCATCATCCAGTTTCATGTAAAATTCATCTTTTTTAGCATCGTCTGCATCTTCTGTTGGTGCATAAACAGAGAATAAAGTAATATAGAAGAATTTTTCTTTAATTCAGAGTGAACACATTCTACCATTGATTGCTTCAAATTTTAGTAGAGCAGGTTCCAGACTCCTGTGTATAATAAAGCCAGTCTCATTTTTTCTCTCCTGTCCTCCACTGTAAAACACTGCATGTTCATCAGATTTCATTATGCCATTCCCTGTCTATTTTATCTCTTACACTGCATCAAAATTTACTCTATATTTCTTTAGTTGTCCTTTTATTTGATTTAATGCTCCTGGTTTTCCCACAGTTTGGACATTCCATGTTTGCCATGTAAATCTCATTTTCACCTTACTCAGTCCTGTATCTCGCCAGGTCAGTTCCATATTTCCAGTCCTATTCCGAGACAATCATTCTGTATCCATAAAAAATGTCTTCTATTAAGTCAACATACACTGAAAAGATTGTGCTTGGAAGTAATTTCTAAAATGTGTAAGTTTCTGGAAGATGAAAAAAGATGGAAAAAATTTTTACTAAAACAGTTTCAAAAACGAATAGCATCAGCAACAGACGTTCTGAAAGAACAAAAGATCTGGGTAGGGATAACAATAGAAAATGGACAGTCTCTGAACTTTAAAGAAAGGAAGAGGAGGTCAACAAAATCTAATAGTGATGATTTTGATAAATGTGTAGTAAGAAAAACAACTTATAATTTTACAAAATCGTGTACACAGATGAGACGTACATATCTCATACAGTAAAAAAAAGTCGTGGTACGACAAAAGTAGTGAAGGAGTAGATGACAAAATTGTGAATGTAACTTTAAAAGAAGTAGATTTATAATAGATACAGATTAAAGGTTCATCCATGGTGGGTTACTGGTTTTTAAATAGGGACAGAAAACAGGTGATTTTCACAATTATATAAACAGTAGTTTTACAAAATGGGTTATTGAAAACTGTTTCCGGGGTTACCAAAAATTCTATGTTAGTTTTGGATAATGCCACAACTACCAATTTGAAAAATGTACCACATCAAATTCTTCAAAAAGTGACTTAATTCAGTCATCGTCTAATAACAAAATTTCTTTTCCATCTAATATGTTTAATGTAGAGCTATATAACTTTGTAGAAATTAATAAACCTTAACAAAAACACTAAAAAACAGATGGTATTCTATGAAATCTGTTATTTGTCTGCCTCAGTATCATCCTGACACCCAAAGCCCATAGAACTTATTTGAGCTCAACTTAAACACTCAGTTACAAAAACACTTAATTTTTGGACTACTTTTGAAAATAAATTGTTTTTTTTTTCAATACAAAATAATTAATAGGGCTTGGGTTTATGTGACATTTCATATAAAGTCATCATTTGTATGGGGATACCTCTAATCTAATTGACAACACAGTGTACACACCGTGTTTCGTTGACGACCAAGTCATGGTAGCGCAGGACTATCACGACATGGAATACATGACACAAAAACTTATAGAGGAATATAAGATATGGGGCCTTGCAGTAAACACAAAGAAAACGGAGTATATGTGTATTAGTAGGGAACAGAAGAATTTAATTTTAGAAGACAAACAAGAAATAATAAATTGCAGTAGCTATAAATATCTAGGAACAACAGTTACACAAGATGGTAGTCTAGATAAAGCGATAAGAGAAAGAAATAACTTGGGAAGAAAATCAATAGCATTGCTGAACAACATATTGTGGGACCAACAAATATCAAAACAAAATAAACATCGTATATACAATACAATTGTGAAACGAATTATGTCATACGGGTGTGAAATATGGCCAATAACACAAAGAACAGAAAAGTTGTTGGAAGCTACTGAAATGGATTATTGGCGAAGAGCGGCAGGGAGGTCAAAACTGGAAAAAGTAAGAAACGTCAGAATCCGGGAGATAATGGGGATACAGTGCTCTATTGTCGACAACATAAAAACAAAACAGCTAAGATGGTTTGGGCATGTGCAAAGAATGCCGGATAATCAACTCCCCAAGCAAATTTTGGGATGGACACCATACGGTCGTAGGCGAAGAGGAAGACCTAGGTTGAGTTAGAGAGAAAGCATCAATCAATGATTAACTGATTATTGGGCAATGAGAGACTGGTATTGGAAGAATCTTGGTTAGATCGAGACCACTGGAGACTAGGGATCGGAAGATGTAGGTGAGCCACTCATCATTGTCATCCCAACATATCAACCCTACTTCAGAAATTAACTGTCTAAAAAAAAGGTGTAAATAAATTATACAGCTTACCTGGATGACCGGCTCACTTGTTCGACACCAGGAGGAGGCCTCCTAGTGGAAGAAAGGCCTCGTGCTGGGTAACCATTAGGCAATCGAATTAATGAGGTGACCTCAATTTCCAAACTCAACAACAACAACAAATTTATTGTTTCTCAAATTCCTTTTCAAAAGGCATTACAATTTTAGATACAAAGGGTGTACTTCATAGTACCCAGAATATAGAAGTGTTCACTTGAAATAACAATAATCAACCAACAAAACCTCTCCGGTAAATTTTAAAACCTTTACAAAAAATATAATTTCGATATATCTTGGCAATAAATTATGATTAACATTAATAAATAAAAGGAAATAAATCCAGAGGTTCTCAAAACCTAATACGTCTAATAACAATAGTTTATTAATAATTTAATACTGTTTGATTTATTATTAACATTGATAAATAATAAAAAATAAATCGAGAGGTTTTTTTTTTTAATTTAATACATCTAATAACAATAAGCAATATTTTTTTTTTTTTTTTTTTTTTTTTTTTTTTTTTTTTTTTGACAGGACATCTTTGGTTGTACTATTTTAATTAATTTCCACTAACGACATGCACCATCTAACATCTCCATAAACAAAAATTAAGAATAACAACAACATAATTAGTGAAGGTATAATGTTAAAATATAATCTGGTAATCGTGTTCTTGAGTGAGAAATTCACCATGTGTGCTCAAATTTTTTTTTTTTTTTTTAACTTTAATATTAAATATACTCAATATTAATCAACAATATAATATTATTCAATATATTTAACAAAATAATAATTTAACATTTAATAGATAAAAAAATATTAAATAACCAGTTCTCAAAAATGTAAAATGTTTTATACATACACATGTGGGGATACAAATGACTAGATCCAAGACACTATTTATATAGGCTCATCACTCAACAACTAATTAATATTTAATTAAATCAACATGTTTTAAACTGAGCCAACATTATAAAGTTCCATTAGATTTATGAAGATATAAATATACAAAAAATTTTAACGTTTAATTTGAAACTCAAAGAGAATTAAAATAGCTTCTAAATCCCAACACGTGTATGGATACAACCTAGTCTGATCCAATGTGATGGACCTTTCACAACCTGTTACGCCAAGGCATGCACACAATACAAATGATTTGATCATTTTCTTTTACTTAAATTCACTAAACAATTTTCACACAAACAGTTACATAGTTACATGGAGAACACAGAAAAATATTGAGAGACTATCTCTGAGAAAACAAAGGAACCAGGCATTCTTCACTTGAGTAGCGCTGGGAAGATGCTTCCCACTGCAAGGTTTAAATAGATCCCAAATCCCCAGTAGTGTCTTAACACATTTCTTTTTTTTTAAGTTTTTTTTTTGTTTTGTTTTTGTTTTTGTTTTTTTTTCTGTTACTTTAAATCTTGAAAGCTTTGCAGAGAAGGTATTACTATCACTTCGCTAACAGCACAAGAAGCTGTCCTCATGATTAAAAGAAATATAAGATGCCAGTCCAGTTCAACAGAATTTTAAAAGGAACTTGAGTACAGAAAATTAAATTGCAATCATTAAAATAGCCTGGGAATACCAGATATGAAGCAAAGTACAAAAAAACATCCAGAATTGAAGCAAAAGTTTTTTTTTATTGTGTTAAGATAACTCACTTGACGAGAAACTCAATTAGTGCCACATGCGCACATAGGAATAAGTTAATAATAATCCTTGCAAAAAATACACCTCCACAGCACCCGAGAAAATATTGTTCTCCAAACATACCTGTCTAGATTGGCCACAGCACACTAGCCACTAAATAAGTTCCTTTATATTATCACATTTTATCCTAGTCTGACACTCGGGAAACGGATGAACGGGCCGCAGACACCTGGGGGCACACCTTTTTTCTCAGCCGGCCATAATAAAAATAAATCGCCCGGTATTTAAAAAAGAACTCAAACTTTCTTCAGAAGCCGAGCTAGAAACGTCTCTCTCGTTTGCAGGCACAAGTCAGAAGAAGGCACACACGTGTATATCTTGCCACTATCAGTACCGACCCCTCACGGCGGAGCAGTGAAGCTCAAGTCGCGACGCATAGCTACCAGATGGCGGGCGCGTATCCATATAGCACGCAACTAGACCAATACGGCAAAATAAATAAATAATTCTCATTGTCGTAATTTGGCTTAATCAAATCTTGTAAGTCGCCATAACGAAATTCCATAGTTACGGCACACCCCCACAACAAAAGGAGTCCAACGGGTTGGACGACACTGGGTCGGCCACAACTGGAGGAAAGGCGGGGACGAACTAAAACCGAATAAAAGGTAAAAACAAGCGGAAGTTGAAAACGAAAGGACACCGGAAATAATGACAAGGTGTGTGTGTGTGTGTGTGTGTGTGTGTGTGTGTGTGTGTGTGTGTGTGTGTGTGTGTGTGTGTAGCTGGGTGTGTGTAAGTGTGGAAGATACCTGGAGTGTGAACGGTCGCGACCTAAAGAGATAGAAAGAGGAAAGGAAAGGAGATGAGCTAAAATACCGATAAAACACTAAAACCCCATTTAACCCCCCCTTAAAAACAGATAAAACTCTAAAACGTAAAACATTAAAACCCAAATCCTCCAGAGAAGCCCCCCGAAAACCAAACCCAAAGACCCAAGTTAATCCTAACAGGGGTAAAAAAAAACTCAATCCTACACTCACTGAACCTCCACCTGAGCACACGCCTTCAAATGCGACACATGGGCCACTCTCACCTGCATACCATCCTCAAGACCCACCAGGCTGGCAGTAACCGGAGAGACAAACTCGGAAATGCGGAAAGGTCCCAACCATCGAAAACAAAGCTTGGCGGCGCGACCTTCCACCTTAGAGCTGAGCGAGTGGCTCCTACAATACACCAACTGGCCCACCTTGAAAGGGTTGGGGACTCTCCCCGCATTATAACGACGCCGCACGCGCTCGTGCGATCGGAGCAGAGCTTTCCTCACCTCTTTCCACCTGTGAGAGACCCCCCCCCGTCCGGCAAATCCGGGAGAAGATCTTCCAATCTCCACAAATTGCTAAGGGGATGAGCAGGGGAGAAACCAAACATGACCTCAAAAGGCACGGCTCTATGACTCTCATGAAGAGAGGAGTTAAAAGCCATTTGTAACCACTGAAGATTCTGGTCCCACGTGTTCTGCTGTTCCGCGTGGTAAGCGATGAGGGCGGAACTAAGATTGCGATTGAATCGCTCAGCGTGGGAAGGTTGCGGGTGATAAGGGGAAGTGGTTACATGACGAATGCCTTGCCTGAAACACATGTTTCGGAACTGCCTCGAGATAAATTGGGGGCCATTGTCTGAGACAATGATGGAGGGAAGCCCGAAATGCTGAAAGATGCTGGTCTGAAGGGCTATGATGGTAGTAGCAGCACTTGCCTGACGCAAGGGAAGTATGCAGACATACTTAGAGAAGGCGTCCACACAAACAAGGAGGAACGAATTCCCGGCCTTGCTACGTGGGAAAGGACCCACGTAGTCGATGAAAACCTTCTCCATAGGTCTGCCAGCCACCTCAGAAGACAGCAACCCCAACTTGGTGTTCTGAGCGGGCTTGCTCAGACTACAGAGATGACAGCACGATGTCCCGGATGACGATGCCTTTCCAGATGAAGTTCTTTCGGATCGCGGCGATGGTCTTCGAAACACCCAAATGGCCTCCTACCGGGGAATCGTGATAATACTGGAAGACCATTGGTACAAGCTTGCTCGGCAGCACTATCTTAGGGACCCGTCCTCTACGTTCCTTGCAGCAGAGGACGCCCTTGGACAGATGATAAGGAGCTTTCATCTCGCCTGATGTGATTTTTTCGATAATCGGACCCAACGACTCATCCTCACGCTGATGAGGGATAACATCAGTAAGGGCGAGGGGAAACTCCAAGAGTAAGGCGCAGGGTTCATTTATTGGCTCCTCACTGGGCAGATGGTACATCCGTGACAAAGCATCGGCAACAACATTTTGGGACCCCCGTATATGTTGTGCCCTGAACTTAAAAGATGAAATTTTGACCACCCAGCGGCCAAGTTTACCCAGTTGACGGGGATGCGCCAGAAGCCAAGAGAGAGCCTGGTTGTCGGTCTCTAAAAGGAACTCAGCATGTTCCAAATATCTCCTAAATTTGTCCAGAGCGAAGACTACCGCCAAACACTCCAACTCATACACAGAGGATTTCTTCTCAGTGTCAGTGAGGGTCCTAGATACAAAGGCAACTGGCTGCCGAGCACCATCCACCTCCTGCGAGAGCACGGCGCCGATCGCCACAGAGCTGGCGTCCGATTGCAAAATAAAGGGCTTTTATTGCAAAAGCACGGGCGGCGACAGAATGGACTCCTTCAGGGTCTCAAAGGCACGCTGCTGCTCGCCACCCCACACAAATTTGGCACCCTTTTTCCTTAAGGAATTAAGGGGGGCAGCGATCTCTGCGGCCCCGGGGATGAACCGCCGATAAAAATTAACCATCCCCACAAAGCGGCCCACCCCTTTTGCGTCCCTAGGAGGAGGAAAATCCCGAATTGCCTGAGTCCTCTCTGGGTCTACCGTGACCCCTTTATGAGACACAAGGTGACCGAGGAAAGAAATTTCCTCCTGGGCAAATTTCACCTTGTCGGATTTTACCGTGAGCCCCCACAACACCTCTTGGAGATGATCCATGTGTTCCTCTAGGGTTGTACTATAAATAAGGAGATCATCAAGATAATTAAAAACGTACTGAAATTTAACATCGTGGAACACTGTATCTAGTAGACGTGTTAACGTCTGTGCACCAACGGCCAGTCCCATGGGGACTCTCTTATATTGGTACAGGTTCCACGGTACGCAAAAGGCCGTGTACGGCCGAGACTCCTTGTGTAAGGGAATCTGGTAGTAGGCAGAATTAAGGTCAAAAATGGTGAAATAGCGGGCCTGCGAAAACCAGTCAAAGGCCGAATGCAGGTCCGGGAGCGGCACCGACTCAACCTCTATATTTCGATTCAATTTGCGGTAATCAATACCCAGCCGATGCTTCCCTCCTGGTTTAGGCACCAAGAATGCTGGACTGGCATAGGCCGACGTGGAAGGTTCAATGACCCCCTGGTCTAACAGTTCCTGAACCTTCTCACGCAAAATGGTCATTTTGGGAGGGGCGAATTTATAAGGGTGCGAACGGACAACCGAGGAGTCACACAGGCGGATACGATACTCCAAATTATGTGTGAGGCCGAGATCGGCCGTCAGCACCTCGGGGAACTCCTCACACAATTGACGGAAATTTGTCTGTTGGGACTGGCTTAAATTATTAATAGCCGCCGGGGGTTGAAGTTCTTCAAGACCCCCCCACGACTCATCCCGATATCCAAAAAAGGGAATGCGCACGGCACGGTTAAACTTGAAGAAACAAACGTGCCCCTGGATATCGAGAACCAGACCACTTTTCCTAATAAAGTCCGCACCCAAAATACAATCGACGCTCAGATTCGGAGCGATGAGAAAATCCCACACCCACGAAAAATAATTTATTTTAATTTTAAAGGACACCACTTTTGAGGTAGGCAAAACCTCCCTCGAGGCCGTCCAACACACCACCGACGAAAGGGCACTCGCCTTAATTAAAGACTCCCTAACCAACTGCTGGTAAACCCGGGAGGAGATCAAACACCGCGCCGATCCCGAGTCCACCAAGACCGTAATACGGCCCTTTCCAACCTCCAACTCGAGATAGGGACACACGGAGAGGCCGGGACGAATCGACTTAGGATAGGGCTTCCCGGATGAGTGCCCAGTTTCAACCGCACATAATGGAACATGAGATGCGCTAACGCCACCACGCGTGAGGAGGGACCGGCGCCCCCTCAATCCCCCCCCACGCGCGCCGGTTTTTGAAGGACGGTTCTCACGCGGGACCTCCGACCGTTTGAATTGGCAATTCCGGGCCAAGTGCCCCATCTTACCACAGGTATAACAACTATAGTTTCTTCTTTCAAAGTTGTTGTCTCGTTGCTCCCGGGAAGGTGGCCGCTGTTGACCAGATGTGGAACAGGGGACAGAGAATCCGGAAGTGCCGGAGCGAGTCTCATCATTCATCTGGATGGTGCGGGCAAATACACAAGCTCTGCTGAGATCCGCGAAGCTTCGCGGTCTCTCCAAGAACACCAACCGTGACCTCTCCTGGGGATTGAGGCCCTCCAAGATGACACGCACCACCTCAGCCTCCGACACGTCCACACGCAGCACACGGGCAGCACTCTTGATGGAATTTATGAATACGTTTAGCTTTTCCCCGTGCCCCTGAACTCTATAAAACAATCTTTGCCGCATCTGGTCACGCAGCCTCCCGGGCATAAACAGCTCCAGAACATCCCTGTGGAAGGCATCAAAATCGCCGCCCGCGCCGAGTTGCCAGACCACACGATCCAGTAGAGGCGCCCGACAATACGGATATATCATATTCAAAAGAGAGGAACCAGTCACCCCAGGGAAGTCATAAATGCCGAAAATCCCTTCAAAAAATTTTACCAGCTGGTCTAGATCCAGACCGTCGACCACGGGAATCCGACGGAGGAGGTCATAGATGGGGTTCGGCAATGACTCATATTTGACGCTGGCAAGGTTGGTACCAAACCCGCGAGGGACTTCCACCTGATCGCACTGAAATCCCTGGGGGCGACTGCCCAACGAAATAAGAGGACGTTCCTTGACCAGAGCACTACAGGCTTCTCCCAGGATATCCACCCTCTCAGTGGCCACGGTCTGGCGCGTGAGCATCTCTTTCGGCTGACCAGGACTCTCTGGAGCCTCCCCAGGTAGGCAAATTTTTGACTGCAGGTCCGTCGCAGCCCGCCAAACCTCCTCCCCCAGATCGTCCTGCAACAACAAATTACGGAGACGAGCGGACAAGTGGAGCATTCTTTGGGTCACCCGCTGCCAAACTCGGGTGGAACTCCCTATATATTTAGAGTCCTCCATCAGGATGGAGATCTCCGTCCACTTGTCCGAATACAAGGCTAACTTCTCCCCCAGATCCTCAATTTCGACTCTCTGGAGGGGGACATCCCCCACCAGCAGCTCCCGCAGTTGTCTTCTCAAGGACGCTACATCCCTATGGGGAATCCCACCCCGCAAGCGTATCTCAAACTGGAGCTCATCTTTATTAAAATACTCGGGCACCAGACCGCGACCCTCATGCCGACCACTACTTTGCCCCGCCTCTGACATCGTTTCACAATACAAGCACTTGAATACAAACAACCAATAACAACCAATGCACCCCAGGGTTCCCGACCCGACACCGGACCAATGACCAAGACCAAGACCAAATGCTGTAGGACCAACAAAGACAAAGACAACAACACGAGCACAAACAAACAAATAGACACTTAATGGCGAACACCACAAAGATACAATCCGGAATCACCAACCTGTGCTCACCCCTAGGTGTCCCAGCCCAGCAACCGCTCCCAAGTACCAAACCTTTACAACAATGGTGAACCCTTAATTACAATAAAAATTATCTCATTACATTCTTTGAGATATGAAAACACACCACAAAACTGACAGTGCATGTCGAATTAACGTATTGAGAGGCCACCGCATCAATTTCCAATTTTTGGTTCAGAGGTGGAAATTATTATCTGCTAATTATTAAAAAAAAAAAAAAAAAAAAAAAAAAAAATTGAGCACACATGGTGAATTTCTCACTCAAGAACATGATTACCAGATTATATTTTAACATTATACCTTCACTAATTATGTTGTTGTTCTTCTTAATTTTTGTTTATGGAGATGTTAGATGGTGCATGTCGTTAGTGGAAATTAATTAAAATAGTACAACCAGAGGTCTCTTGTCAAACAAAAAAAAAAAAAAAATTGCTTATTGTTATTAGATGTATTAAATTTTTAAAAAAAAACCTCTCGATTTATTTTTTTATTATTTATGAATGTTAATAATAAATCAAACAGTATTAAATTATTAATAAATTATTGTTATTAGACGTATGAAATTTTGAGAACCTCTGGATTTATTTCTTTTTTATTTATTAATGTTAATCATAATTTATTGCCAAGATATATCAAAATTATATTTTTTGTAAAGGTTTTAAAATTTACCGGAGAGGTTTTGTTGGTTGATTATTGTTATTTCAAGTGAACACTTCTATATTCTGGGTACTATGAAGTACACCTTTGTATCAAAAATTGTTTCATTTGTGAGCCACTCAATATTGACATCCCAATATATCAATCCTACTTCAGAAATTAACTTTCTAAAAAAAGTGTAAGTAAATTATACAGCTTACCTGGATGACTGGCTCACTTGTTCAAAACCAGGAGGAGGCCTCCTAGTGGAAGAAAAGCCTCGTGCTGGGGAACCATTAGGCAACCGAATTAATGAGGTGACCTCAATTTCCAGACTCAACAACAACAACAAATTTATTGTTTCTCAAATTCCTTTTCAAAAGGCATTACAATTTTAGATACAAAGGGTGTACTTCATAGTACCCAGAATATAGAAGTGTTCACTTGAAATAACAATAATCAACCAACAAAACCTCTCCGGTAAATTTTAAAACCTTTACAAAAAATATAATTTCGATATATCTTGGCAATAAATTATGATTAACATTAATAAATAAAAAAGAAATAAATCCAGAGGTTCTCAAAATTTCATACGTCTAATAACAATAATTTATTAATAATTTAATACTGTTTGATTTATTATTAACATTCATAAATAATAAAAAAATAAATCGAGAGGTTTTTTTAATTTAATACATCTAATAACAATAAGCAATAATTTTTTTTTTTTTTTGACAGGACACCTTTGGTTGTACTATTTTAATTAATTTCCACTAACGACATGCACCATCTAACATCTCCATAAACAAAAATTAAGAACAACAACAATATAATTAGTGAAGGTATAATGTTAAAATATAATCTGGTAATCATGTTCTTGAGTGAGAAATTCACCATGTGTGCTCAAATTTTTTTTTTTTTTTTTTAACTTTAATATTAAATATACTCAATATTAATCAACAATACCGAACAATATAATATTATTCAATATATTTAACAAAATAATAATTTAACATTTAATAGATAAAAAAATATTAAATAACCAGTTCTCAAAAATGTAAAATGTTTTATACATACACATGTGGGGATACAAATGACTAGATCCAAGACACTATTTATATAGGCTCATCACTCAACAACTAATTAATATTTAATTAAATCAACATGTTTTAAACTGAGCCAACATTATAAAGTTCCATTAGATTTACGAAGATATAAATATACAAATAATTATAACGTTTAATTTGAAACTCAAAGAGAATTAAAATAACTTCTAAATCCCAACACGTGTATGGATACAACCTAATCTGATCCAATGTGATGGACCTTTCACAACCTGTTACGCCAAGGCGTGCACACAATACAAATGATTTGATCATTTTCTTTTACTTACATTCACTAAACAATTTTCACACAAACAGTTACATAGTTACATGGAGAACACAGAAAAATATTGAGAGACTATCTCTGAGAAAACAAAGGAACCAGGCATTCTTCACTTGAGTAGCGCTGGGAAGATGCTTCCCACTGCAAGGTTTAAATAGATCCCAAATCCCCAGTAGTGTCTTAACACATTTCTTTTTTTTTTAAGTTTTTGTTTTGTTTTGTTTTTGTTTTTGTTTTTTTTTCTGTTACTTTAAATCTTGAAAGCTTTGCAGAGAAGGTATTACTATCACTTCGCTAACAGCACAAGAAGCTGTCCTCATGATTAAAAGAAATATAAGATGCCAGTCCAGTTCAACAGAATTTTAAAAGGAACTTGAGTACAGAAAATTAAATTGCAATCATTAAAATAGCCTGGGAATACCAGATATGAAGCAAAGTACAATAAAACATCCAGAATTGAAGCAAAAGTTTTTTTTATTGTGTTAAGATAACTCACTTGACGAGAAACTCAATTAGTGCCACATGCGCACATAGGAATAAGTTAATAATAATCCTTGCAAAAAATACAGCTCCACAGCACCCGAGAAAATATTGTTCTCCAAACATACCTGTCTAGATTGGCCACAGCACACTAGCCACTAAATAAGTTCCTTTATATTATCACATTTTATCCTGGTCTGACACTCGGGAAACGGATGAACGGGCCGCAGACACCTGGGGGCACACCTTTTTTCTCAGCCGGCCATAATAAAAATAAATCGCCCGGTATTTAAAAAAGAACTCAAACTTTCTTCAGAAGCCGAGCTAGAAACGTCTCTCTCGTTTGCAGGCACAAGTCAGAAGAAGGCACACACGTGTATATCTTGCCACTATCAGTACCGACCCCTCACGGCGGAGCAGTGAAGCTCACGTCGCGACGAATAGCTACCAGATGGCGGGCGCGTATCCATATAGCACGCAACTAGACCAATACGGCAAAATAAATAAATAATTCTCATTGTCGTAATTTGGCTTAATCAAATCTTGTAAGTCGCCGTAACGAAATTCCATAGTTACGGCACACCCCCACAACAAAAGGAGTCCAACGGGTTGGACGACACTGTGTCGGCCACAACTGGAGGAAAGGCGGGGACGAACTAAAACCGAATAAAAGGTAAAAACAGGCGGAAGTTGAAAACGAAAGGACACCGGAAATAATGACAAGGTGTGTGTGTGTGTGTGTGTGTGTAGCTGGGTGTGTGTAAGTGTGGAAGATACCTGGAGTGTGAGCGGTCGCGACCTAAAGAGATAGAAAGAGGAAAGGAAAGGAGATGAGCTAAAATACCGATAAAACACTAAAACCCCATTTAACCCCCCCTTAAAAACAGATAAAACTCTAAAACGTAAAACATTAAAACCCAAATCCTCCAGAGAAGCCCCCCGAAAACCAAACCCAAGGACCCAAGTTAATCCTAACAGGGGTAAAAAAACTCAATCCTACACTCACTGAACCTCCACCTGAGCACACGCCTTCAAATGCGACACATGGGCCACTCTCACCTGCATACCATCCTCAAGACCCACCAGGCTGGCAGTAACCGGAGAGACAAACTCGGAAGTGCGGAAAGGTCCCAACCATCGAAAACAAAGCTTGGCGGCGCGACCTTCCACCTTAGAGCTGAGCGGGTGGCTCCTACAATACACCAACTGGCCCACCTTGAAAGGGTTGGGGACTCTCCCCGCATTATAACGACGCCGCACGCGCTCGTGCGATCGGAGCAGAGCTTTCCTCACCTCTTTCCACCTGTGAGAGACCCCCCCCGTCCGGCAAATCCGGGAAAAGATCTTCCAATCTCCACAAATTGCTAAGGGGATGAGCAGGGGAGAAACCAAACATGACCTCAAAAGGCACGGCTCTATGACTCTCATGAAGAGACGAGTTAAAAGCCATTTGTAACCAATGAAGATTCTGGTCCCACGTGTTCTGCTGTTCCGCGTGGTAAGCGATGAGGGCGGATCTAAGATTGCGATTGAATCGCTCAGCGTGGGAAGGTTGCGGGTGATAAGGGGAAGTGGTTACATGACGAATGCCTTGCCTGAAACACATGTTTCGGAACTGCCTCGAGATAAATTGGGGGCCATTGTCTGAGACAATGATGGAGGGAAGCCCGAAATGCTGAAAGATGCTGGTCTGAAGGGCTATGATGGTAGTAGCAGCACTTGCCTGACGCAAGGGAAGTATGCAGACATACTTAGAGAAGGCGTCCACACAAACAAGGAGGAACGAATTCCCGGCCTTGCTACGTGGGAAAGGACCCACGTAGTCGATGAAAACCTTCTCCATAGGTCTGCCAGCCACCTCAGAAGACAGCAACCCCAACTTGGTGTTCTGAGCGGGCTTGCTCAGACTACAGAGATGACAGCACGATGTCCCGGATGACGATGCCTTTCCAGATGAAGTTCTTTCGGATCGCGGCGATGGTCTTCGAAACACCCAAATGGCCTCCTACCGGGGAATCGTGATAATACTGGAAGACCATTGGTACAAGCTTGCTCGGCAGCACTATCTTAGGGACCCGTCCTCTACGTTCCTTGCAGCAGAGGACGCCCTTGGACAGATGATAAGGAGCTTTCATCTCGCCTGATGTGATTTTTTCGATAATCGGACCCAACGACTCATCCTCACGCTGATGAGGGATAACATCAGTAAGGGCGAGGGGAAACTCCAAGAGTAAGGCGCAGGGTTCATTTATTGGCTCCTCACTGGGCAGATGGTACATCCGTGACAAAGCATCGGCAACAACATTTTGGGACCCCCGTATATGTTGTGCCCTGAACTTAAAAGATGAAATTTTGACCACCCAGCGGCCAAGTTTACCCAGTTGACGGGGATGCGCCAGAAGCCAAGAGAGAGCCTGGTTGTCGGTCTCTAAAAGGAACTCAGCATGTTCCAAATATCTCCTAAATTTGTCCAGAGCGAAGACTACCGCCAAACACTCCAACTCATACACAGAGGATTTCTTCTCAGTGTCAGTGAGGGTCCTAGATACAAAGGCAACTGGCTGCCGAGCACCATCCACCTCCTGCGAGAGCACGGCGCCGATCGCCACAGAGCTGGCGTCCGATTGCAAAATAAAGGGCTTTTATTGCAAAAGCACGGGCGGCGACAGAATGGACTCCTTCAGGGTCTCAAAGGCACGCTGCTGCTCGCCACCCCACACAAATTTGGCACCCTTTTTCCTTAAGGAATTAAGGGGGGCAGCGATCTCTGCGGCCCCGGGGATGAACCGCCGATAAAAATTAACCATCCCCACAAAGCGGCCCACCCCTTTTGCGTCCCTAGGAGGAGGAAAATCCCGAATTGCCTGAGTCCTCTCTGGGTCTACCGTGACCCCTTTATGAGACACAAGGTGACCGAGGAAAGAAATTTCCTCCTGGGCAAATTTCACCTTGTCGGATTTTACCGTGAGCCCCCACAACACCTCTTGGAGATGATCCATGTGTTCCTCTAGGGTTGTACTATAAATAAGGAGATCATCAAGATAATTAAAAACGTACTGAAATTTAACATCGTGGAACACTGTATCTAGTAGACGTGTTAACGTCTGTGCACCAACGGCCAGTCCCATGGGGACTCTCTTATATTGGTACAGGTTCCACGGTACGCAAAAGGCCGTGTACGGCCGAGACTCCTTGTGTAAGGGAATCTGGTAGTAGGCAGAATTAAGGTCAAAAATGGTGAAATAGCGGGCCTGCGAAAACCAGTCAAAGGCCGAATGCAGGTCCGGGAGCGGCACCGACTCAACCTCTATATTTCGATTCAATTTGCGGTAATCAATACCCAGCCGATGCTTCCCTCCTGGTTTAGGCACCAAGAATGCTGGACTGGCATAGGCCGACGTGGAAGGTTCAATGACCCCCTGGTCTAACAGTTCCTGAACCTTCTCACGCAAAATGGTCATTTTGGGAGGGGCGAATTTATAAGGGTGCGAACGGACAACCGAGGAGTCACACAGGCGGATACGATACTCCAAATTATGTGTGAGGCCGAGATCGGCCGTCAGCACCTCGGGGAACTCCTCACACAATTGACGGAAATTTGTCTGTTGGGACTGGCTTAAATTATTAATAGCCGCCGGGGGTTGAAGTTCTTCAAGACCCCCCCACGACTCATCCCGATATCCAAAAATGGGAATGCGCACGGCACGGTTAAACTTGAAGAAACAAACGTGCCCCTGGATATCGAGAACCAGACCACTTTTCCTAATAAAGTCCGCACCCAAAATACAATCGACGCTCAGATTCGGAGCGATGAGAAAATCCCACACCCACGAAAAATAATTTATTTTAATTTTAAAGGACACCACTTTTGAGGTAGGCAAAACCTCCCTCGAGGCCGTCCAACACACCACCGACGAAAGGGCACTCGCCTTAATTAAAGACTCCCTAACCAACTGCTGGTAAACCCGGGAGGAGATCAAACACCGCGCCGATCCCGAGTCCACCAAGACCGTAATACGGCCCTTTCCAACCTCCAACTCGAGATAGGGACACACGGAGAGGCCGGGACGAATCGACTTAGGATAGGGCTTCCCGGATGAGTGCCCAGTTTCAACCGCACATAATGGAACATGAGATGCGCTAACGCCACCACGCGTGAGGAGGGACCGGCGCCCCCTCAATCCCCCCCACGCGCGCCGGTTTTTGAAGGACGGTTCTCACGCGGGACCTCCGACCGTTTGAATTGGCAATTCCGGGCCAAGTGCCCCATCTTACCACAGGTATAACAACTATAGTTTCTTCTTTCAAAGTTGTTGTCTCGTTGCTCCCGGGAAGGTGGCCGCTGTTGACCAGATGTGGAACAGGGGACAGAGAATCCGGAAGTGCCGGAGCGAGTCTCATCATTCATCTGGATGGTGCGGGCAAATACACAAGCTCTGCTGAGATCCGCGAAGCTTCGCGGTCTCTCCAAGAACACCAACCGTGACCTCTCCTGGGGATTGAGGCCCTCCAAGATGACACGCACCACCTCAGCCTCCGACACGTCCACACGCAGCACACGGGCAGCACTCTTGATGGAATTTATGAATACGTTTAGCTTTTCCCCGTGCCCCTGAACTCTATAAAACAATCTTTGCCGCATCTGGTCACGCAGCCTCCCGGGCATAAACAGCTCCAGAACATCCCTGTGGAAGGCATCAAAATCGCCGCCCGCGCCGAGTTGCCAGACCACACGATCCAGTAGAGGCGCCCGACAATACGGATATATCATATTCAAAAGAGAGGAACCAGTCACCCCAGGGAAGTCATAAATGCCGAAAATCCCTTCAAAAAATTTTACCAGCTGGTCTAGATCCAGACCGTCGACCACGGGAATCCGACGGAGGAGGTCATAGATGGGGTTCGGCAATGACTCATATTTGACGCTGGCAAGGTTGGTACCAAACCCGCGAGGGACTTCCACCTGATCGCACTGAAATCCCTGGGGGCGACTGCCCAACGAAATAAGAGGACGTTCCTTGACCAGAGCACTACAGGCTTCTCCCAGGATATCCACCCTCTCAGTGGCCACGGTCTGGCGCGTGAGCATCTCTTTCGGCTGACCAGGACTCTCTGGAGCCTCCCCAGGTAGGCAAATTTTTGACTGCAGGTCCGTCGCAGCCCGCCGAACCTCCTCCCCCAGATCGTCCTGCAACAACAAATTACGGAGACGAGCGGACAAGTGGAGCATTCTTTGGGTCACCCGCTGCCAAACTCGGGTGGAACTCCCTATATATTTAGAGTCCTCCATCAGGATGGAGATCTCCGTCCACTTGTCCGAATACAAGGCTAACTTCTCCCCCAGATCCTCAATTTCGACTCTCTGGAGGGGGACATCCCCCACCAGCAGCTCCCGCAGTTGTCTTCTCAAGGACGCTACATCCCTATGGGGAATCCCACCCCGCAAGCGTATCTCAAACTGGAGCTCATCTTTATTAAAATACTCGGGCACCAGACCGCGACCCTCATGCCGACCACTACTTTGCCCCGCCTCTGACATCGTTTCACAATACAAGCACTTGAATACAAACAACCAATAACAACCAATGCACCCCAGGGTTCCCGACCCGACACCGGACCAATGACCAAGACCAAGACCAAATGCTGTAGGACCAACAAAGACAAAGACAACAACACGAGCACAAACAAACAAATAGACACTTAATGGCGAACACCACAAAGATACAATCCGGAATCACCAACCTGTGCTCACCCCTAGGTGTCCCAGCCCAGCAACCGCTCCCAAGTACCAAACCTTTACAACAATGGTGAACCCTTAATTACAATAAAAATTATCTCATTACATTCTTTGAGATATGAAAACACACCACAAAACTGACAGTGCATGTCGAATTAACGTATTGAGAGGCCACCGCATCAATTTCCAATTTTTGGTTCAGAGGTGGAAATTATTATCTGCTAATTATTAAAAAAAAAAAAAAAAAAAAAAAATTGAGCACACATGGTGAATTTCTCACTCAAGAACATGATTACCAGATTATATTTTAACATTATACCTTCACTAATTATGTTGTTGTTCTTCTTAATTTTTGTTTATGGAGATGTTAGATGGTGCATGTCGTTAGTGGAAATTAATTAAAATAGTACAACCAGAGGTCTCTTGTCAAACAAAAAAAAAAAAAAAAATTGCTTATTGTTATTAGATGTATTAAATTTTTAAAAAAAAACCTCTCGATTTATTTTTTTATTATTTATGAATGTTAATAATAAATCAAACAGTATTAAATTATTAATAAATTATTGTTATTAGACGTATGAAATTTTGAGAACCTCTGGATTTATTTCTTTTTTATTTATTAATGTTAATCATAATTTATTGCCAAGATATATCAAAATTATATTTTTTGTAAAGGTTTTAAAATTTACCGGAGAGGTTTTGTTGGTTGATTATTGTTATTTCAAGTGAACACTTCTATATTCTGGGTACTATGAAGTACACCTTTGTATCAAAAATTGTTTCATTTGTGAGCCACTCAATATTGTCATCCCAATATATCAATCCTACTTCAGAAATTAACTTTCTAAAAAAAGTGTAAGTAAATTATACAGCTTACCTGGATGACTGGCTCACTTGTTCAAAACCAGGAGGAGGCCTCCTAGTGGAAGAAAAGCCTCGTGCTGGGGAACCATTAGGCAACCGAATTAATGAGGTGACCTCAATTTCCAGACTCAACAACAACAACAAATTTATTGTTTCTCAAATTCCTTTTCAAAAGGCATTACAATTTTAGATACAAAGGGTGTACTTCATAGTACCCAGAATATAGAAGTGTTCACTTGAAATAACAATAATCAACCAACAAAACCTCTCCGGTAAATTTTAAAACCTTTACAAAAAATATAATTTCGATATATCTTGGCAATAAATTATGATTAACATTAATAAATAAAAAAGAAATAAATCCAGAGGTTCTCAAAATTTCATACGTCTAATAACAATAATTTATTAATAATTTAATACTGTTTGATTTATTATTAACATTCATAAATAATAAAAAAATAAATCGAGAGGTTTTTTTTAATTTAATACATCTAATAACAATAAGCAATAATTTTTTTTTTTTTTTGACAGGACACCTTTGGTTGTACTATTTTAATTAATTTCCACTAACGACATGCACCATCTAACATCTCCATAAACAAAAATTAAGAACAACAACAATATAATTAGTGAAGGTATAATGTTAAAATATAATCTGGTAATCATGTTCTTGAGTGAGAAATTCACCATGTGTGCTCAAATTTTTTTTTTTTTTTTTAACTTTAATATTAAATATACTCAATATTAATCAACAATACCGAACAATATAATATTATTCAATATATTTAACAAAATAATAATTTAACATTTAATAGATAAAAAAATATTAAATAACCAGTTCTCAAAAATGTAAAATGTTTTATACATACACATGTGGGGATACAAATGACTAGATCCAAGACACTATTTATATAGGCTCATCACTCAACAACTAATTAATATTTAATTAAATCAACATGTTTTAAACTGAGCCAACATTATAAAGTTCCATTAGATTTACGAAGATATAAATATACAAATAATTATAACGTTTAATTTGAAACTCAAAGAGAATTAAAATAACTTCTAAATCCCAACACGTGTATGGATACAACCTAATCTGATCCAATGTGATGGACCTTTCACAACCTGTTACGCCAAGGCGTGCACACAATACAAATGATTTGATCATTTTCTTTTACTTACATTCACTAAACAATTTTCACACAAACAGTTACATAGTTACATGGAGAACACAGAAAAATATTGAGAGACTATCTCTGAGAAAACAAAGGAACCAGGCATTCTTCACTTGAGTAGCGCTGGGAAGATGCTTCCCACTGCAAGGTTTAAATAGATCCCAAATCCCCAGTAGTGTCTTAACACATTTCTTTTTTTTTTAAGTTTTTGTTTTGTTTTGTTTTTGTTTTTGTTTTTTTTTCTGTTACTTTAAATCTTGAAAGCTTTGCAGAGAAGGTATTACTATCACTTCGCTAACAGCACAAGAAGCTGTCCTCATGATTAAAAGAAATATAAGATGCCAGTCCAGTTCAACAGAATTTTAAAAGGAACTTGAGTACAGAAAATTAAATTGCAATCATTAAAATAGCCTGGGAATACCAGATATGAAGCAAAGTACAATAAAACATCCAGAATTGAAGCAAAAGTTTTTTTTTATTGTGTTAAGATAACTCACTTGACGAGAAACTCAATTAGTGCCACATGCGCACATAGGAATAAGTTAATAATAATCCTTGCAAAAAATACAGCTCCACAGCACCCGAGAAAATATTGTTCTCCAAACATACCTGTCTAGATTGGCCACAGCACACTAGCCACTAAATAAGTTCCTTTATATTATCACATTTTATCCTGGTCTGACACTCGGGAAACGGATGAACGGGCCGCAGACACCTGGGGGCACACCTTTTTTCTCAGCCGGCCATAATAAAAATAAATCGCCCGGTATTTAAAAAAGAACTCAAACTTTCTTCAGAAGCCGAGCTAGAAACGTCTCTCTCGTTTGCAGGCACAAGTCAGAAGAAGGCACACACGTGTATATCTTGCCACTATCAGTACCGACCCCTCACGGCGGAGCAGTGAAGCTCACGTCGCGACGAATAGCTACCAGATGGCGGGCGCGTATCCATATAGCACGCAACTAGACCAATACGGCAAAATAAATAAATAATTCTCATTGTCGTAATTTGGCTTAATCAAATCTTGTAAGTCGCCGTAACGAAATTCCATAGTTACGGCACACCCCCACAACAAAAGGAGTCCAACGGGTTGGACGACACTGTGTCGGCCACAACTGGAGGAAAGGCGGGGACGAACTAAAACCGAATAAAAGGTAAAAACAGGCGGAAGTTGAAAACGAAAGGACACCGGAAATAATGACAAGGTGTGTGTGTGTGTGTGTGTGTAGCTGGGTGTGTGTAAGTGTGGAAGATACCTGGAGTGTGAGCGGTCGCGACCTAAAGAGATAGAAAGAGGAAAGGAAAGGAGATGAGCTAAAATACCGATAAAACACTAAAACCCCATTTAACCCCCCCTTAAAAACAGATAAAACTCTAAAACGTAAAACATTAAAACCCAAATCCTCCAGAGAAGCCCCCCGAAAACCAAACCCAAGGACCCAAGTTAATCCTAACAGGGGTAAAAAAAAACTCAATCCTACACTCACTGAACCTCCACCTGAGCACACGCCTTCAAATGCGACACATGGGCCACTCTCACCTGCATACCATCCTCAAGACCCACCAGGCTGGCAGTAACCGGAGAGACAAACTCGGAAGTGCGGAAAGGTCCCAACCATCGAAAACAAAGCTTGGCGGCGCGACCTTCCACCTTAGAGCTGAGCGGGTGGCTCCTACAATACACCAACTGGCCCACCTTGAAAGGGTTGGGGACTCTCCCCGCATTATAACGACGCCGCACGCGCTCGTCCGATCGGAGGAGAGCTCTCCTCACCTCTTTCCACCTGTGAGAGACCCCCCCGTCAGGCAAATCCGGGAGAAGATCTTCCAATCTCCACAAATTGCTAAGGGGATGAGCAGGGGAGAAACCAAACATGACCTCAAAAGGCACGGCTCTATGACTCTCATGAAGAGACGAGTTAAAAGCCATTTGTAACCAATGAAGATTCTGGTCCCACGTGTTCTGCTGTTCCGCGTGGTAAGCGATGAGGGTGGATCTAAGATTGCGATTGAATCGCTCAGCGTGGGAAGGTTGCGGGTGATAAGGGGAAGTGGTTACATGACGAATGCCTTGCCTGAAACACATGTTTCGGAACTGCCTCGAGATAAATTGGGGGCCATTGTCTGAGACAATGATGGAGGGAAGCCCGAAATGCTGAAAGATGCTGGTCTGAAGGGCTATGATGGTAGTAGCAGCACTTAAATGTATTAAATTTTTAAAAAAAAACCTCTCGATTTATTTTTTTATTATTTATGAATGTTAATAATAAATCAAACAGTATTAAATTATTAATAAATTATTGTTATTAGACGTATGAAATTTTGAGAACCTCTGGATTTATTTCTTTTTTATTTATTAATGTTAATCATAATTTATTGCCAAGATATATCAAAATTATATTTTTTGTAAAGGTTTTAAAATTTACCGGAGAGGTTTTGTTGGTTGATTATTGTTATTTCAAGTGAACACTTCTATATTCTGGGTACTATGAAGTACACCTTTGTATCAAAAATTGTTTCATTTGTGAGCCACTCAATATTGTCATCCCAATATATCAATCCTACTTCAGAAATTAACTTTCTAAAAAAAGTGTAAGTAAATTATACAGCTTACCTGGATGACTGGCTCACTTGTTCAAAACCAGGAGGAGGCCTCCTACTGGAAGAAAAGCCTCGTGCTGGGGAACCATTAGGCAACCGAATTAATGAGGTGACCTCAATTTCCAGACTCAACAACAACAACAAATTTATTGTTTCTCAAATTCCTTTTCAAAAGGCATTACAATTTTAGATACAAAGGGTGTACTTCATAGTACCCAGAATATAGAAGTGTTCACTTGAAATAACAATAATCAACCAACAAAACCTCTCCGGTAAATTTTAAAACCTTTACAAAAAATATAATTTCGATATATCTTGGCAATAAATTATGATTAACATTAATAAATAAAAAAGAAATAAATCCAGAGGTTCTCAAAATTTCATACGTCTAATAACAATAATTTATTAATAATTTAATACTGTTTGATTTATTATTAACATTCATAAATAATAAAAAAATAAATCGAGAGGTTTTTTTTAATTTAATACATCTAATAACAATAAGCAATAATTTTTTTTTTTTTTGACAGGACACCTTTGGTTGTACTATTTTAATTAATTTCCACTAACGACATGCACCATCTAACATCTCCATAAACAAAAATTAAGAACAACAACAATATAATTAGTGAAGGTATAATGTTAAAATATAATCTGGTAATCATGTTCTTGAGTGAGAAATTCACCATGTGTGCTCAAATTTTTTTTTTTTTTTTTAACTTTAATATTAAATATACTCAATATTAATCAACAATACCGAACAATATAATATTATTCAATATATTTAACAAAATAATAATTTAACATTTAATAGATAAAAAAATATTAAATAACCAGTTCTCAAAAATGTAAAATGTTTTATACATACACATGTGGGGATACAAATGACTAGATCCAAGACACTATTTATATAGGCTCATCACTCAACAACTAATTAATATTTAATTAAATCAACATGTTTTAAACTGAGCCAACATTATAAAGTTCCATTAGATTTACGAAGATATAAATATACAAATAATTATAACGTTTAATTTGAAACTCAAAGAGAATTAAAATAACTTCTAAATCCCAACACGTGTATGGATACAACCTAATCTGATCCAATGTGATGGACCTTTCACAACCTGTTACGCCAAGGCGTGCACACAATACAAATGATTTGATCATTTTCTTTTACTTACATTCACTAAACAATTTTCACACAAACAGTTACATAGTTACATGGAGAACACAGAAAAATATTGAGAGACTATCTCTGAGAAAACAAAGGAACCAGGCATTCTTCACTTGAGTAGCGCTGGGAAGATGCTTCCCACTGCAAGGTTTAAATAGATCCCAAATCCCCAGTAGTGTCTTAACACATTTCTTTTTTTTTTAAGTTTTTGTTTTGTTTTGTTTTTGTTTTTGTTTTTTTTTCTGTTACTTTAAATCTTGAAAGCTTTGCAGAGAAGGTATTACTATCACTTCGCTAACAGCACAAGAAGCTGTCCTCATGATTAAAAGAAATATAAGATGCCAGTCCAGTTCAACAGAATTTTAAAAGGAACTTGAGTACAGAAAATTAAATTGCAATCATTAAAATAGCCTGGGAATACCAGATATGAAGCAAAGTACAATAAAACATCCAGAATTGAAGCAAAAGTTTTTTTTTATTGTGTTAAGATAACTCACTTGACGAGAAACTCAATTAGTGCCACATGCGCACATAGGAATAAGTTAATAATAATCCTTGCAAAAAATACAGCTCCACAGCACCCGAGAAAATATTGTTCTCCAAACGTACCTGTCTAGATTGGCCACAGCACACTAGCCACTAAATAAGTTCCTTTATATTATCACATTTTATCCTGGTCTGACACTCGGGAAACGGATGAACGGGCCGCAGACACCTGGGGGCACACCTTTTTTCTCAGCCGGCCATAATAAAAATAAATCGCCCGGTATTTAAAAAAGAACTCAAACTTTCTTCAGAAGCCGAGCTAGAAACGTCTCTCTCGTTTGCAGGCACAAGTCAGAAGAAGGCACACACGTGTATATCTTGCCACTATCAGTACCGACCCCTCACGGCGGAGCAGTGAAGCTCAAGTCGCGACGCATAGCTACCAGATGGCAGGCGCGTATCCATATAGCACGCAACTAGACCAATACGGCAAAATAAATAAATAATTCTCATTGTCGTAATTTGGCTTAATCAAATCTTGTAAGTCGCCGTAACGAAATTCCATAGTTACGGCTCACCCCCACAACAAAAGGAGTCCAACGGGTTGGACGACACTGGGTCGGCCACAACTGGAGGAAAGGCGGGGACGAACTAAAACCGAATAAAAGGTAAAAACAGGCGGAAGTTGAAAACGAAAGGACACCGGAAATAATGACAAGGTGTGTGTGTGTGTGTGTGTGTGTGTAGCTGGGTGTGTGTAAGTGTGGAAGATACCTGGAGTGTGAGCGGTCGCGACCTAAAGAGATAGAAAGAGGAAAGGAAAGGAGATGAGCTAAAATACCGATAAAACACTAAAACCCCATTTAACCCCCCCTTAAAAACAGATAAAACTCTAAAACGTAAAACATTAAAACCCAAATCCTCCAGAGAAGCCCCCCGAAAACCAAACCCAAGGACCCAAGTTAATCCTAACAGGGGTAAAAAAAAACTCAATCCTACACTCACTGAACCTCCACCTGAGCACACGCCTTCAAATGCGACACATGGGCCACTCTCACCTGCATACCATCCTCAAGACCCACCAGGCTGGCAGTAACCGGAGAGACAAACTCGGAAATGCGGAAAGGTCCCAACCATCGAAAACAAAGCTTGGCGGCGCGACCTTCCACCTTAGAGCTGAGCGGGTGGCTCCTACAATACACCAACTGGCCCACCTTGAAAGGGTTGGGGACTCTCCCCGCATTATAACGACGCCGCACGCGCTCGTGCGATCGGAGCAGAGCTTTCCTCACCTCTTTCCACCTGAGAGAGACCCCCCCCGTCCGGCAAATCCGGGAGAAGATCTTCCAATCTCCACAAATTGCTAAGGGGATGAGCAGGGGAGAAACCAAACATGACCTCAAAAGGCACGGCTCTATGACTCTCATGAAGAGAGGAGTTAAAAGCCATTTGTAACCACTGAAGATTCTGGTCCCACGTGTTCTGCTGTTCCGCGTGGTAAGCGATGAGGGCGGATCTAAGATTGCGATTGAATCGCTCAGCGTGGGAAGGTTGCGGGTGATAAGGGGAAGTGGTTACATGACGAATGCCTTGCCTGAAACACATGTTTCGGAACTGCCTCGAGATAAATTGGGGGCCATTGTCTGAGACAATGATGGAGGGAAGCCCGAAATGCTGAAAGATGCTGGTCTGAAGGGCTATGATGGTAGTAGCAGCACTTGCCTGACGCAAGGGAAGTATGCAGACATACTTAGAGAAGGCGTCCACACAAACAAGGAGGAACGAATTCCCGGCCTTGCTACGTGGGAAAGGACCCACGTAGTCGATGAAAACCTTCTCCATAGGTCTGCCAGCCACCTCAGAAGACAGCAACCCCAACTTGGTGTTCTGAGCGGGCTTGCTCAGACTACAGAGATGACAGCACGATGTCCCGGATGACGATGCCTTTCCAGATGAAGTTCTTTCGGATCGCGGCGATGGTCTTCGAAACACCCAAATGGCCTCCTACCGGGGAATCGTGATAATACTGGAAGACCATTGGTACAAGCTTGCTCGGCAGCACTATCTTAGGGACCCGTCCTCTACGTTCCTTGCAGCAGAGGACGCCCTTGGACAGATGATAAGGAGCTTTCATCTCGCCTGATGTGATTTTTTCGATAATCGGACCCAACGACTCATCCTCACGCTGATGAGGGATAACATCAGTAAGGGCGAGGGGAAACTCCAAGAGTAAGGCGCAGGGTTCATTTATTGGCTCCTCACTGGGCAGATGGTACATCCGTGACAAAGCATCGGCAACAACATTTTGGGACCCCCGTATATGTTGTGCCCTGAACTTAAAAGATGAAATTTTGACCACCCAGCGGCCAAGTTTACCCAGTTGACGGGGATGCGCCAGAAGCCAAGAGAGAGCCTGGTTGTCGGTCTCTAAAAGGAACTCAGCATGTTCCAAATATCTCCTAAATTTGTCCAGAGCGAAGACTACCGCCAAACACTCCAACTCATACACAGAGGATTTCTTCTCAGTGTCAGTGAGGGTCCTAGATACAAAGGCAACTGGCTGCCGAGCACCATCCACCTCCTGCGAGAGCACGGCGCCGATCGCCACAGAGCTGGCGTCCGATTGCAAAATAAAGGGCTTTTATTGCAAAAGCACGGGCGGCGACAGAATGGACTCCTTCAGGGTCTCAAAGGCACGCTGCTGCTCGTCACCCCACACAAATTTGGCACCCTTTTTCCTTAAGGAATTAAGGGGGGCAGCGATCTCTGCGGCCCCGGGGATGAACCGCCGATAAAAATTAACCATCCCCACAAAGCGGCCCACCCCTTTTGCGTCCCTAGGAGGAGGAAAATCCCGAATTGCCTGAGTCCTCTCTGGGTCTACCGTGACCCCTTTATGAGACACAAGGTGACCGAGGAAAGAAATTTCCTCCTGGGCAAATTTCACCTTGTCGGATTTTACCGTGAGCCCCCACAACACCTCTTGGAGATGATCCATGTGTTCCTCTAGGGTTGTACTATAAATAAGGAGATCATCAAGATAATTAAAAACGTACTGAAATTTAACATCGTGGAACACTGTATCTAGTAGACGTGTTAACGTCTGTGCACCAACGGCCAGTCCCATGGGGACTCTCTTATATTGGTACAGGTTCCACGGTACGCAAAAGGCCGTGTACGGCCGAGACTCCTTGTGTAAGGGAATCTGGTAGTAGGCAGAATTAAGGTCAAAAATGGTGAAATAGCGGGCCTGCGAAAACCAGTCAAAGGCCGAATGCAGGTCCGGGAGCGGCACCGACTCAACCTCTATATTTCGATTCAATTTGCGGTAATCAATACCCAGCCGATGCTTCCCTCCTGGTTTAGGCACCAAGAATGCTGGACTGGCATAGGCCGACGTGGAAGGTTCAATGACCCCCTGGTCTAACAGTTCCTGAACCTTCTCACGCAAAATGGTCATTTTGGGAGGGGCGAATTTATAAGGGTGCGAACGGACAACCGAGGAGTCACACAGGCGGATACGATACTCCAAATTATGTGTGAGGCCGAGATCGGCCGTCAGCACCTCGGGGAACTCCTCACACAATTGACGGAAATTTGTCTGTTGGGACTGGCTTAAATTATTAATAGCCGCCGGGGGTTGAAGTTCTTCAAGACCCCCCCACGACTCATCCCGATATCCAAAAATGGGAATGCGCACGGCACGGTTAAACTTGAAGAAACAAACGTGCCCCTGGATATCGAGAACCAGACCACTTTTCCTAATAAAGTCCGCACCCAAAATACAATCGACGCTCAGATTCGGAGCGATGAGAAAATCCCACACCCACGAAAAATAATTTATTTTAATTTTAAAGGACACCACTTTTGAGGTAGGCAAAACCTCCCTCGAGGCCGTCCAACACACCACCGACGAAAGGGCACTCGCCTTAATTAAAGACTCCCTAACCAACTGCTGGTAAACCCGGGAGGAGATCAAACACCGCGCCGATCCCGAGTCCACCAAGACCGTAATACGGCCCTTTCCAACCTCCAACTCGAGATAGGGACACACGGAGAGGCCGGGACGAATCGACTTAGGATAGGGCTTCCTGGATGAGTGCCCAGTTTCAACCGCACATAATGGAACATGAGATGCGCTAACGCCACCACGCGTGAGGAGGGACCGGCGCCCCCTCAATCCCCCCCCCCCCCACCTGGGCCGGTTTTTGAAGGACGGTTCTCACGCGGGACCTCCGACCGTTTGAATTGGCAATTCCGGGCCAAGTGCCCCATCTTACCACAGGTATAACAACTATAGTTTCTTCTTTCAAAGTTGTTGTCTCGTTGCTCCCGGGAAGGTGGCCGCTGTTGACCAGATGTGGAACAGGGGACAGAGAATCCGGAAGTGCCGGAGCGAGTCTCATCATTCATCTGGATGGTGCGGGCAAATACACAAGCTCTGCTGAGATCCGCGAAGCTTCGCGGTCTCTCCAAGAACACCAACCGTGACCTCTCCTGGGGATTGAGGCCCTCCAAGATGACACGCACCACCTCAGCCTCCGACACGTCCACACGCAGCACACGGGCAGCACTCTTGATGGAATTTATGAATACGTTTAGCTTTTCCCCGTGCCCCTGAACTCTATAAAACAATCTTTGCCGCATCTGGTCACGCAGCCTCCCGGGCATAAACAGCTCCAGAACATCCCTGTGGAAGGCATCAAAATCGCCGCCCGCGCCGAGATGCCAGACCACACGATCCAGTAGAGGCGCCCGACAATACGGATATATCATATTCAAAAGAGAGGAACCAGTCACCCCAGGGAAGTCATAAATGCCGAAAATCCTTTCAAAAAATTTTACCAGCTGGTCTAGATCCAGACCGTCGACCACAGGAATCCGACGGAGGAGGTCATAGATGGGGTTCGGCAATGACTCATATGTGACGCTGGCAAGGTTGGTACCAATCCCGCGAGGGACTTCCACCTGATCGCACTGAAATCCCTGGGGGCGACTGCCCAACGAAATAAGAGGACGTTCCTCGACCAGAGCACTACAGGCTTCTCCCAGGATATCCACCCTCTCAGTGGCCACGGTCTGGCGCGTGAGCATCTCTTTCGGCTGACCAGGACTCTCTGGAGCCTCCCCAGGTAGGCAAATTTTTGACTGCAGGTCCGTCGCAGCCCGCCGAACCTCCTCCCCCAGATCGTCCTGCAACAACAAATTACGGAGACGAGCGGACAAGTGGAGCATTCTTTGGGTCACCCGCTGCCAAACTCGGGTGGAACTCCCTATATATTTAGAGTCCTCCATCAGGATGGAGATCTCCGTCCACTTGTCCGAATACAAGGCTAACTCCTCCCCCAGATCCTCAATTTCGACTCTCTGGAGGGGGACATCCCCCACCAGCAGCTCCCGCAGTTGTCTTCTCAAGGACGCTACATCCCTATGGGGAATCCCACCCCGCAAGCGTATCTCAAACTGGAGCTCATCTTTATTAAAATACTCGGGCACCAGACCGCGACCCTCATGCCGACCACTACTTTGCCCCGCCTCTGACATCGTTTCACAATACAAGCACTTGAATACAAACAACCAATAACAACCAATGCACCCCAGGGTTCCCGACCCGACACCGGACCAATGACCAAGACCAAGACCAAATGCTGTAGGACCAACAAAGACAAAGACAACAACACGAGCACAAACAAACAAATAGACACTTAATGGCGAACACCACAAAGATACAATCCGGAATCACCAACCTGTGCTCACCCCTAGGTGTCCCAGCCCAGCAACCGCTCCCAAGTACCAAACCTTTACAACAATGGTGAACCCTTAATTACAATAAAAATTATCTCATTACATTCTTTGAGATATGAAAACACACCACAAAACTGACAGTGCATGTCGAATTAACGTATTGAGAGGCCACCGCATCAATTTCCAATTTTTGGTTCAGAGGTGGAAATTATTACCTGCTAATTATTAAAAAAAAAAATTGAGCACACATGGTGAATTTCTCACTCAAGAACATGATTACCAGATTATATTTTAACATTATACCTTCACTAATTATGTTGTTGTTCTTCTTAATTTTTGTTTATGGAGATGTTAGATGGTGCATGTCGTTAGTGGAAATTAATTAAAATAGTACAACCAGAGGTGTCTTGTCAAAAAAAAAAAAAAAAAAAAAAAAAGCTTATTGTTATTAGATGTATTAAATTTTTAAAAAAAAACCTCTCGATTTATTTTTTTATTATTTATGAATGTTAATAATAAATCAAACAGTATTAAATTATTAATAAATTATTGTTATTAGACGTATGAAATTTTGAGAACCTCTGGATTTATTTCTTTTTTATTTATTAATGTTAATCATAATTTATTGCCAAGATATATCAAAATTATATTTTTTGTAAAGGTTTTAAAATTTACCGGAGAGGTTTTGTTGGTTGATTATTGTTATTTCAAGTGAACACTTCTATATTCTGGGTACTATGAAGTACACCTTTGTATCAAAAATTGTTTCATTTGTGAGCCACTCAATATTGTCATCCCAATATATCAATCCTACTTCAGAAATTAACTTTCTAAAAAAAGTGTAAGTAAATTATACAGCTTACCTGGATGACTGGCTCACTTGTTCAAAACCAGGAGGAGGCCTCCTAGTGGAAGAAAAGCCTCGTGCTGGGGAACCATTAGGCAACCGAATTAATGAGGTGACCTCAATTTCCAGACTCAACAACAACAACAAATTTATTGTTTTTCAAATTCCTTTTCAAAAGGCATTACAATTTTAGATACAAAGGGTGTACTTCATAGTACCCAGAATATAGAAGTGTTCACTTGAAATAACAATAATCAACCAACAAAACCTCTCCGGTAAATTTTAAAACCTTTACAAAAAATATAATTTCGATATATCTTGGCAATAAATTATGATTAACATTAATAAATAAAAAAGAAATAAATCCAGAGGTTCTCAAAATTTCATACGTCTAATAACAATAATTTATTAATAATTTAATACTGTTTGATTTATTATTAACATTCATAAATAATAAAAAAATAAATCGAGAGTTTTTTTTTTAATTTAATACATCTAATAACAATAAGCAATAATTTTTTTTTTTTTTTTTGACAGGACACCTTTGGTTGTACTATTTTAATTAATTTCCACTAACGACATGCACCATCTAACATCTCCATAAACAAAAATTAAGAACAACAACAATATAATTAGTGAAGGTATAATGTTAAAATATAATCTGGTAATCATGTTCTTGAGTGAGAAATTCACCATGTGTGCTCAAATTTTTTTTTTTTTTTTTTAACTTTAATATTAAATATACTCAATATTAATCAACAATACCGAACAATATAATATTATTCAATATATTTAACAAAATAATAATTTAACATTTAATAGATAAAAAAATATTAAATAACCAGTTCTCAAAAATGTAAAATGTTTTATACATACACATGTGGGGATACAAATGACTAGATCCAAGACACTATTTATATAGGCTCATCACTCAACAACTAATTAATATTTAATTAAATCAACATGTTTTAAACTGAGCCAACATTATAAAGTTCCATTAGATTTACGAAGATATAAATATACAAATAATTATAACGTTTAATTTGAAACTCAAAGAGAATTAAAATAACTTCTAAATCCCAACACGTGTATGGATACAACCTAATCTGATCCAATGTGATGGACCTTTCACAACCTGTTACGCCAAGGCGTGCACACAATACAAATGATTTGATCATTTTCTTTTACTTACATTCACTAAACAATTTTCACACAAACAGTTACATAGTTACATGGAGAACACAGAAAAATATTGAGAGACTATCTCTGAGAAAACAAAGGAACCAGGCATTCTTCACTTGAGTAGCGCTGGGAAGATGCTTCCCACTGCAAGGTTTAAATAGATCCCAAATCCCCAGTAGTGTCTTAACACATTTCGTTTTTTTTTAAGTTTTTTTTTTGTTTTGTTTTTGTTTTTGTTTTTTTTCTGTTACTTTAAATCTTGAAAGCTTTGCAGAGAAGGTATTACTATCACTTCGCTAACAGCACAAGAAGCTGTCCTCATGATTAAAAGAAATATAAGATGCCAGTCCATTTCAACAGAATTTTAAAAGGAATTTGAGTACAGAAAATTAAATTGCAATCATTAAAATAGCCTGGGAATACCAGATATGAAGCAAAGTACAAAAAAACATCCAGAATTGAAGCAAAAGTTTTTTTTTATTGTGTTAAGATAACTCACTTGACGAGAAACTCAATTAGTGCCACATGCACACATAGGAATAAGTTAATAATATTCCCTGCAAAAAATACACTTCCACAGCACCTGAGAAAATATTGTTCTCCAAACATACCTGTCTAGATTGGCCACAGCACACTAGCCACTAAATAAGTTCCTTTATATTATCACATTTTATCCTGGTCTGACACTCGGGAAACGGATGAACGGGCCGCAGACACCTGGGGGCACACCTTTTTTCTCAGCCGGCCATAATAAAAATAAATCGCCCGGTATTTAAGAAAGAACTCAAACTTTCTTCAGAAGCCGACCTAGAAACGTCTCCCTCGTTTGCAGGCACAAGTCAGAAGAAGTCACACACGTGTATATTGTTACGACGGTCTATTCGATCGTGGTAGGTACAGTGGAAACAAAATAATTACAAGACACCAGTTAAGTCACTAATCACACCTTTAATTGTTACAGTAAAACAGTTCGTAATTAACAACACAGTCTCTACAACAAATCAAATGAAAATTGTACACACACACAATAAAATGTCCGCAAATATTAAAACTCAATTGTATTACAATTATACCGTCCGAATATAAAACGCAACACTTCACTACTAACTACTTGCACGTACACAGTAATAACCCGAACCGCTCTGTAAATATATCGCACTAATACTCTCGAACCGCACTATCCAAAATCTCGCATGGAACTGAAAACTAAGGCCGCTACCCGATGTATTTATAGTCACGCTCACCCACCAGAAGCTTCCAAACTGCGTCTTATCTCTCGTGAACTACGTAATTGCTACGGCCTTGACACAGTCCGAGCGCCCGAGCGAAGCCCGGCACAGTCGAGAAAATTCTCGCAAAATGCGTCTAGTAGCACGTACAACACACGCTTACATGGAGATCTTTCTGGCACATTCGATAAACGCGTAGATTGTTCTGTGCTGTCGCAGCACTGCCCCCTCCTTAAGCCTGTTCGTCCCGAACTGGCAAAGCGTCTCTAAATTTGTATTTAGCCAGGCGATCTAGGTGGACGACCTTGAACTTTCGCTGTCCTTCCTGTTGAATCCGATAAACAACATCGTTAATCCTTTTTTTTACAGTGTAGGGTCCTTCCCAGTTAGACTGAAGCTTAGGTGAGCGACCACGACGGCGCTTTGGATTGAACAACCAGACCTGATCTCCTTCTTGAAAACCCACACTATTGCTGCGAATGTCATACCGAGTTTTCATTTTATCACGGGCAATCTTGAGCCGTCCTCTTACCAAGCGATTCATTTCTCGCAGTTGGTTTTCTAATTGTGAGGAATAGTTCTTTGGCTCTTGGGACTGAGTCTCAGGTGATCCAAACATCAAGTCCCCAGGAAGACGAATCTCCCGCCCAAACACCAATTTTGCTGGAGTCATGCCGGTTGTGTCATGTACTGACGACCTATACGCCATAAGGAACAGTGGTATACGTTGGTCCCAGTCTGTTTGGTTCTCGTCAACAACTTTCGAAAGATGCTGCTCAAGTGTCCTGCTGAATCTCTCAACTATCCCGTCCGACTGAGGATGCAGAGGCGTTGTCCTGGTCTTTCGAATTCCGAGTAGACGGCATAATTCTTTAAACACTCCTGATTCGAAATTTCTCCCTTGATCCGTATGGATTTCCATAGGGGCTCCATAACGGCAACAGAAGTTGTGAACTAACTGCTTTGCCACAGTGGTAACCTCCTGATTTGGAATTGCGTAGGCTTCCACCCACTTAGTAAAGTAGTCACCTACAACCATGATGTACCGGTTTCCATCGTCAATAACTGGGAATGGTCCAGCAATGTCTATGGCAATTCTCTCGAAAGGTTGTCCAACGTTATACTGTCTCATTTTTCCCCTGCTTCTGGTTTGTGGGCCCTTGCTTGCAGCACATATTTCACACGTCCGAACCCATTCCTCTACGTCGTGGCGAAGATGAAGCCAATAGAATCGCTTCCGTATTTTTTTCAAGGGTTTTTTTAACGCCAAGATGCCCTCCAGATGTTCCATCATGCATCTCCTTCAAAACAGACTGCACTTTACTTCGGGGAACTATCAACTGCATGACCACGTCTCGTCCATCTGCACTTTCCCAAGCCCTTTTCAGCAATCCGTTTTCTAAGGTGAGAGATTCCCATTGTGCCCAGTAGCCCTTCAGCACTTCGGAACCATGGCAGATATCTTGCCAATCCGGGCAACGACCTTCCTCTTTTGCTGTCAAGATCGGTCCAATGTCTTCATCAGTCATCTGTTCTTGTCGACAGTCTTGTGTTGTCCAGACATCAGCCAGGAAATCTACAGTGATGGCTTGAACATGTTCGCTTGAGTTTTGTTCTTCCTTTCTGTGGCAATGTCGGCAGTCTTCCGGGCATGGTCTTCGTGATAAGCCATCTGCATTACCGTGCAGGCGCCCCCGCCGATGTTGTACCTTGAAGTTGTACTCTTGCAGACGTTCGAGCCACCTTGCCAACTGTTCTTCCGGATTTTTAAATCTCAAGAGCCATGCAAGTGCAGCATGGTCAGTACGTAGTGAAAACTCTCTCCCATAGAGGTATTTATGGAAGTGCTCCAAAGCTCTGACAATTGCCAACAACTCTCTTCTTGTAGCACAATAATTTCTCTCTGGTTTAGAAAGCGTCTTGCTGTAATACTCTATTACTCGTTCCTCACCGTTCTGAACTTGAGACAAAACTGCTCCTAGACCAGTATTGCTTGCGTCTGTGTCTACGATGTACTTCCCTTCGGAAGCTGGAAAAGCGAGAATTGGCTGCGAACATAATGCAATCTTCAACGTTCTAAATGCTTGTTCACACTCTCTCGACCACTTGAAGTTTCGTTTATTTTCCGTTAGCTCATGTAGTGGTTTAGCAATAGTAGCGAAGCCTTTCACAAAACGTCGGTAATATGAGCATAACCCCAGGAAACTCCGAACTTCGTGTTTATTCTTCGGAACTGGCCAGTCTCTTACGGTGTATACTTTATTAGGATCCATGCTAACGCCCGCTGCCGAAACCAGATGGCCCAAATACTGTACTTCCTTCTGGAATAGAGAACACTTCTTCGGGCTCAGCTTCAGTTGTGCACCGTGAATTCTAGTTAGAACTTCCTTAAGGTTTTCCAAATGATCTTCGAAAGTCTTCCCGATCACTATGACATCGTCTAAGTAAACAAGGCAAGTTTTCCACGTCAGGCCTCGGAGTATCAGGTCCATCAATCTCTCAAATGTTGCCGGTGCATTACAGAGTCCAAATGGCATGACGTTAAATTGGAATAAGCCACTTGGGGTCGAGAAAGCGGTCTTTTCCTTGTCTTCTTGATGAAGACCCACTTGTCAATATCCACTCTTCAGGTCCAATGTGGAAAACCACTGTGCTCCGGACAACGTGTCGAGTGTATCGTCAACGCGAGGTAATGGATAGCAGTCTTTCTTTGTAACGTCATTTAACCTCCGGTAGTCTACGCAGAAACGCAATCCACCATCCTTCTTCGCTACCAGGACTACAGGGGAAGACCAAGCACTTGACGAAGGTTCGATTACCCCCTCTGTCAACATGTCCTGTACTAACCGAGACATCTCCTCTTGTTTAGATAATGGAGGCCTTCGAGGAGGTTGGCGTATCGGTGTTGTGTCCCCGGTATTGATGCGATGTTGCACAAGAGAGGTTCTTCCCAGTGACTGTCCCCGAACTGCAAAACAATCTTTGAATTCGTGTAAAAACTGTCCGAGTTCTTTTTACCTCACCACTTGAGAGGTCGTTAGAAGATCTGTTCAATAATTCTTGCAGTTCGTCTGGTAATTTAGAAGTATCCGAAGAACTGGATCTTCTTTGCGTTATTCCGGCTACCCAGGCCACAGGAGTCAATTTGCCTAGGAGCGTATTGCTTTGTAAAGTGATAGCTTGATCCAAAATATTCGCCACTCTAATAGGTACGTTTCCGGTTTCGTCAGGTTTTACTAAACTTCTGGCAATTAGTATGCCCGGTGTGCTGACTACCTGGGGTTCGAATATAGAGCACTGATTGCCCCTAGTATCTACCGCAGTTCTAACCATGATGATCTTTTCGGAGTTTGGCGGAACAGTTACGGCCACTTGGTTTATGACGTCCATCGATTTTTCTGCTGTCGTCATTGTTGATAGCATTACCTCTTCGCCTCCGATTCTCAAGACATTGTTTTTGAAGTCGACTATAAATCCGTATGCGTTCATAACGTCCACACCAAGAATTGCTTCATCCACAATGTCTGCAACAACTACTTGATGATTAAACTCAAGTCTACCGAGGCGTAGGTGTATCTCGACTTTTCCATACACTTTTACAGGCCGTCCAGTAGCTGTTCGCAAGCTGCAAGAGCACCAGATTGGCTTGAGATCTTTCACCACGTCGGGGCGCACAATAGAAACTGTTGCGCCTGTGTCAACTGTAATCGAGGTTGGCCTTTCTTGAACAAATCCGGTAACTACCAAGCTCCCGCTGGTTTTCTGAAGTGTAGAAATTGCGTATTCTCTAGGGGCTTCGTTCCTCCAGTTAGTCAGCACACGCCCCGTTGTACCGACTATTGCTCGTTTCCCTGCTGCTGAATTCTAACCCGACAATCTCGTTGTAGATGTCCAGGTTTCCCACATCGATAACACTTCGGTCTTCCATCCTTTCTTATCTTATTCTGTGGCGCCGACCGTCGAGTCTCTGTTCCTTGTTCTTCTTCCTCATCGTCTGTGCCGTTGCGATCTTTTAGCACGCGCACTTTATGACTTGTCCAACCAGACGCTGATTGGGCGGCCTCAAATTGCAAAGCATGTACCAGGGCGTCCGCACTGTTCTGGTGTCTTGCCATTCGTAACACTTGCTGTAGTTCGTTATCTCGGACACCGGCAGTAAATGTCTGCATCGCAAAACGCGTTCGAAAATCTTCTGGCGCTTCAGGATAGGCCAGTCTAATTAGTCTGTCGATACTTGCTTCAAACTCTTGAAGACTCTCCCCGGAATGTTGTCGCCTTGCTCTCAACTGGGTGCAGTACACATCTCGCAAATGTTTATCACCGTAGCGTAATTCTAGAGCTTTTATCAACTCGGCATAGATGTTCTGGCTGTCAGGTGGCACTTTCTGTAGTAATTCTGCCGCGGGTCCTTTTAATGCAAGAACAAGTGAAACAGCCTTGTCTATCTCTGTCCAATTATTTGCGCATGCAGCAGCTTCAAATTGGCGGAGGTACGTTGCCCAGTGACTGCTTCCGTCAAAGGTTAGAGCTTTGACATGAACTGTCCCTACTGCAGGCAAAGTGACTTTCTCTATTAACTTATTTTCTGTGTCTTTTTCTGTCTTTATCACTGGTACAGTCTGTTCAGAAATTTGTTTTGGTTGAATCTTCATGCACTGTTCGACTTCACTTTTAATTTGTTCTCTTATGTTTGCCATTGAGTTTTCTACTGCAGATATTTTATTTGAAACAGATTCTTCTATAACAGATATTTTTGTAGACATCGATTCTTCAACAGTCAAGACAGATTTTTCTACTTCAGCTATTTTTAATGTCATTGATTCTTGTACCTCCGATATTTTAGTAACATGTTTATTAAGCTCACCTCGTAGGATACCCAATTCTGCGGTACTGTGTTCTTGCAACTGTTTCTGCATAATTTCAAAGAGAGCTTCCGTTTTATCTGCTTCTTGCTTACGTTTTTCATCCTGTCTTTCTTCTGTTTCTAGCATTAGTGCTTTCTGACGTTCCTCAGCTTCTTCTCCTTCTTGTCTTCGTTCTTCTTTTTGTCGTCTTTCTGCTTCTTCCGCCTCCTGTCTGCGTCTTTCCTCTGCTTTCTCTGAATCCTGTCGTCGTCGTTCTTCTGTCTGCAACAACAGCGCCTGGAAATTTTCCATCATCTGACTGGCATCCATTGTTTTTCGATTAATTACGAATTACACTCGTCTTGTACAAAGTATCCACTGTTTCCACTGTTAACCGTTCTATCCCACTTCTGACACCACTGTTACGACGGTCTATTCGATCGTCGTAGGTACAGTGGAAACAAAATAATTACAAGACACCAGTTAAGCCACTAATCACACCTTTAATTGTTACAGTAAAACAGTTCGTAATTAACAACACAGTCTCTACAACAAATCAAATGAAAATTGTACACACAAAATAAAATGCCCACAAATATTAAAACTCAATTGTATTACAATTATACCGTCCGAATATAAAACGCAACACTTCACTACTAACTACTTGCACGTACACAGTAATAACCCGAACCGCTCTGTAAATATATCGCACTAATACTCTCGAACCGCACTATCCAAAATCTCGCATGGAACTGAAAAACTAAGGCCGCTACCCGATGTATTTATAGTCACGCTCACCCACCAGAAGCTTCCAAACTGCGCCTTATCTCTCGTGAACTACGTAATTGCTACGGCCTTGACACAGTCCGAGCGCCCGAGCGAAGCCCGGCACAGTCGAGAAAATTCTCGCAAAATGCGTCTAGTAGCACGTACACCACACGCTTACATCGAGATCTTTCTGGCACATTCGATAAACGCGTAGATTGTTCTGTGCTGTCGTAGCAATATCTTGCCACTATCAGTACCGACCCCTCACGGCGGAGCAGTGAAGCTCAAGTCGCGACGCATAGCTACCAGATGGCGGGCGCGTATCCATATAGCACGCAACTAGACCTATACGGCAAAATAAATAAATAATTCTCATTGTCGTAATTTGGCTTAATCAAATCTTGTAAGTCGCCGTAACGAAATTCCATAGTTACGGCACACCCCCACAACAAAAGGAGTCCAACGGGTTGGACGACACTGGGTCGGCCACAACTGGAGGAAAGGCGGGGACGAACTAAAACCGAATAAAAGGTAAAAACAGGCGGAAGTTGAAAACGAAAGGACACCAGAAATAATGACAAGGTGTGTGTGTGTGTGTGTGTGTGTGTGTGTGTGTGTGTGTGTGTGTGTAGCTGGGTGTGTGTAAGTGTGGAAGATACCTGGAGTGTGAGCGGTCGCGACCTAAAGAGATAGAAAGAGGAAAGGAAAGGAGATGAGCTAAAATACCGATAAAACACTAAAACCCCATTTAACCCCCCCTTAAAAACAGATAAAACTCTAAAACGTAAAACATTAAAACCCAAATCCTCCAGAGAAGCCCCCCGAAAACCAAACCCAAGGACCCAAGTTAATCCTAACAGGGGTAAAAAAAAACTCAATCCTACACTCACTGAACCTCCACCTGAGCACACGCCTTCAAATGCGACACATGGGCCACTCTCACCTGCATACCATCCTCAAGACCCACCAGGCTGGCAGTAACCGGAGAGACAAACTCGGAAATGCGGAAAGGTCCCAACCATCGAAAACAAAGCTTGGCGGCGCGACCTTCCACCTTAGAGCTGAGCGGGTGGCTCCTACAATACACCAACTGGCCCACCTTGAAAGGGATGGGGACTCTCCCCGCATTATAACGACGCCGCACGCGCTCGTCCGATCGGAGGAGAGCTCTCCTCACCTCTTTCCACCTGTGAGAGACCCCCCCGTCAGGCAAATCCGGGAGAAGATCTTCCAATCTCCACAAATTGCTAAGGGGATGAGCAGGGGAGAAACCAAACATGACCTCAAAAGGCACGGCTCTATGACTCTCATGAAGAGAGGAGTTAAAAGCCATTTGTAACCACTGAAGATTCTGGTCCCACGTGTTCTGCTGTTCCGCGTGGTAAGCGATGAGGGCGGATCTAAGATTGCGATTGAATCGCTCAGCGTGGGAAGGTTGCGGGTGATAAGGGGAAGTGGTTACATGACGAATGCCGTGCCTGAAACACATGTTTCGGAACTGCCTCGAGATGAATTGGGGGCCATTGTCTGAGACAATGATGGAGGGAAGCCCGAAATGCTGAAAGATGCTGGTCTGAAGGGCTATGATGGTAATAGCAGCACTTGCCTGACGCAAGGGAAGTAGCCAGACATACTTAGAGAAGGCGTCCACACAAACAAGGAGGAACGAATTCCCGGCCTTGCTACGTGGGAAAGGACCCACGTAGTCGATGAAAACCTTCTCCATAGGTCTGCCAGCCACCTCAGAAGACAGCAACCCCAACTTGGTGTTCTGAGCGGGCTTGCTCAGACTACAGAGATGACAGCACGATGTCCCGGATGACGATGCCTTTCCAGATGAAGTTCTTTCGGATCGCGGCGATGGTCTTCGAAACACCCAAATGGCCTCCTACCGGGGAATCGTGATAATACTGGAAGACCATTGGTACAAGCTTGCTCGGCAGCACTATCTTAGGGACCCGTCCTCTACGTTCCTTGCAGCAGAGGACGCCCTTGGACAGATGATAAGGAGCTTTCATCTCGCCTGATGTGATTTTTCGATAATCGGACCCAACGACTCATCCTCACGCTGATGAGGGATAACATCAGTAAAGGCGAGGGGAAACTCCAAGAGTAAGGCGCAGGGTTCATTTATTGGCTCCTCACTGGGCAGATGGTACATCCGTGACAAAGCATCGGCAACAACATTTTGGGTCCCCCGTATATGTTGTGCCCTGAACTTAAAAGATGAAATTTTGACCACCCAGCGGCCAAGTTTACCCAGTTGACGGGGATGCGCCAGAAGCCAAGAGAGAGCCTGGTTGTCGGTCTCTAAAAGGAACTCAGCATGTTCCAAATATCTCCTAAATTTGTCCAGAGCGAAGACTACCGCCAAACACTCCAACTCATACACAGAGGATTTCTTCTCAGTGTCAGTGAGGGTCCTAGATACAAAGGCAACTGGCTGCCGAGCACCATCCATCTCCTGCGAGAGCACGGCGCCGATCGCCACAGAGCTGGCGTCCGATTGCAAAATAAAGGGCTTTTATTGCAAAAGCACGGGCGGCGACAGAATGGACTCCTTCAGGGTCTCAAAGGCACGCTGCTGCTCGTCACCCCACACAAATTTGGCACCCTTTTTCCTTAAGGAATTAAGGGGGGCAGCGATCTCTGCGGCCCCGGGGATGAACCGCCGATAAAAATTAACCATCCCCACAAAGCGGGCCACCCCTTTTGCGTCCCTAGGAGGAGGAAAATCCCGAATTGCCTGAGTCCTCTCTGGGTCTACCGTGACCCCTTTATGAGACACAAGGTGACCGAGGAAAGAAATTTCCTCCTGGGCAAATTTCACCTTGTCGGGGTTTACCGTGAGCCCCGCGCGCCTCAGGCGACACAACACCTCTTGGAGATGATCCATGTGTTCCTCTAGGGTTGTACTATAAATAAGGAGATCATCAAGATAATTAAAAACGTACTGAAATTTAACATTGTGGAACACTGTATCTAGTAGATGTGTTAACGTCTGTGCACCAACGGCCAGTCCCATGGGGACCCTCTTATATTGGTACAGGTTCCACGGTACGCAAAAAGCCATGTAAGGCCAAGACTCCTTGTGTAAGGGAATCTGGTGGTAATCTGTGCCGTTATTATTAGTTACCACGCTCTGCTACATTTGTGAGCCACTCATCATTGTCATCCCAACATATCAACCCTACTTCAGAAATTAACTTTCTAAAAAAAAGGTGTAAGTAAATTATACAGCTTACCTGGATGACCGGCTCACTTGTTCGAAACCAGGAGGAGGCCTCCTAGTGGAAGAAAGGCCTCGTGCTGGGTAACCATTAGGCAATCGAATTAATGAGGTGACCTCAATTTCCAAACTCAACAGCAACAACAAATTTATTGTTTCTCAAATTCCTTTTCAAAAGGCATTACAATTTTAGATACAAAGGGTGTACTTCATAGTACCCAGAATATAGAAGAGTTCACTTGAAATAACAATAATCAACCAACAAAACCTCTCCGGTAAATTTTAAAACCTTTACAAAAAATATAATTTTGATATATCTTGGCAATAAATTATGATTAACATTAATAAATAAAAGGAAATAAATCCAGAGGTTCTCAAAATCTAATACGTCTAATAACAATAGTTTATTAATAATTTAATACTGTTTGATTTATTATTAACATTGATAAATAATAAAAAATAAATCGAGAGGTTTATTAAAATTTAATACATCTAATAACAATAAGCTTTCTTTTTTTTTTTTTTTTTTTTTTTTGACAGGACACCTCTGTTTTTGACAGGACACCTCTGGTTGTACTATTTTAATTAATTTTCACTAACGACATGCACCATCTAACATCTCCATAAACAAAAATTAAAAACAACAACAACATAATTAGTGAAGGTATAATGTTAAAATATAATCTGGTAATCATGTTCTTGAGTAAGAAATTCACCATGTGTGCTCAAATTAATTTTTTTTTTTTTTTAACTTTAATATTAAATATATTCAATATTACTCAACAATACCGAACAATATAATATTATTCAATATATTTAACAAAATAATAATTTAACATTTAATAAAAAAAAAAATTTTAAATAACCAGGTCTCAAAAATGTAAAATGTTTTATACATACACATGTGGGGATACAAATGATTAGATCCAAGACACTATTTATATAGGCTCATCACTCAACAAATAATTAATATTTAATTAAATCAATATGTTTTAAACTGAGCCAACTTTATAAAGTTCCATTAGATTTATGAAGATATAAATATACAAAAAATTTTAACGTTTAATTTGAAACTCAAAGAGAATTAAAATAACTTCTAAATCCCAACACGTGTATGGATACAACCTAGTCTGATCCAATGTGATGGACCTTTCACAACCTGTTATGCCAAGGCGTGCACACAATACATATGATTTGATCATTTTCTTTTACTTACATTCACTAAACAATTTTCGCACAAACAGTTACATAGTTACATGGAGAACACAGAAAAATATTGAGAGACTATCTCTGAGAAAACAAAGGAACCAGGCATTCTTCACTCGAGTAGCGCTGGGAAGGTTCTTTTTTAAATCTTGAAAGCTTTGCAGAGAAGGTATTACTATCACTTCGCTAACAGCACAAGAAGCTGTCCTCATGATTAAAAGAAACATAAGATGCCAGTCCAGTTCAACAGAATTTTAAAAGGAACTTGAGTACAAAAAATGAAATTGCAATCATTAAAATAGCCTGGGAATACCAGATATGAAGCAAAGTACAAAAACATCCAGAATTGAAGCAAAAGTTTTTTTTTTTTGTTAAGATAACTCACTTGATGAGAAACTCAATTAGTGCCACATGCACACATAGGAATAAGTTAATAATAATCCTTGCAAAAAATACACCTCCACAGCACCCGAGAAAATATTGTTCTCCAAACATACCTGTCTAGATTGGCCACAGCACACTAGCCACTAAATAAGTTCCTTTATATTCTCACATTTTATCCTGGTCTGACACTCGGGAAATGGATGAACGGGCCGCAGACATCCCCAGGGCACACCTTTTTTACTCAGCCGGCCATAATAAAATAAATCGCCCGGTATTTAAAAAAGAACTCAAACTCTCTTCAGAAGCCGAGCGAAAAAGCGTCTCTCTCGTTTGCAGGCACAGGTCAGAAGAACGCACACATGTGTATAAGGCAACTACCAGCCCGGCCCCTCACGGCAAAACAGAGAAACACAAGACGCGACGCACCGCAACTAGATAGCGTGCGTGTATCCATATAGCACGCAACTATACCAATACGGCAAAATAAATAAATAATTCTCATTGTTGTAATTTGGCTTAATCAAATCTTGTAAGTCGCCGTAACGAAATTCCATAGTTACGGCACATAGGATACCGTTATGAACCAATTTATATATATATTACGACAGTACAAACAGATACGGTACTGTGCATTGCAAAAATAAATAAATAATTAATACAAATAAATAAATCTATGGAATAGACATGATTCAGATTGCAAGCTGGATTGTTTAAAATAATAGGGAATGCACAATTCATGCATGTACACGCATGCATGTACCTCTGGCCACCTGTCACTAACGTTGTGTACACCTGTATTTGATTTGTGTGTGTGAAGCCTGTCCGTGCATGGTCGGTAACAACCCTTATTCAATTGATGTTAAATTTTAAGTAGTATTTTAATTATAAGAACAATAGATATGATAATGTAAAATAAATGACACCAAAGTGTGGAGGTTATAAAAATGCACAAAGGGTTAAAGACCATTTGAAAATGACATAAAACAAAATTACAGTGAATTAAAAAGTGAATAACTCTCCAAATCATTATAATAAAAAAGTGTAAGTTACGTATAATAGACATGTGAAAATTAGCGATCGATTGAGTATCACGTAGTGTAAAACAAACTTCGAAATTCGCAAAGATAAGTGAAATAAGAGAATTGAACGAGTGTGGGGGAAAAGACGGTTTCGTCAAACTCTAACAGGACCAAAATTGTTCAAACAGGAGTTTTGCACGATGTGGCTATAAATACCAAGTCGCGCTAATAAAATTCCTTCTTCTATATTCAACCGTTGCCGTAGGAGGCTATGTCAGTCAACTACGCAATCGTAAATGTACAGTAAGCATCACCTGATGACTTGTGAGGCAGAACAGAGGTTCGATGGACACACCTACAACCCATGATTTGAGCCAACAACAACTAAGAAAGACAAGCAGTGGAAGCCTGGAAGAGGACCCAAGGACCGGAGGAGGACATACTGAAGTTGCCATATCAAACGAGGTGATAACAAACCATAATAATAAATAGACAATTGAAAGACAATACTGAAACTAGGATGAAAGACATTCTAACTGTTGCTAACAGAATTTAAATTGTACATATAATGTAAAGTCTTATTGTAATTTAGAATAATGTCTCATGTTGAGAAAGTAATATTGGAATAATGTAAATGCTATGAGAGACCAATGCTTGATTTTTAAATTGAAGTAAAGTAGAATAATTAGTAGAGTCTTTAATTGCTAAAAGAATAATTCATATGCTATAAATTTAAAAGAGAATTAAAGCCAGGTAAAAATTAAAGGAATAATTGAAACAAAAGTAAATTCATTGTAAATTGATAAGCAATTGCAAAAGATGGCCACACTAAATGAGTAAGCCGAGAGCAGAAATAGATAATTAAGAGTAGATAATAAGATTTGGGTATAAACTGCTTAGACATAAATTGTTCACATAAATCACATACATAAGATCGCACAAGTGATGAATAATGAATATTTTTTTGTATTGCCGAAATAAGTAAAGAGGTTGATAATTAAATTATGTAAACATTTAAAAACTTTATAACACTGTCTTGTTATTACAATTACACCCAAACTAAACAAGTAAAAATTGTTATGTTATATAACTTGTCCCTCCAAAAGCTTCGGGCTTCCCAAATTAAATAAATTTGGGGTTGTTATGTTACAATATATATCATTTGTATACACGGTTACACATATTTTACCCATGTTTTATGTTATATGATTAATTATAAATATATAACTACTGACTTGGATCACTAATCAGGGCCTGTGATGAAGCTTGTAATAAGCGAAAACTAGTTCAGGCTGCAAGGTAAAAGTTTAACGTTTTTACCAATAAAAAATTAGTGATCCGAATCAGTAGTTATATATTTATAATTAGTTAATCAAATATTTGCATGTTAGTTTTTAACATGTAACTACTAACAAAACAGAACACACACTATCAAAACACACACACACAAAGCACAAAACAAATTCAATCTACCCGGTTTTTACAAACTAAATTGCTCGAGTTGCAACAAATTCTACATAGGCCAGACAGGACGTAGCTTCAAACAGAGATACATTGAACACACAAAGGCACTCCACTCCACTACAGAATCCACCTTTGCAAACCACCTCATTGAAGCAAACCACACATACAAAAACATCGACAATAACATGAACATTCTACACGAACACACAAAAGGCCGAAAACTAGACACTCTAGAACAATTGGAAATATATAAACACACGAAAACAAATAAAAAAACGACATCCGAAACGAACAGACACAATTCAAATCACACGCATTATTCGAACATATATCACCCCACACACACAACATCGATCTTTCGAAATTCAATTCCGTCGCCCACAACAGGACGGACAGCGCTACCAGCGGCAACCTCTGAAGAAGCCTTTTAAAGGTGAAAACCGGTTCAGGTTGTAAGGTAAAACTTTATGTTTTTACTTATAAAAAACTTTATGTTCCGAGTCGTTAATGTAATAGTTGTATTTAGTTAAAAAGGAAGTGTTACTGTAGGCATACAGTGAAAGTGACACACTTTTGCACTTATTAAAAGTTCATGAAAAAGTCTTCAGACAGCACCCTCAAAATAGGTTTTGAATGTGGCTGAAGCCCAAGGCCGGTTTATTAAAATTTATCAAGACGCAATTTCAAAACCGACGTTATTTACAATAATTTGAGGTGTGCCAATTTCAATTTAGATCAAAATTTACCCAAATAAAGATATTTTAATATCTTGGTTTTTGCTGCAAAAACATTAGCAGAACTGTGGCCTTTATCATGGAATTTCCTGCATAAATTAATTAGTTGTCGATGAGAATTCTGTATCAGCTGTTGTGGAGAAAAAGTCCACAAAGAAGACAAATTCTAAAAGTTAGAATTTTGTCTCATTATATATTCCTTCCCAATTAGTTTAAAACATATATTTATTGATCTTTTTTCTGATAACAGTGAAATATCAGTTATACTGATCTCCCTTTTATCTTTCTACGCTTGTGTCCCATTGCACTTTTGGGCCCTTGCCTCATCTAGCCTTCTATTGGTAAATTTAAAAAACATGTAGCAGGCACAGAGTCTATTAAACTCATTGTAGTAATACAATCTACTAGTGAAGTGATTTAATCATCCCTTTCTTATTAAATCTTAATTGACTGTCGTTTGAATAATATGGATACTTCAAATTCCATTTATTGATTTACTCACTGTTGCAATGCCTTTTATTTCAACAGTTATTTATAAACCTTAGTTTGATATAGGAGCAGAGGAGTTTAAGAAATTTCCATGAATCTATTTAATACCAAATCATGAATCATGAATTCCCCAATTGATCTCCTGATCACTCACGTAGTTATGCCACTGAGAGTAATAACAAATTATTTATTAGTAATACTGTATTAACTTTGAATACCATGGGATACAAAACGGAAAGTGGAAGATGAGTAGGGGCCAAATTGATGGACAACTTCAAAATCATACAGAATGCAGAAGCAAGTGGAGAAGTGAAGGAGAGGGCTGAGTGGGACGCTTGTGCTTTGATGGAGGGAGGGAGAGAAAGAGAGCATTTACTATTACAACATAATATTATGTTGTTTTAATATTACTATTTGTATTTTTTTTTTTTTTTTTTTTTGTGCAAAGGGCTTCTACTTGCCCTTACACCCTGCTAATCCACCCAAGAAAAGGCACCCAGGAGAGGCAGAGGAGAACAAGTTTGATAGAATAGTTGTTCTCTAACCTTTTTACATCTCATTTAGAAATATCTCTGAGGGTCAATCATTGAAAATCCTGTGAAAACAAAATTTTGACATGAAGTCTGAATTACAAAATTAGAAATGATTTACTCCGTGAAATGACTGTGGCAAGCCAAAGTAAGATAAGTAAGAGAATTTCAGTTTTAACTGCAGCGTAATATTGCCTTATGTCAATTAAGCAGTCGATGTTGTCAACATAGTTTCGCAACGTCAACACATCTACCAACTGGATTACATGAACTTGAGTTCCACCTATAAATCAAGACTTTGCTCATCTTGCGTAGGTTGACACTTTCAAACCAATACTCCTGGGTAATCTGCTAATTCTGTAAAGGACACTATGGAAGTCAGTGTGAGTTCTTCTGGAACAAGACCAAAAGCGTTCATAATCTCTGCTTCATGAACCACTAATCCAAACTTGTTTGCCATCTATGACAATAAACTCCTCTGAACTCCCTCAGTTGATTTACTAGAGTAACCGTGGTTTCTGATCTAGATAACAGAATCAGCGATAATGGTGACTCCTTACCAGCGATTTGTAAAGAGTACACAGGATACCACACTCTTGAGATGTCTTCCAATCCCAAGGCCCAGATTCCTTCTGGTCTTGAAGATATTGCTGTCAATATACTGAGGGAAGAGCAGCTATTGAGTCCATAAGAATCCCCAGATCTGACAATAAAACTTTCCTCTGTAACTGTCATGCCATCGATTGTATAAGTAAAATACGATAGATTACTCTTCCAAGTGTCCGTGGTAATTAAGGGTTTTCTAATGGAAATAATAATAATAATAATTATTATTATTATTAGCACAATAGGATCCATTCTGAATTAATATGCTAAGTGGTTCCAGGATGGATATATGAATGCCTGAATTAGAGGTCAGGTTTTTAGTGGGTGAGAGTCCCACACATCAGAGGAAGACAGTGCATAAAGCATTTTTCCCCCTGTATAAAAAATATATATATCATTATTATTATTATTATTATTAGATTTTAATAATGCAGTAATCAAATATCAAAGAAATTAGTTTAATTCCTTATTTGATACACAAATTATGCTCAGTTAGACAATAACTACTTCATATCATCTATAGAGTACCAAAACAAACCATTACACTTTCTCTAGTAATCTAGTATTGTGACTCTCAATCATGACCTTAATTACATCAGTCCGATGTTTGTATATATGAAGTAGTAAGTTCATACTAACAGAGCTATTAACATTAATAAAGTGTTCTTTATTTTAAGATAAAGCTAAATGTGTGTCACTGTATACCATAGCATTAGTTTATTGAACAAATTAATTAAATAAAATAGTAATAAACTATTTCAGAATTATGTGAAGATAAATTTTATTGACCTTTTCCTGCAATGATATCAATTTGTATAGTCATGTAGATTGTTCCAAAATAAGTTCATATGATTTCAATTTTGACATGACCTAGAAATGAATGTTAGGTTAGTAAATGCGTTCTGGTTTGTTTACTTTAGTTTTTCCTTGTACAGAATGGACAAAATTTGCTGCAAATAAAAAATTTGCTCAATTGAAATGTCATATCTAATTCAATCTGGAGCAAATGTTTAAATAATGACAAGAAAACACAGAGATTATTTTGTTTACCAGTTTGTGTTAAATTTTTGTTTTATGACATTTAAAAGCTTGCAAACTGTAGACGTGTTAGTAAACTACAAAAATGAGAAAATTGCTTCTTCTTCTTTAACACTATAGTCCAACATGAGCCCTAGCTTCCAACTACAATCTTCTCTCCAATGTCTCCTACCCATTGCCATCTCAACATAACCTCTCGCATCCATTCTTTTTACATTTTCGAGCACATCATCCACCCATCTTATCCTAGGTTGTCCCCTCTTTCTGCTTTTATAGACTTGTACCATCAAGATTTTTTTTAGCATACACACTGATCATCCATTTGCTCCAAGTGACCTAGCCATTGTATTTGTTGAGTCTTTACAGTCATGCTTCAATAGCTCATCTGACTCCTGTTACTTCTTATTCTCAATTATTCATCATCTTCTTTAGACAGATCATAAACACGCTGTACAATATTTCTTTAAAATCATCTTAAGTGTTTCTTGTTCCTTTTTTGCTAATGTCCATGTCTCACCTCCGTAAGCAACAACTGCTCTGATAAGTGTCTTATATTTTTCATTTGTATTTAGCTTATTGAAGGATTTTCTGATTGGTTAGTGGTTATGGGGTAACATAAATATGAGCTGAATGCACGGATAGAAAAAGATTTATGTTATGTATAAACATGGATCTGTAGCCAGATTTATAAAGGTTGTGTGCCATAGTCAGATTAAATAAACCACAGAACAAAAGAACGTGTTCACTAGGCTTTGTCTTCCGAACAAACATGAAAATGTCTTGATGCAGTAATACGATTTATTGATGGAAAATGGAGGCACGTGTTTGAGGTCTATCTGTGAAGGATGCTGTTGTTAAATCAGCTTGCAGTATACTACAGTAGTTCAAATTTTTGCTCATTCTGATTAACATATTTATCAGGAGTGCACCCACATGTATGGAGTCAGGGAAATTGAAGAAAGACATGTATTCTCCATAATACTATTGAGGAAAAAATTCATCTAATTTTTGTCTGACAAGCTTGTGTTATTTTTAAAATGTCCAAAAATGCAGTAAAAGGATAGCCAAAAACTATACTTTAAAGAGGAATTACTTTCTTTTGAAAAAAAGAAACATTTTCTTCTTTATAATTTGTTTATCTCCTCCCCACATACCTTCTGGATCTGGCCCTGTCTACATCTAATACTTTATAGGTTGCACAGTTGAACAAATGCAGATGGGTACTCAAACTATATACACTTTCATAGGCTCTTACAGAATCTCTCCCACCCTCACCCTATTTCTCAAGGTATCTGCCTATAATAATATATCCACTCCTTGTGCATTTCTTTTAAAGTATAAAATTTACTTTTAAAAAACTTCAATGCTAATTAAGTCTTTATACGTTGTTATAATTTCCAAACATTAAGCATAATGAGCTTCAAATAAAAACAAAATGTTTGTTTGTATAGTAATAACTAATAAATAATAATTAGTTTTTGCTACAAACATTTGTTATTATAAACATGTTATGATGGCGCATTGGAAATAATATTATCATCTTTATTCCCATTGTTAAAGTTTACAATATTCATTCAATTCACAGCACTGGAAATTACCTACTCACCACAAACTGTGAGTATGACAAGTTAAGGTTTATTAAGGTCACTATTATATTTTTCAATCAACTTATAGCAATATTTCATAGATCCTGTTAGCTCTTATCACCAAACACATTTATAGTCCAGTCACTAAAACCTTATTCAGACTACACTGAATACTTAAGTATATTAAAAAATAGATCCTTAACATTTCAAAATTAATGCCATGTTAATTAATCCTTTTTAACCTTAATTTTCAACAAATACCTTACAATTAAGATAAAATTATTAACATTATATTAACATAATATAAGTATATCATTACCACCGACTTGGAACACAAAGTTTTTTATTGGTAAAAACATAAAAGTTTTACCAATAAAAAACTTTTTGTGTTCCGAGTCGGTAGTGATATATTTAGTTAATCAACAGACACATCATGGACAACAAAATCCAAGAATATTAACATAATATTTGGCAGTTATGATAACTTTTATTAATAAACAGATTGTGAACACTTTCACATTACAACTAAACCTAGATACAATCTTTGCATATAAAATGTAAACACAAATTAAATTTCCTTCTCTTAATGATAGGATATCGTGTGTTGCATTATTTTTTAATGGTATGCAGGATAATACAGGTATTTAATTGACATTTCATTTTCAGCCAAGATTTCAAATATTTAAGAAACAATGTTTTATTTTTCTTATTTTTTAATGTCAGTATGCCAGTAGCAAATGATTATATATAGTCAAAACATAAATAAAATTATATGTATTTCCTTTTTAGCTAAGGGTATCAAAAAGTATTATTTTCATATCTTAATATAATTATATCACTATCGACTCAGAACACAAAGTTTTTTATTGGTAAAAACGTAAACGTTTTACCTTATAGCCTGAACCAGTTTTTGGTTATTCTAAGTTTCGTCAGAGGTAAAAACTGGTTCAGGCTATAAGGTAAAACTTTTATGTTTTTACCAATAGAAAACTTTTTGTTCTGATTCGGTAGTGATATAATTATATTTAGTTAATTACAGGACACGTCATGGACAATGAAATCCAAGAATTCATATCTTAATTGTCAGACACACATTTTTCATAAGCTCCACTTCTAATTTAAAACATTTTATGTATTTTATATGTATAAAAACGTCTTAAAGGTAAATAATTTATTTTTTAAAACAAAGGAAATGAATTATGCCTAAGTTTTTACCTAGCAGAATTCGAATATATTGTTTCTCTAAGGTTAATAGAGGATTCAAATGTGGTATGTACTGTCTCGTCCCAACAACCAATTTTGGAAAAAGTAAAGCAAAATGAATATTTTTAACAATGCTCTGCAGACATAATGAACGATTCATAAATAGATCTTCAGGCTTTTTAGTTACTATATCTCTCAGGTCAGTTATGAACTAAGACATAATACACAAAAAATATGCACATCTAGTATAGCTCACAAAGCGGAGTGTAACCAAGAATGAAAGCTGACCTATTCACTACTAACAGAAAAGAAGAAACAAATTTGGCTTTTAACAACAACATATGACTGGTATTGAGCAAACCAAGAATTCCACAGCTGTTAAAACAAGTCATGCCAAATCCACATTGATTAGTCTCATGTAAGGCAGTAACAACTGCAGTTTGTTTTAGTTACCTCAAATGTAATTTTAGTTAATAAAGTGAGTTTACGTTAAATTAGATAAAACTCATTTTCATCAACAAACATGTTTACAAAATAAAGTAGGAGATTAACAGACCAGTGGGAATCGCCTACTAATCTAGGAGGGTACCATGTTCAATTCCTGGTCACATCAAAAAATCAACATGCGTTTTTCTCAGCCCTCAGGTCAACTCAACCTGGAAATGAGTACCTAAGTTAACATCCTGAAGTAATAGTGGACAGCCAAAGAATAGTCCTGGCCTTATTATCATCTTTCTGTGCTGACCGGCTTGCATCAGGCAGCTAACCCTGCCATGCTCCTAGACTGCTATGACGATAAAAAGGGACCTATTATTATTTATTATAAAATAAGCTGTAATTTTTCTTAGTGATGTGTATTAGGAAACTCATTAGTATAATTTTCTTTGGTAGGATGGAAGGATCTGCAATCTGTAATTTATGTACCTTTCAGTTCAGTGGTCTGTGGTCTTAAGGTTGGAAGGACTGTATTTAATACTGTAATTGTGGATAATTGTACCCTGAATTTCATGCCTTCTCTACCAGATGACGCTTGGTCATTCTGCTGCCACTAGTTCCAAAAGCAGGATTCCCTGCCTATACAAGTACCAAAACAAAATATAGAAGCGGCTTAGATGCAGAATTAGACATTCGCCTGCAATCATCATCAGTTGAACCTCAAATAAGAAAACTGTGCAAAAAATGCAACCACAGTTGTCTCATTAAACATTTGTATGTTATTTTATGTTATGTCTTAATTTAGACCTACTGTTGCACTACACTGCACACTAGTTCCACCATACTTAGTAACAGTGGCGGCTGGTGGTTCCAAATTTTGGTGGTTGCAGTAGTTGGTTGAGTGGATGGGAGATTGGTTAAAAAACATTAAACTATCATAATCACCGTTATACAAAATTATTACTATAATTTTATAACCTCAAACAACAGATAACGTTTAACTTGAACCAACATAAACACTACACCTGACATAACTTATAAATCAAGAAGGCTGTGCTGATTTCATGACACAAAGTTGCGCTACAGCGGTACTAGTGGAGCATTGGAACCGCCTAGCTAACATTGAGAACATAGGGCAGATTTGAAGAGTAGCGCATGTCTTCCCATATGTTTGTGTAGTAAGCTCTACTATATACTGTTGAAGTTCTAAACGGTCTACAACCACCAGCCCGCGTGCCACATTTTAATTGTGAATTTGCTGTGAAAGAAGATGATGAACAATCAAGACAACTATTTTAATTGTACGCGAACATTCCTGCATAGGATCTAATACAATTTCCATTGAAATTTATGATACTTTTAGCTGCTTAATGTTTTCGTATATTATTTTGTAGTTTAGTTATTCTATATTGGTGGTTGTGCAACGCTGCAACCATAACACCAGCCACCACTGCTCAATAAAATTAAATTGAAATTGGCTTCTATAATAAACAATAAAAGTTTTAAATAACAAATAATGAATAAATATATATTTGAATTGAATTGGATGTAATGATTAAATTGGAGGAACTAAGGTTATTGTATGTACCTTAGTGTTGCTCTCACCGATAATGTAAAATCTGTTGTAACGCAAATGGTTTGATTTATTGAAGTTTGGAAGAACTTTTGTGAATGGCCAAGTTTTGACAATATCAAGTGTATCGGTGGTAGTTGAGAATAAACTGAGATATTGTAGTAAATTGCAAAGCTTTTAAAATATAATTTCATTGCATGGACACTGGGCAATTGTTTAGATATCTCTTACATTTCCTTACTATCTATCTCCCCCCCCCCCAGGTAATGCCACTCCTAAACACCGTTAACTTGTAAGACATAGGATAGGTGTAAGGGGCTTTGCCATAGAAATTGTTTATAAAAAGGGCTCCAGGAGTTATAATTAGCATTGTGGAGAACACTTAAAGAAAAGTATTTCAGTAAGGATATGACTATCAACCTGCATGAGAGGGTTACAGACAGTTGTTCTGGTTGGGAGGTGGGGGCAGCAGTTTTGATTTGCACGGATGTTTCTAGTAATTTTCTAACCAATCAGGGGACAGAATTTCCCAATATAGTACAAGCCAGTATATAGTAAGAACAGTTTTATCAGAGAGCTCTAGGAGTGTTGTGATGCCCCATCCGTTGAATCTTATAAATCAAATAGCCAGACCCAGAAGATTTCCAAGCAAATCTTGGTGTGTGGAATGTTAATTCCAGAAGAGCCATTTGATCGCTTTCAATGGCCAGCAGAGAAGCAATTCAGAGGAAGTTACAAGATCAATATAGAAAACTAGATTATTTTGTTTTTAATTAAAAGTATTTTAAACATTCAAGAATGTAAAGTTATTATTACATATTGTGATGAGAACCCTATCGAATAGCCTGAACGTCCTCCATCTGTTCCTTCCCCAGCCAAGCAGGTGTGTGTTTCAGTCAAGGCTGCGATGAAGTACGGGCTAGAGTATTCTGGAGAACACTTGAAATACTCATTAGCTGACACACCATATTGAGGATGGAAAATTTCTAGAAGATGTGCGCTACCTATAACAAGCCATAGCAGCCGGCTTGTCAATCAGTTGACAGTGAGCTATTTCCTTAGTGCGGATCGAGTGTTTGTTGAAGTATTGTGTGAAGTGTTATTGTGTTATAATTAGTGGGGAACTCTATTGTTTGACATTATTATTGTGTGAGGACAAATCTAACTGAACTTATTTTATTGTTAATTACAAATTGCTATTTGTGATTAATTAGAGCTGGTTTTCAGTGATTTCATTGGTGTCTGTATTTTGTTTTTCACTGTGCCATACGACGATCAGAGTGAGACCATCGTAACAATATCATAATTGAAAATATACAAACTACATAGCATTATGGCACCCAAGACAAATATTTTTATTATCAAATACTAAACTTGATAGCGTTTAGTCAAACAGTGGCCACATATGCTGAATCAATCCGTGCAAATAAAACAGATGTTGGGACGCATGACAGACAATGTGGAAAACAGTGGAATCTACGTTTATGTTTATTTTAACTGTAACTGGGTCAATAATATTACCAATACTGATAACAGCATAATGTGCTTCTTATTGTGTAATGTACAGCTGGAGAGCACAAACGAGATCCTTTGTGTCTGTACTGATAGCTGCACCAACTCAAGTTATCTCAACTAGTACAATTTTAAAGCATACATGTCTTCTGATAGGTCTCAATTGATTGATTGCTCTAAATATTATATGATTCCTCACACACCTGGTTGTATAATATATTTTATTTTATAAAAATGTTTTCAGTATGACTTGTTTAAATAATGAAATTAAAATCTTCTTTAAATATTTATAAGTATAATACTACTGACTCAGAACACCAAGTTTTTTATTGGTAAAAATGTAAAATTTTTACCTTATAGCCTGAACCAGTTTTTGCTTATTATATGCTTTGTATCAGCAAAAACTGGTAATTTTACATTTTTACCAATAAAAAACTTTGTGTTCCAAGTCAGTAGTATTGTACTTATATTAGTTAATCAATGGACACGTCATGGACAACAAAATCCAAGAACTTCTTTAAATTTTAAAGAAGTCAATTAGAATCTGTTTCAACAAAGAAAAAGAAGTCATTCAGTGACTATACATAATTTTCTCAGTAGTGATCACAAATTCCCTTCTTCACATATCATATCATTGTATCCGTGTAATCTTTCAAGTCAAGTAAACTCAACTGAAGTCCAGTCTTGCTTTCAAAACTGCCTGTTTTATTTTATTTTTATTGTAAATAAATCTTACAAATGAAAAAATTATGTTCAATTTTCTTACAGCTTTTTATAAAAATTAAAATAGTTCCTTTCTTACTGCCTAAGCAGTCTAGGAGTTAGGCAAGTAGGCTGCCTTATGAAAGCCATTGGACATACAGTGTGGCCAGCACTAAGCTTCGGCCGCCCATTATTACCCCAGGATGTTACCCAGGCAAGGTGCTCATTCCTACAGGCTAAGTTGACCTGGGGCTGAAAACACCTTGATTTTATGGTGCGCCTGGGATCTCTAGATTTATAGTCAGTCACCATACCCTAACTTCATAGAAATTCTTAAATAAATATAAATATAGATTACAGATTCAATATTTAATATTAATTTTAAGTTATACAAACCTCAGACATTAAAACATAAGCTGGCTCCTAAAATACTACAGGCGCTAGTTCATTGGACTAGTGAACACGAATAGTAATTAAAAAATTTTTAGGTGACAAGATGAAGCAGCAATAATATACTGACTCTGACTCTCCATAAAACTCATCCAACCTAAAGAAATTTTTGTCTTGCGTGTACCTGATAAAATTTCTTGCTATCTCCTAAACTTCATTCGAAACTCTATAGTACGAAATCTACCTATTCAATAAAAAGGGGAAAATTTTATTGACTCCCCTTTTGTCCTATCTAATCATGATAATTCCTGCTGGCAGATATAACTTTCCTCCTTTCTGTTGATTCTGGCAAAACACTGCTTTGTTAAATTTCTGCTGAATCGCCTAAGAGACCTTATTGTGTTATCTTTTGAACACAGACAATTATCACAAATTAATGATGTCTGTCTGTCTCTCTCTCTCTCTCTCTCTCTCTCTCTGTGTGTGTGTGTGTGTGTGTGTGTGTGTGTGTGTGTGTGTGTGTGTGTGTGTGTGTGTGTGTGTGTGTGTGTGTGTGTGTGTGTGTGTGTGTGTGTGTGTGTGTGTGTGTGTGTGTGTGTGTGTGTGTGTGTGTGTGTGTGTGTGTGTGTGTGTGTGTGTGTGCTGTCTTGCCAAACTTGGAACATTAGACAACACACATCATCTTTTCTGTGTTATACCAAGTTTATTAACATTTGAAAAACTTCTTTATTTATAACCAGATAAAAAGTAAACCTTGTTTAATATATACAGCACTTTAACAAGAATAAGCAAAATAATTATAAATCATTAAAATTATACAGTTGTGATGAGATATAAAGTAGCATTTTCTGTACTGACTAACTCACAGTTGCATGCTATTGAGACAATGGTCACACATTACTATATATAATCTCCATTGTCAACTTTTATTCTACAGTAGAAAAGACCGAAAAGGAAAGATTTAAAGAAAACAGATTGATTTTTTTATACTCAAACTTTTATGAGTTAATAATTTATTTTTTCAATACTATATAGATTTCATTCTTTTAATTTGAAAAAGCCATCTTTGTTGTTTCTAATCCAACTGATTCCAGAGTTACTTAGAATGCCTTATGACAAAAGCTTAATAAAATGAAGTGAGTCAGCTTAAATACTTTAATATGAATACATTGCTTTTCAAGAAAAGAAACTTTGTCTAATGTTTTCAACAATATTCTACAAATGTGGGTTGAAAGATATACTGCATAAATTTTTATTTATAGATATTTTAAAGTGCTGTATATAAATACCGGTACTGTATTGCCTATACATGATATAAACTATTTAGTGTATGAATTACTAAGAATATTCCATAACACGCAATAATTACTAATTTGCTTAATTTGAGGTACTGTGAAAATACGATATACAGTGGAACTTGGTTATAACGTCATTGAAGGGACCAAAAGAATAATGACGTTATGTCCGAGTGACGTTATAAAAGAGTCATTATAAAAGACCCTTTTTAATCACTAGTAAGGAAGGAGAAATAAAAAAAAAGATCTTTGCATTATTAACATTATTCGTGATATTTATTCTAAAGTTTACAAACTGCATTTCATTTATACAAACAGCATGAAGAATATTTTAAAAGATCAAAAAGAAAGTACATGTAACTTACATTTAAGCTTACTGTCAAAAGTAATCCGTAATTTTCTTTTGAACGCTCCTTTCTGAAAAATAAATTCTTTCTGTTGTGCTGTGGAGATGCTGCGCTGTATTGAACGTGTCGTCAGACGTCTCTCTAAAGCAGTAAAATCGTGAAAGAGTTTCGGCGGCTCTCATTGCTTCCTGTACTGTCGGACAAACGATGTCGGCACCCTCCTCTTGCTCAGCATCTTCTTCAACACTATCTTCTGCTTCTATGTTTTTTACTTCCGCGATAATTTCTGCGTCACTCAACACTTGGAATGTTTCTACTTGGTCATCCACTGATGCATAGGAATCAAGTTCATTTCCAAATTCATTTACGTCGAATTTCTTAATCCACTCCAAGAGCGGCAAGTCGTCGTCTTCGTCATCATCGGGTAAATTTTCATGTACGAGTTGTACTTTACTAAAGCATTTTGCTATCGTCTTCTGTGTTACACTCTTCCAAGAATCGTCTACGAATTGTGGCAAGAGTCTAAGAGTGAAATTGTGGCAGGTTGCGCCGTGTCCATACAGAAAATAATTTTTTGTCTGTATACAGAAAATAATAATGTATGTCTGTAGCCATGGGCGTAGCGCACGCACATACAGTATATACGTTTATATGAAATTTAGAGTAAAATATCTGAGAAATTTTTAATGAAGAAATTTGTGTTAGTGGTTGAAATCACAATCAGAATGATCACAGTTGCACACCACTATATAATGGTCGGGATAATTTTTATATAGTGGTGTGCAACTGTGATCATTCTGACTGAGAAATTTTTGACGCTATAACAGAGTAGTACAATATTTAGTGACGTTAAAACCGGGAATATTTATAATGTTAAAGATATCAGTTTGACCGGACTTATGACAAAATAACGCTACACCCGAGTTGATGTAACAGCCGAGGCCGTAATAACCAAGTTCCACTGTACAATTTAAGACAAACTGTCATAATTTAATTAGTTAATTATTGTAATATTATTTAATTGGCAGCTTAGTGCTATATTAACACTGAGGAATTTTATTTAAATAAACTAATAACTCTGATTTCTATAAAGATATAATCATCATGTAATATATTCTGCCATATGGCATACCACCACAGTCTCCACTTCGTATCTTCATATAACACCTCACGCTGTACATCTTGAGTCTTCTCTCCATTCACTGTTCCAATGTTGGTGGTCCATTTGACCTCAACATATCCCTAATTCTGTTTCCTTTCATTCTTCTTCTCCTTTCTAGCATTAGGCCTGTGGCCTGTTGCGCCTACTGGCCATCATACAACTCACATTCTCACATTCCACCACTGCCAAAGAGAAATCAGTCATTAGTAACCACACTCACACATGATGGAGAGGGGGTTTGTGTGTGTGTGCTGTTAGTGTAAGTGTGCCTTTGTTACTTATCTAGCCCAGGCATGCCAGAGAAATCCCCAGCGACAAGGTTGGGCAGGCGACCATGTTGTGAACTTGACTCGATCCCATGACTGCAGCCACAGCCTTTGTGATTGTAAGTCACAAATGAAACCACTGTGCTGACTCATATCATCCATTTCAATTTCTCTTCTTCATCATCTGTAGAAGTCTTCACCCCTCTATGATTCTTTTCAGAACCTTTTCATTACGTTTTTCACCCACCTACCATATTACTTCCATCTACTCCAAATTCACATTTTAACAGCCTCAATTAAGTCCTTTGTCATCCATAAAGCAAAACACTTCATGACCCCAGTCTCTTCCTCAGAATACAGCTATTCCATTCATTCTACTGGAAATTTCCTCAGTGACTCATCTCTCTCAACTTTTAAAAGATTAATCTCTAGTCCACTCCTTACATACAATTAAGATATATTCTTACAATATAAGTCGTATGTTTCTGGCATTAAACTATATGCTCATTATTGTCCTGACTTCTTACCAGCCATCATAAACGATGATCAGTTTATACCCAAAAAATGTATCAATTAAGTGAGAATACATCATGACAAGGACCACATCTTAAAAGACTACTAATTCAGTTCCTTCAGAAAGAAACTGTACTATGTTAGAATGCATTCAAAGTTGACTGTACAGTCAAAATTTAAAGTCATCGGTAAAAATTTAAAGACTAATTGTGTAGATTGTTGACTTATAATTCATTTAAACTCGCTAACACATTGATTATTAAAATATAATATGTATTTGATGTTATAATCACAGAACTATTCAATTTACACACACACACACATAATTTAATAATTTACACTGGGTTATACAACTATTCCAGCTTACTACTGAAGGATAAGTCTGAGGTTAGAAACTTTCATAAAATACCTAGATTTTGTTCCCCATGTTCATTGTTATTAATTAATTAAATATATAACACTACCAACTCGGATCACAAATTATTATTGGTAAAAATGATAAATTTTTACCTGATGGCCTAAACTAGGTTTTGCTCTGTCTGAGGAAGCTCTAATGAAAACTAGTTTAGAAGGCTGTTATATTGAATATGATCTCTGTTTTTTTTTTTTTTTTTTAGGGTCAAAAACATTGTGTTTAATCTGTTTTATATGATGGCAACTGTCTGTAATGTTATATATTGTAATATAATAATAAAATATCATTACATTTAATAATTTAAATTGTAATACTGTATAAATTAAGTTCTCTCATACTATAATTTGCTCTTTTTCTTAAAGATAATTTGAAGATGTAAACAAACTACCATAAGTCTTCACATATAAAATGACACATACATACACACGCACACACTCACATACGCCAACATGTTCACCCAAATATTTAATTGTTTCATTATGTTTGATATTTCTATTGCATTTCATACACAGGTCCTGAAGTTGACAATAAATATTGTCGAAACGTCGATGCAAAATAGCTAAAATTTGTATTATTGACCGATCCTCACTAACCATCCACTAAAACATTCATTGATTGACGGTCACTAAAAATTTAAGGATATAATAATAATGATAATAATAACACCATGCAATTAAATTTTTTTTTAAGGGAGGTATAATATGTTTACAAGTGTCTCATGGTAACCAAAAGCATGCAGCCAAAAATAAATAATACTGAATGATACAGCAAGGGAAGAACTCAACCAAATATTTAATTTTAACAAGAAGATAATTCAGTCAGTAAAATTAATGACCACCTTGAGAGAATGCAAACAACCAGTGCCGGATTTAACACTAGGCCCACTAGGCTGCGGCCTAGGTCCGTGGGCTCAGAGGGAGCCGCAAGCTACAGATTTTTTTTTTTTTTAACAGAAGTATTTTTATAAAAGTGGAAGGCACTTTTATCCAAACAAGAAGGGACCAGGTTCATAACAACATCGAGATAGAGGAGGACACAATTGAGGTGGTGGACAATTTCACGTATCTCGGAGTGAATCTAGCAAAGACTGGATCAGAGGAGCCGGAGATCCAAAGACGGACCACCATGGCTAACAAGGCGTACTTCGCATTGCTGCCATCATTTAGGTCTGGGGATGTGCACAGGGAAACAAAAATGAAAATATATAGGACTGTCATCAGACCGGTGCTATGCTACGGGTGTGAGGCATGGGCAATCACACAGAAAACAGTCGACATAGTAGACACCTTTGAAAGGAAAATCCTCAGACGCATTATAGGCCCAATACAAGAAAATGGCTCATGGAGACTGAGATACAACAACGAACTGTATCAAATATATAAAGAGATACCAGTCTCAAAATTTATAAGAATTCAAAGATTGCGTTGGGCCAGACATGTTATGAGAATGGAGGGTGGCAGGAACCCTAAGAGGGTACATGGGAGGGAACGAGACCTAGAGGTAGACCGAGGAAGAGGTGGGAAGATGGCGTTGCAGAGGACGCGAGAGACATGGGGATAAGAAACTGGAGGAGGGTTGCAGTGGATAGAGTGGATTGGAGGCGGAGATTGGTGGAGGCCAGGGCCCGACTTGGGCTGTAGCGCCATAGGAGAGAGAGGGAGAGGAAGGCACTTTTATTTATTTAAATATGATTTTTTTAATATTTAACATTTATTGTGTATGCTTTCCCCCACATTAATTCCATTAAGGTACATAGTCACTGAATATTAGTTTACCATTAGCTTTTTGTATCTTTATTCAAAGAATTAAAAAAATCTAGACCTATTTTTTATTTTATAAAAATTATATGAAAAAAATAATGTGTTATACCTAGACAATTAAAAAGAAATTTCTTATGTTAAATTTTTGAACAAACTTAGTTAAGTTACTCTACTTGAAAAATAAATTAATTTGCTCAATTCTTTTGCATGGTTCTTATTTTTTTGGAAATGTTTGTTAAATGAAAGCACGTTTTTTTGTATAGTCTACTGGTTTTAAATTTGATAGTATTAATCTGGCATCAAATTACGTCAACGGTACATATATTACTTCAAAGTCACAGCGGGGGGGCTCAGAAAACTAGGCCTAGGGCCTCAAAAATCTTAAATACGGCACTGCAAACAACAGAGGCAAATATTCATTTCCGTAACTGACAACATGAAAGAATATGAATACTTTTTAGATCCACCAACAACGCACTACTACTACTACTACTACTACTACTACTACTACTACTACTACTACTACCACCACCACTGTTACCACTACTATTATTACTATTTTTTTTGTTTTTCTTGAGAAGGTGAAAATGCTATTTACACACATACACACATGGGCCAACAGCCAATAGTGTCAGACTCCCTTCTTGGACTACCGAACAAAAACACCTCATATCCCTTGAGCACTAGCCCAGAACCAACTGTTATTATTATTATTATTATTATTATTAGTAGTAGTAGTAGTAGTAGTAGTAGTAGTAACAATAATAATGTTTATTGATTATGATGATAATGGTAGTAATAACAACGTCATGAAAAAGTTAAAACCGACTAAATCTTTTTAAAAAAATATAATTATAATATGACATGGTTCTATGCAGATATGTCCCATAAGAAACAGATCGTTTTCTTAACGGATAATCTGTTTCTTTGTCTGTGATGGGACATAATTTATGGCACTCTGACTACAGATATACATTAAATCCCATAACAACCAGGTCACTGGGAGCTACTGCTGTTCAAAGAGCTAAAACTACCACTATGCCAAATTACTTGATCTTCTAGTGAAAAAAGGAAAATTAAGGCTGGTTTCACTAGCAAGAACAGTAGAGTGAGAACAATTGAGAACAATAGAGTGAGACCATGCTGGGAACACATTTAACTGTCACTCTGATGTTCAAGAATTTCATCTTGATATTGGAATTAATATTGGAAATTGGGAAAACTTAATTTTTAATAACAAAACTTTTCCGGTTGACAACTATGATTTATACTGTTATTTACAAGAAACATTTTGCCCATTCTGTGGTATGGCATCCTCACTGCCACATCACAAAACGAGAAAAACATTAGACATTAACAATGATATAAGTAAAACATGGTTGTCACCTGAAAAAATGCTGTTATATCAAGTTACCACTACACAAATCTGCAAATGACAAAAAATTAAATTTATTTACAGAAGACTGTGTTGGACAGGGCTGGGATACTCTGCTTATTCACTTTTGTAAGTCATATTATCTACTTATGTAATTACTAGTACCTTCATAACTGATTCTATCACTGAAATAGCAGAATAATGTTTTTGTTATTTTTGTATTGTATTTTAGAAATTTTTTGCTAAATATGGCCACCAATTTCTGGTGTAACCAAAATCTTACTTTAAAAAAATTGAACAAGTTATTGCTAACACTCATTGTTCAGATTTTAATGCAAATACACTATTATTATTTACTTCATTTGTCAAGACTTTACAATCATTGTGGTGATTACTGTAGTTTCCAAACTGAGAGCTCCTGTGATCCACTCTGAGAGTGAACAGAAAATTCTAGAAGCCTATTCTAATTGTTAATAGATATCTGGCCCTCTCATCTTTTTATATTCTTATAAAACATTATGTTTTATAAAGTTTATCACTTTTCTAATTAACAACAATAAAAAAAAATTAATGACACAATGCATTGGTGCTTAATATATTCCTGTTACATCTGTTATATTAAAATTTGCCCATACTAAAGAAATTGCATTTTAAATAGTGAATAATATAAATATATTTGTGTATGCTATAAAAGACGTCGATATATCTTTTCCTCCTATAACTCTTTTATCTTCTGAAGTAATATTTTCGTTAGATCCATATGTACTGTAGTAACCACACACACACACACACACACACACACACACACACACACACACACACACACACACACACACACACACACACACACACACACACACACACACACACACACACACACACACACACACACACACACACACACACACACACACACACACACACACACACACACACACACACACACACACACACACACACACACACACACACACACACACACACACAGAGAGAGAGAGGAAGAATAGATTGATTGGTCTTATTTATTCACAGTAGTCTAAACTACTATTCTCAGCTTTCCGAACAGAGTTCAGAAAATTGCATAAAAATCATTATACTCTGGACTGAATATCTGCATATTTGCTTTAGTTTTTCCTAGAATTTTAGCTTTCCTTTTGTTTCTTGTATATTACAGTACTGTTAATTAACATATTTATTTTTGATGTTGTGTGATTTACATAAAGTGTTAATTTTATTTATAAATATGTATACGGATCATTAGAAACATTCAAACTCTTGTTTGCCACTACTATTGACCATCATTGTATTGTATTTTATAACTATAAATATAAATATTGTGAAATAAATTGTCATAACACAAAGTATTCAATTTCAAATCACTGCCCAATAGTAGTTTATTTCAAACTTCAAGCTTCTCATGTTGAAATTTTTAATTGTATTAAAAGTCATTTCAAAAAATTATTTCCTGTTAATTTCATTCTAGTGTTTATGATCTGTTGTTTAACCAATTGTATATACAAACGTTGAGGACTTACCATAAGCTGTTTTTATGAAAAACACAAATATTAGAATAAATCCAACAGACTCAGGATGTACATCCATGGCCAAAGATATCTTGAGTCAACTACCCTATGTTTGTCAAACACAACTGATAACTTGACACGACATGTCTCCAAATTTATATAGCAAGCGCCGTGTCCCCACCAGTGTAATATTTACACTACGTTTTTCATATAAAGAACCATTCATAAATTCCAATGAATGACTGATATTCAGGGTTTCACCACAAACAGGATTTGGTGTTGCCTTGAATGTTTATTGTTGAGCAACACGGTTAATGCAAAATCTAAACACAACTATCAACTTTGAAACAAATTCTGATAAAACAAACCCCACATAGATGTTAGACGTGAAATGTTCACTTAAACTTTCTAATCTTGCTGCAGTAACACACAGCATCATCAGTGTAGTTACTGGCAGTTTATCAATAATACATTAATTTTCCCTTGTTTTGCTGATTTGGTTAAAAATCTAAAGTTACTTACAACCAGTTAAACTGCTGACTGGACACAAAGACATTATCATTTATTTTTATACTATGATGTTAAACGGAATCGAATACAGCAATTTTTTCTCAACACTCTGTCATCTCTTGTACATTCACATAAAAGAATTGTATGAACTATGTTTACTTTTTGTTTCATTTCACTATAATATGAATTAGTTCATCCAAAGTGAAGCAAAGAATAATTCTTCAAGTTATCTGATGTATTCCATTCCACTGTACTTAAAGTCTGAACAAAAGTTTAAAAAATTATTAATATTTACATGCTGATATCTTACTATATTTTTTATTTTTATTTTGTTGTCCATGATGTGTCCATTGATTAACAAATTATAAGTACAATACTACTGACTCGGAACACTAAGTTAGGAATTAGTGTTCTGAGTCAGTAGTATTATACTTATAATTAGTTACCATATTTACTTTAAAAGTTGCTGCAACTTTTGAAATGTGTTATAAGACATATAGAGATTAAGGAATTACATGAACGATTGTGAGTGTACTCTCTCAATCCCCTCTCTCTCTAAAATGTGTGTGTGTGTGTGTGTGTGTGTGTGTGTGTGTGTGTGTGTGTGTGTGTATGTGTGTGTGTGTGTGTGTGTGTGTGTGTGTGTGTGTGTGTGTGTGTGTGTGTGTGTGTGTGTGTGTGTGTGTGTGTGTGTGTGTGTGTGTGTGTGTGTGTGTGTGTGTGTGTGTGTGTGTGTGTGTGTGTGTGTGTGTGTGTGTGTGTGTGTGTGTGTGATTTGTGGAGTTCAACTATTCCTCAGATGCTAAGACTTCTTTAGCTATTCATAATCAGTCATTATATCCTCCAGAATAGAAAATAGCTCTTCATTTAATAATGTTTTATAAAATCCCCCAAATTCCTTTAATATAAAATATAAAGAAAAGCATACAATATATAATGCTGCAATACAAAACAGATAGTTTATAATAATAAAATTATTGATAAAATAAATGGAATTCCATTTATAGAAGAAATGAAATTTCATTAATAATTCTACACAAAAATAGCGAAAAACTTAAATGTGTAAAATCTACCCACAAAAGTACAATGAACCATAAGTTCATTACAAATTGTATCTTCATCATTTTCATTACTTGTGTAAATTAACTTTGAACTTCTACTTCCTTTCAAACTTTAATCTTGGTTTTTCTTTTTATACAATTTGTTCTCCTCCATCTCTCCAAAATCTAGGTTTTACTTTTATAAAGTAAGGTTTTTTTTTCTCTGGATTTACTCCAAGCAAAAGTTTTTTCCTTCCTAATTTCAAAAACCGTATGATTATGTTCAACCAAATTCTTTTTTCTAAAAATCTATACTCATGATTACTGTAGTTGTTGTTCTTGTTCTTACTATTATTGTACTAATAATAGTAATAATAATAATAATAATAATAAATTATTATTATTATTATTTTAATGCCTACCTCCATAGAATGGGAAAATTGCAAAGCCCAGCATGGCAATACGGAGACTTTCCAATGAAGATGCCTTGCACATGTTTTTCAAGTGCTGCAGATTCGCACGATAGAGGATGGTACTGGAAATGGAGCTTGGGAAGTTCATGTCCGAGAGCGTAGTTGCGCTTATGCTTTGCGGTAAGGCGGAATGGGACCGCATCAATACAAATATTCTATGGGTCCTACTATAAAAAAAACAGGCCCAACTTGCACCCAACAGGCAGTAGAAAATGAGGAACAACTAGGAGCCCAATAAGGGCACAATAGGCTCCATCCTGAAGTAATACGCTAAGTGGTTCTAGGATGGATATGAATGCCTTAATTAGACGTGGGTTTTTAGTGGGTGAGAGTTGAGAGTCCCACATACCAGAGGAAGCACAGCCCCCTCTGACGGTGCATAAAGCATTTTCCCCCTCTAAAAAAAATTATTATTATTGTTAATTTTTCATTGAATATATTTTGCTAGAAGTAACTATTGTGTTACTTTGTGCAGAATCTCTATTAGGAAGAAAATTAAAAACTGATAGTCATTTTGTAAACATTTTAAGTTAAAATTTTACCCTACCTGAATGTAATTAATTCGTACTGTCCAATGTAAGGAATATGTGGGCCTACATAATGTAGTTAGTGGCCAGTAGTCTATGAGAAAAGAACTATCAACTATAAACAGTAGAAGAGGCATTTTAAGTAATCTTGAAAACATAGGACTCTGCAGTATGAACAACTTATATATGTTTTTACAGGCTTTTTAAATATTTACTTATAAATTTCTGATGATTTATAAATATGAAGTCTCCAAGTTGCATTAGAATTTTATAATTTTTGCTAAAAAGTAAAATATTTTTTCATATGAGTAACCTGAGCACACATACGTCTGGCAGACAGTTCATCCACACAAGTAGTTCAAGGCACACAGACAATTTAAAACTTACTAAAATAAATACTAACAGTTTAGTACAGTTCAATATTTAAAAATCAAATTACCTTGATTAGTGTATGCGTTAATTGTGTCTCAACAGTTATCATGTTGAGAGTGAGCAAGATTTCTGAATTTCAGCCAGGAGTTTGCTGTAACTATGTGTCCGACACCATGATCTGTGATATATAAACAGAACAATTATTTCATCATTAGGAGAAGTGGTAGAGTATTGTGATATTTAGGGAAACAAATTCTGAAGAAGTACGTTTGTTTGAGAAACTTGTTCTTTCTTTAATTTGTTTCATTTACTCTTTGTGTAATTACATAAAAATATGTACCTTACTGCAGTGTACTACAGACATATATATGTATCTAATATTTTACAGATGTATCTGATATATAGTATACATTATATATATATATATATATATTTGTGTGATCAACATACATCATTTTTAGTTGTGTGTTTAATTTTAGGTGTGGTGACTAAGGGAGCCAAGAATCGGAGGTTTTATAGTATTGGTGTAGGTAAGGAACACACACACATTCTTTATAGAGTATAATTAAATACTATGTTGTAATAGCTCATTAATAAATTTCTTCTACAAGTGAATATTTTGCATTAGATTATACCTTATATATATGTACGTTTTGCAGACATAATCTAATCATTGTCAGAGGCTTAAATACAAACTGATGCAGATTATAGAGTGAATGTGTCGTGTATATGCATATATATATATGAAAGGAAATCACTAAATTGATAACGTGTAAAAGCTTGAGATGGATAGGGAAATTATGGATGAAAATGAAAACAAGAACAAGAATGGTATAAAATTGTATCAGTGGATAAATAAACAGAACAGGCCAGGGAAAACAATAGTAAAGAAAGAATGAGGGGAACATATAAACACAGACAGTTCTACCATTAGTTGAGATAGGCTGCAACTTAGGTTGGCACACTTTTGGAGAGCGGAAAATTTTGATAGAGAAGAAAATGAAATTTTCTGAGGAAATTAATGAGAGCTTACTGGGGAATTAACATTTGGGCTACTATTGTACAAGAACCCTTGGAAAGAAAACAATGTTTTTTGGCAGTTTTAGCGGCCTGAGGAAGATTCCCGAGGGGGAATCAAAACGTTGCCGATGTAATGGTGTTTAATACCAACCAACCATGGCCTAACAACCCGGTTATTAGATGTAATTGCAAATATAAACAGTGTTTTATTATGAACCTTTTAATAAAAATATTCCATGCTCTACTGATAAGTTTAAAATACTTTCCATTTTGGACACTGCCATCAGTTCTGTTCAAGAAAGGTTCAGTCAATTGGATCAAATACGTCAGTGTTCAGATTTTTGTATGACAACCATAACTTAAAGACCCAACTAAATATCTTTATAAGTAGTGACATTGATTAATTGTTTATGTTCTGGCAAGTAAGCATTGTTTATAGTTACGTTTTATGGCAAGTAGGTATGTAGACGGGATTGTTCTATAATGGTAGGTTTTCTGACAATAAGCAGAGGGAGAGGTGTTGGTGGAAATAAGGAATTAACCACATATTAGGCCAGCACAGTAGGAGTGATTATAAGATTCATAATCTCAGTGGCTTTAAACCACTGAAGATATTGATGTTGTAGGACCGTACTATAAACTTAAATGTTATATATGATTGTATTCCTTTAGCTGCAGCTCCTTGAGATGTTCTGGACTTTATCTGTGTACACAGTCTGGAAAGTGGTTTCCCAAATTGTCCATCACTATATGAATTCTTTCAACTCTTCCAGTGTTTGTTGCAAGTGCACAGAGATGTTTTCTGTACTCAAATTTATAAAATCTTACATTTGCAGCTCAGTGAGTCAAGGAAGATTTGTTGGACTGGCTATAATATCAGTAGAAAGCTACTTAGCTCAAGAAATTGAACTGAAATTACTGATAGCAGACTTTGTCAAGCTGAAAATAAGAAAAACTATACAAACGAGTGCTTTACCAAGTTTTCTTTCTATTTCACTTACCGTCCTAAATTCCACTTATTATTTCAACAGCATCCATTCAGTAACATTAATTTTTTTCATTCATTCAATTTTATTTTAAAAGTGTTACTTAAATTATTTTAAAATTCAATGTTATTAATTTTGTAACATTGTAATAATAAATGATTTTCAACCTCTGATCATAGTTTTCTATTTAACAAGAATATAATTTTTAATTCCTTTAGTGGTCTATTGTAATGTGTAATAAATTTGTTCATCTAGTTTTGAACAATTGAAAAAATTGTTATAGGTTTTTAGTTAAAGAACTTGGGCTTCAATTATGATTCCAAAATAAATGAATATGCAAAAGTGTACTCAGAAAGTAATAAAGAATATGAAGCAGCAGAACTGATTACAGATGAGATGACCAGCTATGGAGAAGAGAGTTACTGCAAGTTTGGATAATGGAGTGTAGCAGTGGCGGCCCGTGCTTAGGTTGCACGGTTGCACAACCCCCATTAAATCCCGAATTGTATTTTAAATTATAGAATTATGAATAAGACAATAAGTAATAATAGTGTTTTCAAGCTAAATCATCGTAATTAATCATTTGCCGATTGAAAAGCGCAGAGTAATTACTAAAAACCGTACACGCTCTTGCCGCGGTGTACATGGCAAGTGTGCACCAACTGTAAGGCGCTTTGTATATGGGGAATTACAATGGAGTAGTGCTCTGGCTGGCTAGACTCGGTTGGTTCTATTGCAGCAGTATAGGCTCAGTTGGTGTGATTAGGGACTGCAAACCCCGCTTGTACCTCACGGCGCCACCAGTCTGTTTGCTGAGAATGAAGGTAGCCGAAGTTGTCCGAGCGGTTTCACAATCACTAGTCTGCAGACTCAAGTGTAAATAACACGTGGTGTGCCGGGTTGGATGTTCGTTGTTAGTGTCAGTTAAGTGTCAGTCCAGTTCATCGTTAAATGTAAATAGTAGTACATATAAAGAATTAAGGTGCCATAGTGTAAGATATTTATTATATTTAACTGGTAGGACGCAATTAATTCTGTTGTAAACTTAACAAAAACGCTGTTCAGTTTACATCCTATTACAGAAAAAATTGAAATTAAAGAGAGTAGGTAGGCCTACACCAGACCTTATAAGTTTTAATCAAAGTGTAAAATCAGGTAACAGAATATTTAATCGTAAATTTAAAAAAGATTCATACAATAAATAATATTCATGGTTATGTGGGTGTGACACTAGAATTACATTACTTTGCTTTCCTTGTGTATTGTTTGGAGGCGAGGAGACTTGGACATTTTCTATTCAGAGAATAAAACAATTTAGTACCATCCAACCCAACTGCAACCCCCAAATTTTTCAGCAACCAGCTGCCACTGGAGTGTAGCAGTGATGTTGTCTGCAAAGAAGGAAAGACACTGGTGTGTGAGAACCATGGGGACATAATGTAGTAAACAGAGTATTATGTCAGTAGTACTGTGAAGGACGAAAGTACACAACAGACTAATAGGAGCTTTGAGAGTCCGTTGTAACTGCATACAGCAAGTTGGCCTTATAATATGGATATCACTTATTTAAAGTACGTGAATACAAATAGAAACTATTTATTTTATAGTAATTATATAAAATAGAAAACAGTTTAAGGGGGTGTGACATGAACATATGCTTTCATAGAAGAGAAATGGACCAGCCTCTCCACCCCACTCCACCATCACCTACACGTCGGTGAACCCTGTTACGCCGAGCAATCCACTCCAAGGTTGTGGTAACCAATCCCTTTGGCAGAGTGGATCGGTAAGCAAATGATCCACACAGAAATGGGGTTTCTGTTAGGAAAGTCTGGGGGTATCCTGGGTCCTGTCCTGGCAGGATGGTGCACATCGGCAGCAGGATGTGCATATAGTGTGGAGGCGGAGGAGGCTATAGTAGCCCAACAGCTGCACACATGGGCTGAGTCAGTTAACCTACTGCAACCAGGCAGAGAGAGCTCGTCAGCTGAGGTGAAAGCAACTCTCTAGGGGAAGAGCATCCCGAAATCAAAATTCCTGGTCCTCCAGGTTGGGGGTTGGATCGGTGACTTCAAATATCCCATCTGTGAAACTCTTTTATGTGCAGAAACCTATCACTTTCTCAGCCAGTCAGTTGTCTGCACTTGACCGGGACAACTGGCGGAGGCTGTTAAAGGAGGTCTTGACTCAGTAATGGGTTGTTGCGCCACTGATGAAGAAGAAGAAAACAGTACAGCAATAAAAAATAGTTATAGTTTATACATAATACTGTACATATAATTTTAATATAATTTTAGTTCATTGTAAATAACAGTTTATATTGTACACAAAATATTCATAGTTATCTTGAAAACTTTGCATAATGTCTATTTTCTTCTAAACCAAAATGGCTATATGTCAAAATCACGTTGTATATTCACTGGCTTAAAAAACTTGAAGTATTTTTTGTTTGTGATTTCTTTGGCTGGTAATTTCTTTAATCAATAACTCATGAAGGAGTCTCAAGTGATCATAATAGGGTGATGTGTTTTAATTTTTTGTTTACTGTACATACTCAACGGCAAGTTCAAGTTGTTTTTCTTACTTCAGTCACTTTAAATTTTGGGTGAGAATTGTCATCTTCTTCCTTCTCTGAACTTTCTAACACTACTGTTTCACTATCCGTAATCTCAACTTCAGTCACGATGCAGTAGCCAGGATCATCTTAATCAGCTTCAACCATGGCTCACTATCTTCTAATGACACATTGTCTTCTCATCCTCGTTCTCCTCCTTAGGGCTGACCATTATAAGCGGGGTCCATTTTAATGGGATCTGTTAGAACGGGGGATTACTGTATATGGATCAGTGGTGGCTGGGGTTATGGTTGCAGCGTTGCACAACCACCAATATAGAATAACTAAACTATAAAATAGTATACAATAACAATAAGCAGCTAAAAGCATCATAAATTTCAATGGAGAGCGTATTATATTCTACGTGGCAGTGTTCGCGTATAATTCAAAAGTGGCACGCAGGCTGGTGGTTGTAGGCTGCTTGCAACTTGAACAGTAAATGGCAGAACTTACTACACAAACATATGGGAGGAGGTGCGCTACTCTTCACAATTGCCCTATGTTCCCAATGTAAGTTAGGCGGTTGCAAAGTTTATGCAATGTTCCACAAGTACCGTTGTAGCGAATCCTTAGTTGTGTCATCAAATCAGCACAGCCTTCTTGATTTACAAGTTGTGTTAGGTTTAGTGTTTACGTTGGTTCAAGGTAAACGTTACCTGTTGTTTGAGGTTATCAAATTATAGTAACAATTTTGTATAAATATCACTATTGTAATAACAACTCGGAACACTAAGTTTTTTATAAGTAAAATCGTAAAGATTTACCTTAGAGCCTAAACCGGCTTTCACTTTTAAAAGGCTTCTTCAGAGGCTGCCGTAGGTAGCACTGTCTGTCTTGTTGTTGGCAACGGGATAGATTTTCGAAAGATCGATGCTCTGTGTGTGTGTGTGGTGAGATGTGTTCGAATAATGCGTGCGATTTGAATTGTGTCTGTTCATTTAGTATGTCGTTTTTATTTGTTTTTGTGTGTTTGTATATTTCTAATTGTTCTAGAGTGTCTAGTTTTCGGCCTTTTGTGTGTACGTGTAGAATGTTCATGTTATTGTCGATGTTTTTATTTGTGTGATTTGCTTCAATGAGGTGGTTTGCAAAGGTGGATTCTGTAGTGGTGTGGAGTGCTTTTGTGTGTTCAATGTATCTCTGTTTGAAGCTACGTCCTGTCTGGCCTATGTAGAATTTATTGCAATTTGAGCAATTTAGCTTGTATAGACCGGGTAGATCAAATTTGTTTTGTGCTTTGTGCGTGGGTTTTAATAGTGTGTGTTCTGTTTTGTTAGTAGTTTTGTAAGCGATTCTGTATCCTGCTTTTTTGAATTTGTGGGCAATTTTTTCAGTTTGTTTGTTGATGTATGTTAGTGTTATGAATTTGTTGTTTTCTGTCTTTGTCTGTTGTTTGTTTTGTGTTTTGTGTAGGAATTTACTGACTATTGTTCTGTCATATCCATTAGATTCTGCTAGATATTTTATCGTGTTTAGTTCGTCTTTGTAGTCTTTTTCATCTAAGGGGATGTTGTTAAGTCTATGTATCATGGTTCTAAAAGCAGCTAGTTTGTGTTGTATTGGGTGATTGGAGGTGTTGTGTATTAGTGTGTCTGTTGTAGTTGGTTTTCTGTATATACTGAATTTGTGCCTGTGTTCTAGTTTTGTGATGGAGAACACAGGCACAAATTCAGTATATACAGAAAACCAACTACAACTGACACACTAATACACAACACCTCCAATCACCCAATACAACACAAACTAGCTGCTTTTAGAACCATGATGCATAGACTTAACAACATCCCCTTAGATGAAAAAGACTACAAAGATGAACTAAACACGATAAAATATCTAGCAGAATCTAACGGATATGACAGAACAATAGTCAGTAAACTACTACACAAAACACAAAACAAACAACAGACAAAGACAGAAAACAACAAATTCATAACACTAACATACATCAACAAACAAACTGAAAAAATTGCCCACAAATTCAAAAAAGCAGGATACAGAATCGCTTACAAAACTACTAACAAAACAGAACACACACTATTAAAACGCACGCACAAAGCACAAAACAAATTTGATCTACCCGGTCTATACAAGCTAAATTGCTCAAATTGCAATAAATTCTACATAGGCCAGACAGGACGTAGCTTCAAACAGAGATACATTGAACACACAAAAGCACTCCACACCACTACAGAATCCACCTTTGCAAACCACCTCATTGAAGCAAACCACACATATAAAAACATCGACAATAACATGAACATTCTACATGTACACACAAAAGGCCGAAAACTAGACACTCTAGAACAATTAGAAATATACAAACACACAAAAACAAATAAAAACGACATCCTAAACGAACAGACACAATTCAAATCGCACGCATTATTCGAACACATCTCACCACACACACACACAGCATCGATCTTTCAAAAATCTATCCCGTCGCCAACAACAAGACAGACAGCGCTACCTACGGCAGCCTCTGAAGAAGCCTTTTAAAGGTGAGAGCCGGTTTAGGCTGTAAGGTAAATCTTTACGATTTTACTTATAAAAAACTTAGTGTTCCGAGTCGTTATTACAATAGTGATATTTAGTTAAGTAACGGACACGTCATGGACAACGAAATCCAAGAATTTTGTATAACTGTCATTATGATAGTTTAATGTCTTTTAATCCCTCTCCCATCCACTCAACTATCTACTGCAACCACCAAAATTTGGAACCACCAGCTGCCACTGATATGGATCAATATGGATCTAGACAAAGAAGTATGTAGTCAGGATTGTTCCATAGTGATAGGTTTATTGATAATAAGCAGAGGGAGAGTAATGGTGTACATAAGGAATTGAATAATTATAGCATCGCATGGGCCAGCAAAGTAGTAACGTTCAAGTGGCATGCTGCGGTCATGTGATCGAATCAAGATCTGCCTGCCTACCCCTATCTCTGGGGAAACAATATAGCAGTCTTGTCTGGCATGCCTGGGTTAGACTAGTAACAAAGTTCACTTACACAAACAAACAAACAACTCCCTCTCCACCACATGATTCACCACCAAAAGTGGTTACTAGGTGGTTGATATCTCTCTGATGGTGGTGAAACATGACCAGTGGGTGCAAGCCTAATGCTTGAAGGGAAAAGACAATTTGTAGTATACCGTATATGTTACATCACAGCTGTTGCTGAGTCTCCCTGCAGACTTTACCTACAAAAATGTGTCCACTGATGGCCTACACAATGGGGGATGTTGTAACTCCACATAAATGCCGTTGGATCTATTATTGACACAACATTTTAATGAGGCAGATTTTAGGAACAAGAGTAGAAAGCAATTTGTAGCATTTATAAGCCAAGAGATGTAGTTATACGTGTTGGGTGTACCAACATACTTATTAAGGTGAACTGAATTTTTGTTGACAGGTCAAAGGTGAAAGTGGTTTACACAGGAGGGATAACCAGGAGAAGTTGTGATGAAGGGACAGGTGGTAACCCTATTTAATGTTGTTATGTTATAATATAGAGCAAAAATGTCTGCAAGTTGTGATGTATGCAAACAATATTTAGAGGAAACAGTATAAGATATAAGTAAAGAAACTCAACTAGAATTAAACCAAATACACTGGAATAGAATGAAAAAAAGAGGATGGAACTGATGAACACTGAGACTGGGAAAAATTGAATTTGAAAAGATATACAGAATGTTTCAGAAAGGTGGAGCCCAACTTCGGAAATTATTCTGTTTATTAAACTGAAGGAAAAGTGTATCATTAACATATATTTAAAAATGCTTTGTTTTCTGATTGTATCTGTTTTTATTTTAAAATGTCTTAATTACTACAGAAAGGAATATGTAGATGTGTAGTTGAAATTTGGTGTATATAGTAAATACACTATTACTTATAAGTAAAAAGCAAACCAAAATATTGTCTTAAAAATTTATCAGAATTGGAGATGACTGAAATTTTTAAATCTAAATTTCACAAAATTTTGAAGAAGAGAAATTGATAATTTTAGAAACATGGCTAGTAAGAGCCAAAGCAAGTGGAGGAGAAAATGCACAGGAGGCTAACAGATCAAACAGTGAAAAAAAAAACAGATGGCAAAGACATCATTAGGCTTATTAATATACAATGAATAAGATATATGTTTTGCGTTTATGTTCTGTTCAAGGAAGATTTTATGAAATAAAAGCTCCAAGGAAAGAGACCCGGTGGAATAGCCATGATGAAATGTAAGGATCAGGTCCCTTAAGAGGCCTGTAGGAGTGATGAGGTGGAGTTATTGGAAGGATCTGAGAAAGGATGAGGGAATCTGTAAGAGTGGCAGTGATGACTTGTCATTCCCACTTAGCTTCAAGACGTGGAAGAGCAGGTACAGCTCTAAATATATATATGTATGTATGTATGCGGGGGTAGGAGGGGAGTGAGAGAGAGATAGACTGGGGATCTCTCTCTTCTTCTTTGGTAAAACTGGACAGGTCAGGTGACTTAAGACAGGTTTCAACTGGATGCTCTCAGTTTCTCCTCAGTCCTGTACATCTGTCTATAGCTCCTTCCTTGCCTGGATTGTGTTGTCCATAATGACATGTCCGTTGTTATCAATTAACTGCATAGAATAGTACTGACATGGAACACAAATTATTACTGATAAATCTCTGACAAAGTTCTAATGAGCAAAAGCTTGTTTAGGCCATAAGGTAAAAATTTATCATTTTTATCAATAATAATTTGTGTTCTGCATCAGTAGATTCTACATAGTTAACTCCTTTCTTTATCTAGCATACTTGAGAGCATAGTTCAGTGGAACAAGAGATATCACAAGCGTCTCTAGTGTAGTGTTTTCCTCTTGTCACTGACCGTGATAGGCTAATCCAATTTTAGAAGCAGTTTTCCACTCCAAGGGCAAGAGGGTGCCCTACCTTCTACCAACTCTTCCCCCCCCCCCTGTGGAGGCTGTTGCCACTTGATAGAAGGGGATCTCCTTATCGTGGAAGATACTCAGTCACTGTGTCCATTAGATGCTGGGACTGGGGATATGGACTAATAATCTGTGAAATAATTGGATCTTATTACTTATTGGTCATAGACTGCAAGCTTGATAAATTTGAACAGGAAGGTTGTTAATCTTTGCCCTCTCTTTACCACAATCATATTGCTATTTAGTATTATCTCTCTAACATACTAAAACATTAATGTTATTTAGTGTTACTCAGACCCTTAAATTCTAGAAGCAATTACAAATGAACACAATTATGTTGATTTTTTGTTGTTTATGTGGAATTTTACAAAATCTATATGTTTGTAAATAATGAGCAAGAAATTAAAGCTGAATAGTTGTGGTAAACTTCATTGGTATTGTGTAGACTTGACGATTATATAAGACACAACACTTTTCTCAAGTAATCTAAACTCTTGGATTTCGTTGTCCATGACGTGTCCGTTACTTAACTAAATACAACTATTACATTAACAACTCAGAACACAAAGTTTTTTATGAGTAAAAACAAAAAGTTTTACCTTACAACCTGAACTGGTTTTCACTTTTAAAAAGCTTCTTCAGAGGTTGCCGCTGGTAGCGCTGTCCGTCCTGTTGTGAGCGACGGAATCGAATTTCAAAAGATCGATGTTGTGTGTGTGGGGTGAGATATGTTCAAATAATGCGTGTGATTTGAATTGTGTCTGTTCGTTTAGGATGTTGTTTTTATGTTTGTATATTTCCAATTGTTCTAGAGTGTCTAGTTTTCGGCCTTTTGTGTGTACGTGTAGAATATTCATGTTCTTGTCGATGTTTTTGTATGTGTGGTTTGCTTCAATGAGGTGGTTTGTAAAGGTGGATTCTGTAGTGGAGTGGAGTGCCTATGTGTGTTCACTGCATCTCTGTTTGAAGCTACGTCCTGTCTGGCCTATGTAGAATTTGTTGCTATTTGAGCAATTTAGTTTGTAAACACCGGGTAGATGGAATTTGTTTTGTGCTTTGTGTGTGTGTTTTGATAGTGTGTGTTCTGTTTTGTTAGTAGTTTTGTAAGCGACACAATTCAAATCACATGAATTATTCGAACATATCACACCCCACACACACAACATCGATCTTTTGAAAATCAATTCCGTCGCCAACAACATGACGGACAGTGCTACCAGCGGCAACCTCTGAAGAAGCTTTTTAAAAGTGAAAACTGGTTCAGGTTATAAGGTATAACTTTTACGTTTTCACCCATAAAAAGTTTTGTGTTCCGAGTCGTAGTGAAATAATTATATTTAGTTAAGTAACGGACACGTCATGGACAATGAAATCCAAGGAAAAACAATGAGAAAATGACTAGTATTTTCTGGACATTTATATAGAATGGATGACAATAAATTAACAAAACAGGTCTTCAAATATCTGTGGGGAAATAAGTCAACATCAAGTTGGATTAAAGAAGTCCATAAGGAGTTAGAAAAAAATAATGTAAATGCAGAAGAAGCAATAATTGAAAGAGAAGCTTTTCGAGCAAAAGTATTAAAAAAAATGGAAAGAGTCCAGGGTAGGAGAGAGAAAAACACAGATTCAAAGTGGACTGAAGACAGGAAGAACAGACATAGTGAAAAGATGAAAGAATATTGGTGGAAAAGAAAAGAATAAGGAATAAAGAATTGAAATTGGCATGTGGTCCTCAGATGGCCAATACAAATAGAAAAAAAAAATAGGCTAAAATAATGTTACCTACAGCCCAATTTTTATAATATAGTGTTACGAGAACCGTACCGAACAATCCAGAACATTCTCCACTCCCCCCGTCCAGTGTGGCTTGTGTTGCGTCATTCAAATAGGTGGTTCTAGTGAGTTCCAGGAACACTTGAGATACGCACTAAGCCACCAGCGCGGCGTGCAGTAAGGAGGCAAAGCTGTACTGGACCTCAGCGCAGCCTATATAAAAGCCATAGCAGCCAGATTGTCAGTTCAGTTACGTGAGCGATTTTCGCTAGTGCAGATTGAGTGTTTGTCAAAGTGAAGTAGTATTGTGTTAATAATTGTATGAAACTCTATTAATAGACATTGTTACTGCGTGTGGACAAATTTAACTGGAAATATTATACGAGTTAATTATAAACTGTTTAACTGTGATAATTAAAGCTGGTGATTAGTAAATTAATTGGTGTCTTGTATTTTGTTTTCCATTGTACCGTACTACGATAAGTAGACCATCATAACAATACAAAGTTCCAAAATTGTTAAAATAGTACAGTATTGTTAAGTCATATGAAGTGTTATTTTGAATTTAAGTATCAATTCTGTGAAGCAGTACTTACGGCTTCATGGAAGTGTATCCACAATACAGGCTGTCATCCAGTTTGATGAATTTTAAACAGATATGAAGAAAAAATAAAGTAGTTTGAGTCCCTTTGATCTTACAATGTACTTTGACAATTTATATCACAGGCATTTGTTAAAGAAGCTTGAATACTATATTGTCATTGAAAAGACAATCAGCCATATCTTAAACATGATGAAAAATTATGACTTGCATTAGATTTTTTGTTCATTAATTCAAATCAATGCTTGGATTTTGTTGTCCATGACGTGTCTGTTGATTAACTAATTATAAGTATAATACTACTGGTTCGGAACACAAAGTTTTTTATTGGTAAAAATGTAAAATTTATTGGTAGTTTATTGGTAATTTTACATTTTTACCAATAAAAAAATTTGTGTTCCGAGTCAGTAGTATTCTTGGATTTCGTTGTCCATGACGTGTCTGTTACTTAACTAAATACCACTATTATATTAACGACTTAATTAATGACTTAATTGTGTTCCGAGTCGTTAATATAATAGTGTATTTAGTCAGTAGTATTATACTTATAATTAGTCTAATAATTGATAAATTTTCTATGTGGTTCAAGGTTTAATGAGAGTCTCTCAGAGGTCTTTTTGGGGTATTATTTTTTGCAGTATTTTTTTTTTTAATAATCTGCCTTTGATGATGCTTGCAAATGTCAATGCCAAAAGTATACCTGTTTTCCATTACTTCCACTTATAGACTTGTTTGGACACAACTTTCAATAACAAAACTTTTTGGGTTAACAACCAAGTTTTACATTGACTTCTCAGGTTAACACTGATGATGCCACCTCATAGAATTTGCCTAAGCATTTGGTATTAACAACAACATTAAGAAAATGAAGAGTGTTGTTACTACTATTTTCCAGTCTTTACAAGTGTATACAACTCCAATTTTTATGTATACTCCAAACTCAGTGATTCCACATTTTTACTAGCAGATTGATTTTAAATTTACAAAAGAACCATATTACCTTCTGAACTTAAAACCTGGTACAATGAAATTACAGATACTACTGGTTGAGGGAATCCAGTCCTTACATAACTCAAATAAAAAATTGCCTTTTCTCAACTTCTTGTCCTGTACATCTTATAGTTTCATTGGTCAATCCAGGCTACTAAGATATTTCTTTTCCGGTTTTTTCACTTGACTTATAATCACTGCATCTATGACTAATAATTCCTATCATTATTATTATTATATATTGTATACATATTTTTATTAATTACTTTTTAATGTACGAACACAACATTGCAATAATACAAATGAAGAATGTAGGTGTGTACACTCAAACAAGTACCAGGGTACATGGATCAGGTAGCTTAAACTTACCTAATGATTCACCATAAGGCCAATTTCTGTGCTGCCCTTAGAGCCAGTTTTCTATAGTATATTTTTACTTTTTTTCATGGAGACCAACTAGTATGTGAATACAATCACTGGTATTGACTTCCACTCAGGCGAATAACTCTACATAGTTAGTTGACATTTCAGAAACCACAGTACATCACAGGATTTCAATACCACATCAGCACACTAAGTGGCTGTTGGTGAAATAAAAACAGAAAATTATTTATACAAAAAGAAAATCGGTTGGACAGACAATTGTGTTAGAATGTGGTGGTGAGGATAGGACAAGAGCAGATGAATAAAATCTGAAAATAAGATAAAGAAAAAATAAACACAAATAAGGAACTGGATTGTGCAGAAAAAACTAACTGAAAGAACAGAAAAGTCTGCAAAGTGGACAAAATTCAATGTCGGCATGGAAATTACCAAGAAGATGATGAAAGTCATGGAAAGTCAAGGAGTGAGGGACTGATGAAAGAACCACCACTTAGAGACATGTAGATAGATCTAGATTGGGATTATTGACAATTGGTCTAATTATTGTCCTGTAAACTCATACATAATCAACACCTTCGCTGCTGATGTCACGGATCTGTGACACAGCACATGGTCTCTGTGGTAATCATGTGCCAGATCCATGACGTTTGCTTGACTCAGTTGTAATATGTTAGTACACAGTGATCATACAGTTTAAGAGGTTCCATTTTTGTTAGCATGTAGTGAAACAATTACAAAATCTGTGAGTATTCTTAGGTTTGCGTTTGTGTGTGTGTGTGTGTGTGTGTGTGTGTGTGTGTGTGTGTGTGTGTGTGTGTGTGTGTGTGTGTGTGTGTGTGTGTGTGTGTGTGTGTGTGTGTTTTAATAGGTTATTTAAAAAATCCATGAGCACCTAAGGATTCTAACATACAAAATGTCTGCAGAGACTATGTTGAGAGAGAGAGAGAGTGTGTAAAAATTCTCTTTTTTGTAACAAAATGAATAGATCTCAAATTTATATGGTCTAAAAAGTCTACAAATATCCATGCATTTATGCTCTAAAAACTACCAAAATATGGACTTAAAACTGATAAAATATGTCCTATAGGAACAATGTACGAGACCAAACTGAATAGCTTACATTTGAGATAATTTTGGTTGTAAAAACACTGTATTTATTTTAACAAAAACTTACAGATGAAAGTTTTTTAATTCAAACTAGTTTTATTTTCATTAGAGGTACAGTGAATGATAGCATGTATTTTCAAATTCTTAAATTCAAAAGACCTACAGTTAATTATAAGTATAATACTATTGACTCGGAACACTAAGTTTTTTATTGCTAAAAATTTTTAGTAAAAATGTAAGATTTTTTACCAATAAAAACCGAGTTCCGAGTCATGGACACTAAACTTAGTGTCCATGACACGTCATGGACAACAATATCCAGGAACCTACAGTCAATTGCCAGTAGAATTTTATTTTGAGAAATTTCTTTCTATATTACCTGGCACAATGGGAGTGAAGTTGAAAAATGTTAAATCATTGGAAGAAATGTTAAACCATTTCTATCGATACCAGTTCTATCTAATTCAGTATTTTTTCTGCTAATAACACCAACAGCTTCATTCATGAGAAGGAAATAAAGATGTTACCTAATATCAGCACAATTTTATTTGTAGGAGAATAAATTTAAAATGAAGTACTGTAATCCAGTGGAAAATAAAAATGGGCACAATAGTATATGACCAAAAATATGCTCTTACTCACTTTTTGGTTAAAATATGACCTAACCATTAAAAAAATGGTTAGCATATGCATTTATGTGACTATATGACATGACATATAAATCTGAACTCTTCGAATAACAATTTTAGGTAACTTTTTCTAATCTAGTACTTCTTTCAGTTCATATTTTCATAACTTGTTTCAATAGTCTCTAAAAATTACACTGTGGTGACTCTATATATTATATTAGAAAAGTAAATGTATTAACTAATACATGTGTTAACTAAAAACATTGGAGATCATTGCTATTATTATAATACATACATAATTGTTATTATTATTGCACAAAATAATTGTTAAATAATATTACAGAAACATTATTTAATTATATTAATTAACACTAATAAATTATTTAACATTATAAAAATTATTTAACATTACACAAAATCTTAAATAATAATAATAATTTTTTTAAATAATTTAAATAATTCAAGAGAGTGGTTTAGAAAAATCTGCTATAGAAGAAAGGGTTCATAAAATGGAAATATCATATGGTATAACCAGTGCCAGTCCTTGATGTAAGCGAAGTACGCAGTTGCGTAGGGTGCCAGGCAAGGGGGGAGCCGAAGGCGCCCCGGCACGGCCTCAAACTATATAGACCCGGAAGGCGCAGAAATAGTTTCAGTAAAGACAAGAAAACATAGATAAGATAAATCATATGCACAGTTAAAAATACAACATAAAACATAATTCAAAAGTATTGGGTATAATAATAATTCATTCATAACTTTAAGTAAAAAAAGGAGGCCAACTTCATGCTTGGGATGCTGTGAAGTTACACCCAAATAATAAATTTAAAAATAAAATATTATGCCAGAACCTTACCTTGCGATCTTTTTTTCGCTACTTACCTTAAAAAAAAAAAAAAGTTCAGGGCCGCCACGATATTTTAGGGTTTAATATCGAAACCTTTTATACTCTTCCTTAACTAAAACACTGGACAATTTAGCAATCTGACTACCCCCCCCCCCAATTCAGAAAATTCCAGGGAGCATTTAGACGAATTTTTCAGCACAGAACACTAGGAAATGGTAACGACGAAATAACTACGCTAACACATGGTTATATTCTGTTAAAACAAATCTTATTCATTTATTCATGTTAAATTACTTCTTTCTTTCTCTTATTTTAATTACTTCTTTCTATTGACATCTATTACATCGTATCTTATAATAATAACCACTACTTATAAACCAGTACTATTACGTTATTTTTTCCCCTGTTATTTTTGTCGTACACACACTCTCTCACTCTATTAATTAATTTTACCCCCGTTTTATTTATGAGCTCATTAATGATTTATAATGTTTTGGCGAAATGAATCTGCCTTTATACTTGTTACCTATTTGCGTAATATCCAAATGTTGTCCGGAACTGTTTTCACTAAACACTCTCAACTCCGACCAAAGTTTAATGTCATTTACTGGTTGTACTTTTTATACTACTTGGTAGGCCTACTTTAATACTTTTTTGGCCTACCAAGACCTCATCGAAGACTATGTTTGAATTAACGACTGTACAGGTTGAAGACTCGTTTTCAATATCCAGCGTTTAGCAAAGCGTGGGTCCACTCGGCAGCCCGTCTCGCTGGCCACGTGTTCATAAATTCGAACGCTGATTGGCTCTCTCCATCTCATGTGCGGTTATGGAATGTATGTCCATGTCTTTCACGCTGGGAAAGTTGGCCTACACGTGCGTGCGTACGCAGGAATACGCACCCTTCCTGATAGTCTGCATTCCCAGACTCTTTAATTGCTTTTGTGCCTCGCACGGCTTGGTACCGCACTGACTGCAAGGTGTTCAAAAATGTCAAGCGTTGTGATCAAAACGTTGTTCAGCTTGAGTTGCTACTACTTTTTACAATTATTAAAGAATAAAATAAATCGCAACAGTTTGTCCCGTTACAATACCCCCCCAATGAGAGGTTTTCTGTCGAAACAGAAAAACTCTCATTGCCTAAAAACCTAAGAGGACCAACTAGGATATGGCGCCAACAACCCCCCTTAAATCCTTACTAAAATCATGGGTAATTTACCCCCCTAGTCTGGTGACTGCGGCTGCACCTGAATGACATTACTGGACTTCTCTGGTCGAGATCCCAACACCGCAAAGTCAGACAGGTACTCACCACAGTATCACCAAACTCTTTAACATTAGAGAAAAAATATCAATAACTGGCTCTTCACCATACCATAACCTTAATTGACTTGTTTCCTCTTAGTTGTACTGGTTTGCCTTTATTAAAGTACTGGTTGCATATATATATTGCGACAGTACAAATAAGTGATGTACTGAGCATTGAATATAAAAATTTAAATTTACCTAATAAACTGTAAATAATTAATAATATATTAGAAATAAGCATGTCAGGGATTGCAAGCTTGGCTCAGACAAAAATATGAACAGGTGTTTCGACCTGAATCGATGTGCACACACACACAAATATAACTGAAAGTGTGTACACCAGTATTTTGCTAGTGTGTGTGAACGCAGGTCTATGCAGGCGAGTTTACCACCCCAAGATGAATAATTGCACAATTACTGTTTTTCCGTAATTATTCACAAACTATAATTAAGAAGTAAAATCCAAAACCACAATAAAATGTAATAAAATTTACTAAATACTGTGTACGAAAACCACGCGAAAGTGACACACCGTACGAGTGTAATAGTGAAATAACTGTGTACAAATTGAAAGGGTTAAGTTGCAATGTCCAAAATTACAGTGAACATGTGTTGTAAAAATAGTTATAAGATAAGTATAAGAGTATACTTACAGGACTCTGCAATTCGCAGAAATATAAGAAATAGCGAAATTGACAAAGAGTGGGGGAACGAATCCAGAGACAGTTTCTGACATGTCGATTTCGTACCACTGCAGGTGTCGACCAAGACATGGGTATAAATAGGACACGCAAGCTACAGTGGTTCTCTTTCTTAAATCATCCACGGTGCAGCGGGAGCTTATGCCCGTCCGCACGGCGTATTTATTTTATTGTAAATAGTTTAAATTTTCCAGTTACATACAACTATGTAACTAAGTTGTAAATACAATCATTTTTAAATAATAACAGCAGTACATAAGAAGAATTACATAAGAAGATCCATTGATGTCAGAAACAGCAAGAGGAGAGTTCCAGAGAGTGATACAATGCTGGACAAGAGGAGAGTTCCAGAGAGTGATTCGACGCTGGACAAGAGGAGAGTTCCAGAGAGTGATTCGACGCTGGACAAGAGGAGAAGAGAGACAGCCGACGCTGGACAAGAGGAGAAGAGAGACAGCCGACGCTGGAGTGCGAGACGAGGACGACTACAGATGAATCAAAATGATCGAGTATGATTGACGACAATAAGGTGATAAACAACTTATTTATATCTTAATCATACAATGAACTCAAAAACAATTAAAGACATTACTATTTTATTTAAAAGTAAGAGCCAATGTTTCTTGTAAAGTAGAATTAAAATCATAGATGTTTTAGAAATACGATTAACGTAACAAGAGCTCAAATTAATATGAAATAAAATTCACACACATAAATACGTTGCATATATTTGGCGCTCCAAGATCATGGGGCTCCGCAAAAACAAATAAATTTTTATTTGCAACGTTAAATACGTTCCATATATTTGGTGCCCAACGTGGGGCTCCACAAACACAAATAGAAGTGTATTTGTATTTGAAATTAAATTTAACAAAAATATAAAAATCATTACATATATTTGTCGCCCTGGACGTGGGGCACGACATGCCTAAATTTATTTACATAAATTGTAGCCCATGAATGTATGGCCCGATCCCCATCATTTAACTATTAAAATTTTTTTTATGTAGCTGAATGGTTGCACTAAAATATAAAGAGTGTGTTAAATGAAAAATGTATAATATGTAATTATTATTTATATTAAACAGTAACTGAATGTAATGTTAATTGTTGTGTAATCACACAGCTGGCGCCCACGAATAATATTATTTGTCTATGTAACAGGTGTAACTGTAATGAGTATTAATAATAACTATTCATAAAAATAAAGAAATAAATAAATAAGTAGGGAACGGTTATCAATAATAATTGTTAAAGAATTACTACTAAATAAATATTTTAATAATACTTCAACATGACGACTTCAGGAAATTTAGACGTCGAGGCATTCCAGATGATGATGCGTGCCTGGGTCGATGAATTAAGCACAAAACAGACAGAAAATTTAAATAAACAGACAGAAAATTTAAATGCTAGAATAGACGAATTAAAAGAATCTAATAAGAAACAATTAGAAGAACAAACTGAAAATTTTAGACAAGACACCGTAAAAATAGCAGAGAGTCTAGAAGAGTTAAAAATTGATAATCTCCAGTTGAAACAAGACAACATAGATATAAAACAAAGTATAATCGACAGTAATGAACAATTAACCGAAAAAATTGGTGACACCAACATACGTATTGATACTTTAGAGAATAATTTTAAACAAGCCTTACATGAACAATTTGTACAGATTGAAAATAAACAAAAAGAATTACGTCTCAAGTGGAGAAAAGATTTAAAAGAAACACATAAACAAATAAATGATACTTTAACTACTATTGTGCCGAGTTTTGGAATACTCAGCCCTTTTCCCAGTTAATTATGTGACGGTTGTTGCGGGGGTTTGTGAATTAATTATTTGAGCGGAGTATACGCTGTTATCTGCATGCTTTGTTGCCGATCTGTGCGCGCTCTATGCGGAGTGATACGCAGCGTTTTACTTGTCACTGCTCTGGGCAGTACTCACCAGGCAGCCGAACGCGACGCAGCAACCATTCTCTCTTCCGGCGGCCACCAGTTTGATTTTTTTTTTTGTCTGCTAAAATCTATCATGACTAGATAATCGACTACGCGACTCTTCGGGTTCCCGACCTAAGACGATTCTCGATCCACTTCTGCGGGTGGCCGAACATCTGCCACCAATGGTATTACACGAGTGATTTCTGTGCCGTCGGGAGGAAGAAATGGACAATACATCAGGTTTTGTGCCGGATTGTACCAGGTGACATTTAACCCATTTATCTATATTTTGGCCTCTACAATGTAGAACATCTTATTCTCTTCCTGGAACATCTCCAGTTAAAGTTCTTGGGACACAAGTCCAGCGAGACAATTAGTGCTTGTAAATTTTGTCAGTGTATTTTACTAAGGCTTAAGCCCCCTGAGTAAGTGTGAGCCCGGACGGGGTCATGCGCTACCGAATTTTGCTGCAAAATTTTCTTTAAGGGTAAAAGTGTGGGTGACTTAAGATTACTGATTTATCGGGGGGGAGGTGAATTATGCTTGCATTGATTAAGGGTATTCATAGCTATATGCGTTTCGTTTTTTTTTTTTTATTTAAAGCTTTGGGGAGGTGCTGTAACCTGTGGACGTCACCCGTAGGTGCCGTTAGTAACAGGTCTATAGCATGTTGTAGGTTGCTGGATCTGGTGGTGCGCATGGCCTCGCCTGTGGCCAAGCCAATTCTGTAGGAACACCTCAAATGTGTTTTATTAGGGGCTGATGTTATAAAGTTTTTTTAATTAAAATTGTCATTATGTATATATTTTATAAAAATTATCTTAACTCAGTAATAATTCAATATAAGTGAAATTTCATTCAGTTCTTTTACTGCCATAGCCAGTGTACTACTAGTTCAGTTGTTAATATGAGCACACTATTGGTTCAATCATAAACCGTATTATATATATTTTATAAAATTATCTTAACTCAGTAATAATTCAATATAAGTGAAATTTCATTCAGTTTCTTTTACTGCCATAGCCAGTGTACTACTAGTTCAGTTGTTAATATGAGTACACTATTGATTCTTACTTCCAATCATAAATTCTGTTATACATTCGTACGGCCGTGCAGCCATGTTGACCTGGCCATGGCGCAGTCCTATCTGGGGGAACCTTTCTAAAATTTCGAATTCTTGTGATAATTTCATTGGTTGCAAGCAGTCATAACCGGACTGGTTAATGGATTGGTTTATGAAAGTTTTTTTTATGGAGGCTGGGCACTTTACCCTTTTACAGTAGTTTGGGATGGGGATCTAGGTCACTGATACTGAAGATGGTATTCTTCGGCGGCATGGTTAAATGTCTATGAGCTGCCTGCCAGGTGAACATGTGTGTAGTATATATATGTGTGTATATCGATATGTGTGCACTATGTGTATTTATGTAACTATTTATTTATGTATTTATATTGATCGATGTCATATATTATTTATATTTGGGGAGATACTATTATGCTGATGTTTTACATGCATTATATTTTGATGAGATGATACGTGCATATTTTCAGAGGAGTGTAATGACAGGGAGTGATACTTGCATGTTATTTGAAATAGTGAATAAAATTGTTATTGTTGCTAAACAACGAGTTTAATTGCAAGTCCCGTCATACCGGACCCAGCGCAGTTTTGGCTTCCCTAGGCTCCGGCCTAGTTTTACATAACTAGTGGCCCCTCTTTCAAAAAAAATAAAATAAAATTAAAAAAAAAATAAAATAAATAAATTAAAAAAAAAAAGTTTTTTTTTTATAAAGTCTAAAAGTTAAACGAGGGGTTACAAATGGTAGCAGAGCGCGATCGATTCTTTGGTCGAACCCTTGGGTCCTGTGGTGTGACGGGGCTTCCAACTCGGAAATAGTTTGGAAGGAACATCAAACATCAGCAAGATTTGAAAATGAAAATTAGTAGATTCTATGGGATTTCAATTGTAAACCTGGTGCCGCCACGTGGCATGCGTTTTAGTTAGGGTTTTTATTGTTGTTGAGATTGGACCTTACCGGAGAGCGCGGGGGGATTGCCGGGGGAATGGGCTGCCTAATATAAATAGTTATGAAGTAATAGCGCGAGAGGTTAGCTGGATGCGGTATGGCCTGACCGGAAGTCGGTACTGTCATTGACCCGACTTAGTTGCGGAAGTTATAATAAATGTCTTGTTGAATTGTTATATGTTGTGGTAGTTGTTCGGTGGTGTGGATTGTATGTTGGTGTTAGTGTCTGATGTCTTTTCTTCTTTGAGTCTGGCGGCTGACGGAGAGTTGGTTCTGGAGTGGATCGGGTTTTCGCAGCGCTAGGGAACCCGGGGGTCCTCTCAATGGAAGGACTAGTACTTGAGATTTTCCTTTTGTAAGTCATGTTTGTGTGTTAGGTGTTTCGTGGAAATTTATGTTTGTTGTTGTGGGTTTTGAATTGTGCAATTCTGGTGGGGGTATGCTACCAGAAACTGCCCCACCCCCTTTCCGGAGTTCTCCAGAAATTTTCGGTTTTGGATGGAGTAGATGAGGACAAGTTTTTGGTCTTCTTGGACCTGGTCCTGCAGTTGGCAGATTTCCCGGGTGTGTCTGATGAGGAGGTCTTGTCCCTTATATACCCGTATTGCCGGGGTTCATTGGCATGGCTGGTCACCAGCATTCTGCGTCGAGGCTGCAGTGTCGACACTTTCCATGCGGAGGTGTTGGACTTCTTCATATCCCGTCGATGACAAGACCAGTTGAAGTTTAAGTTATTCTATCGTCTACAGGCCAACGGAGAGGCATTGGGGGACTTCGTGCATGATGTAAGGAAAGCTGCCCGTATATTAAGACTGGGGTTGCCCGAGACGGAAGTCATACAGGTAATACGAGAAGGTCTGACTCCCCAAGAGAGATCCCGGCTGGTTTTCGCAGAGCCTCCACGTTCTTTTGCGGACCTGGACCGGTGGTGTGCGCATGCCAGGACTGTCCAGGCGAATGACGAGTCCCGGGGAAGAGCTGCTAAAGATGTCCAATACTCCATTGGTTCATTAGGAAGAGCCAAAGAAGACAAACATGGTGGTTGGAGGAGAACCCAAGAGACGGTCAGAAAAACTGAATATTCCGGAAGTAATGGAGGCTACAAGGGGGTGGCAAGAGAGAGGACGGTAACAGCAGCTACAGCACAGAAAACAAATAAGTATGAAAGTAACAGGGGAAGAAGAAATTATGTTAGTAAACAAACATCGGTAAGTAGGGAGCCGGTAGCAAGTTATTCCTATTTGGAGAGTAAGGAAACTTTAAAGGTTCCAGAGGAAGTACCAGTGCCTAATAGAGTTGTGGGTGAAGAAGGTGAAGAGAAAGAAGAAAAGCGGAATAACTTCGGTGGATTAATACAGGACGACAAGAAAACGTCTGTTAATACTGCGTCAGTGAGGACGTCATGGTTGAATCCAGATGCCGTGGAATTTGTTCCGGTATCTCCATCTCGGTTCATGAGGGATCCCGATCCTGTGACATCATCATCGTCTACGCAGGGATGTGAGAAGTCACTTGAGAGTGTCGCTTTACCACCGCCAGTACAAATTAATTTAGTCATTGAACATGAACCTGGACAGCTGGATTCCAGGGTGGAAAATGTTGAGAACGTTGTAGTTGCTGAGAGTGGTGAAGGAGAGGAATCGAAGGAAGAGGCAGAAGAGTGGTCTGCAGATGCTGCACAAGGGAGTATAGTTGTGGGTGTTAGAGAGACTGAAGAGTCTGAGTTTGCGGATGGACCCGGAGATGTCCAGGCTGCAAGTGTGGTGGAAGGAGATGAGGTAGAAGTTGAGGAGAAATTTGGGGGCAGCGTTGTGGAGTGTGTGAGTGAGAATGATGTAGTGTGTGAAGATGTGCAGACGCCTTCTGTAGGTAGTGTTGAGGATTCCGAAGAACGAAAAGAAGATTCAGGTGGACCAGGTGAGCAACTAGAGGAGGACGAGGATGTGCAGTGTTCTGATGGTGGAAGTGGATGTGATGGCGATGATGATGTTGATGATGAACGTGTTGAGGAAAATGAGATTGGAGAAGAAGTTAGTGAAGACGTTGGTGAAGCGGCTGGTGACGAGTGTGATGAAGAAATTGGTGAGGAGCTGAGGGAAGATGCGGTTGAAGATGGATCAGACGAGCAACTGGAGGATGGTGAGGAGGTGCAGTGTCATGAGGTTGATTTGGATTATGGGGACGAAAAAGGGGAAATTGCGGAAGAGGAAGAAGTGGAAGAAAGAGAAGCAGGGAAGGCAGAAGCAGAGGAGTTAGATGATGAGGATAATCCAAATCGGCGTGAGAGTAGTGAGGTAAGTTGCCTTGATCCTGATTCCGAGGAAACAAGTCAGTACAGCTCACACGAAATAATCTCTCAGAGAGTGGTGTACGAAAGGAACGAGTCACTAAAGTCCGTCACAGAAAAGTGAGAAGAAGCGGTTAACGGGTAGCGGGTAGATGTTCCCCACAAACCCAGTGGTGTTCATCTATTTCAGGGTTGCGCCCCTGCCCACGCGAGCCTTGGTTTCCTCCATTCATCCTTATTTTCGGGGGGAGCCAGGTCCTTACCCTTACTCCTAGCTATTGACCTTCAATGATCCTTGCCCCATTTCATCTTCCCAATATTCCTACCCCTCCCCTTAGTAAAAAAAAAAAAAAAAAATCTATCTAAAGGAGTTAGAGAGTTGCCGAGAGTGCACATTTAGATTGTGGTCCTGGATTATCATTTGGATGCGGAAGGTTATCATGGAGAAAGTTAGGAGTTAGACAATGTTCCCTCAGAGTGTCGTGGTCTTGGAGATTGTAAGTTCCCCTGTTTTGGTTATCATAGAGAGTGATAATGTGCTGTTGTTTCCTTGTTCATCGTGGTTTGATTTCGATTTATGGTAGGTGTAGGGTCGTGCCATGCCGCATTCTCCGGTTGTTTCATGGGTGTTTTTGTTTAGAGAGAGAGTATTGTATTTATTTTGTATCGACGTCGGTGGAAAGTGACCCCCCTGCTAGTTACGCAGTTTTTGAAAAAGTAAGAGTTGAGATGAATGTTCGCGAGCCCTTGATGCGGTCTTCTCTGCCTGGCTAGGCGGGGCCGTCCGCCCTTGTGTAGGGATGTGGGCCAGTCATGTGGCAAGGATGGAGATGCCTTGTTAGTGCATGTGGCTGGTCAGTCCAAGAGATGGACGAGAAGTAGTACGGTCACTCACATACCAAGGTGGGAGATACCTTGTTTGGTCTTAGGACGGGTATGTGAGTGGACCGGTGGGAGTAGTGATGGTCACCGGAGAGGGTGACGTGTTGGGGCGGTCCCGTGGGGTTGGCAGGGCGGAGAGGGTCGCATGGGGAATGGACGCAGTTGTGAGGTTTCTCTGTTCTCCTGGGAGCCATGACTGATAGGAAAACCGATACCAACTTGAGTATGGAATATAAGGATGGTACACTGCAGGGTACCACTGAGTTCCGGTTGGGGCAACCATGTTGCCCTTTTGGAGTGGGGGTGTGCCGAGTTTTGGAATACTCGGCCCTTTTCCCAGTTAATTATGTGACGGTCGTTGCGGGGGTTTGTGAATTAATTATTTGAGCGGAGTATACGCTGTTATCTGCATGCTTTGTTGCCGATCTGTGCGCGCTCTATGCGGAGTAATACGCAGCGTTTTACTTGTCACTGCTCTGGGAAGTACTCACCAGGCAGCCGAACGCGACGCAGCAACCATTCTCTCTTCCGGCGGCCACCAGTTTGATTTTTTTTTTGTCTGCTAAAATCTATCATGACTAGATAATCGACTACGCAACTCTTCGGGTTCCCGACCTAAGACGATTCTCGATCCACTTCTGCGGGTGGCCGAACATCTGCCACCAATGGTATTACACGAGTGATTTCTGTGCCGTCGGGAGGAAGAAATGGACAATACATCAGGTTTTGTGCCGGATTGTACCAGGTGACATTTAACCCATTTATCTATATTTTGGCCTCTACAATGTAGAACATCTTATTCTCTTCCTGGAACATCTCCAGTTAAAGTTCTTGGGACACAAGTCCAGCGAGACAATTAGTGCTTGTAAATTTTGTCAGTGTATTTTACTAAGGCTTAAGCCCCCTGAGTAAGTGTGAGCCCGGACGGGGTCATGCGCTACCGAATTTTGCTGCAAAATTTTCTTTAAGGGTAAAAGTGTGGGTGACTTAAGATTACTGATTTATCGGGGGGGAGGTGAATTATGCTTGCATTGATTAAGGGTATTCATAGCTATATGCGTTTCGTTTTTTTTTTTTTATTTAAAGCTTTGGGGAGGTGCTGTAACCTGTGGACGTCACCCGTAGGTGCCGTTAGTAACAGGTCTATAGCATGTTGTAGGTTGCTGGATCTGGTGGTGCGCATGGCCTCGCCTGTGGCCAAGCCAATTCTGTAGGAACACCTCAAATGTGTTTTATTAGGGGCTGATGTTATAAAGTTTTTTTAATTAAAATTGTCATTATGTATATATTTTATAAAAATTATCTTAACTCAGTAATAATTCAATATAAGTGAAATTTCATTCAGTTCTTTTACTGCCATAGCCAGTGTACTACTAGTTCAGTTGTTAATATGAGCACACTATTGGTTCAATCATAAACCGTATTATATATATTTTATAAAATTATCTTAACTCAGTAATAATTCAATATAAGTGAAATTTCATTCAGTTTCTTTTACTGCCATAGCCAGTGTACTACTAGTTCAGTTGTTAATATGAGTACACTATTGATTCTTACTTCCAATCATAAATTCTGTTATACATTCGTACGGCCGTGCAGCCATGTTGACCTGGCCATGGCGCAGTCCTATCTGGGGGAACCTTTCTAAAATTTCGAATTCTTGTGATAATTTCATTGGTTGCAAGCAGTCATAACCGGACTGGTTAATGGATTGGTTTATGAAAGTTTTTTTTATGGAGGCTGGGCACTTTACCCTTTTACAGTAGTTTGGGATGGGGATCTAGGTCACTGATACTGAAGATGGTATTCTTCGGCGGCATGGTTAAATGTCTATGAGCTGCCTGCCAGGTGAACATGTGTGTAGTATATATATGTGTGTATATCGATATGTGTGCACTATGTGTATTTATGTAACTATTTATTTATGTATTTATATTGATCGATGTCATATATTATTTATATTTGGGGAGATACTATTATGCTGATGTTTTACATGCATTATATTTTGATGAGATGATACGTGCATATTTTCAGAGGAGTGTAATGACAGGGAGTGATACTTGCATGTTATTTGAAATAGTGAATAAAATTGTTATTGTTGCTAAACAACGAGTTTAATTGCAAGTCCCGTCATACCGGACCCAGCGCAGTTTTGGTTTCCCTAGGCTCCGGCCTAGTTTTAAATAACTAGTGGCCCCTCTTTCAAAAAAAATAAAATAAAATTTAAAAAAAAATAAAATAAATAAATAAAAAAAAAAGGTTTTTTTTTTATAAAGTCTAAAAGTTGAAAGAGGGGTTACACTATAACACGAGAACAGGATGATAAAATCCAAAATATTAATAATGTATCGCAAACAAATACCAGTAAACTTAGAGAAATAGAAACACGTACTGTAGTTATTGAGAATAAAATTGAAGAAACTACGAAAGACCGTTCGGGAGACGTATCACATATGAAAGAAGAGATTCAAGAGGAAATGAACCAGCTACGAAGTGAGTTAAGAAGACGACAAAACCAAATGACCATATTTCCTACACCAACGGAAGAAAGGAGCAGACTTAAGTTCTCAGGTGGTAAAGGGGAGAACAGTATGGAATTCCTAGCAAGAGTAGAGAAGGAAATAGACAAAATTGGGAGTGCAATAAATGACGACGAGAAGATAGACTTCGTACTCTATTATTAGAGATAACGTTAGTACATATCAGCAGTTTCATGAGGCATTCGAGAACCGATACTGGAATCTACATACCCAACGACAAGTACGGGGTCAACTCGAATATGGAAAGTTCAATGCACAAGGACAGCAGAGTATTGAACAATACACAATTACGCAAATAGAACGTGTAAAGCATCTCAAACCTAAATTCTCAGAATATGAAATTGTTTCAAAATTATCTTACCATTTTCAGCAAGATATCCAATTAGCAGTTTATACACAAGGGATTAAAACCATAGAAGAATTTTTAATCCTTGTAACACAGTCGGAGAATATCAATAAAGGTAAGAACACACAATAATGGGAACAAAAACACGCAAATCACCACCATAATTATCACAGAGATGACAAGAAAGCAATACAAAACACTACACCGCACCGTGATAATTATAAAATAAATTATTCGCCACCAATGTACAACACTACAACACGCACAGCTAAAGAGACTGAACAAAATAATACAGCTAGACGACAAGGAGACGTTGTATGGTCGTCCAATCGTAAACAGTTTTCAAAACCAGCTGACAAACGCGTTGCCGCAGTACGAGGGTACGACAAAAAAAATTGAAGGAGAAAGCCAAGGAATGAATGAGACAGAGACAGTAACATTCCACAGCCGACCGTCTACATCAAAGGCGTCACAATGACTGAATAAACGGAAGCAAAATTATAAAATAAACAACATATACCCCTGCGATATTAGGGAAGACTTATTAAGCACTGAACAGGATATAAAGCGAGACGCGAAGCAAACACAATGCCCTATTGTGACTGTAAGCATAAACAGGTGTAAAATACGGATGCTAGTTGATACCGGCAGCCAGCTGTCAGTTCTTAACGCTGCATGGGTTCAACGCAACAAGAAATATTTTAAAAATACTGCAATTTTGCCCATAAATAATTTAAATATTACAACAGCTACCAATAAAAAAGAAAGAGTTAAACAACAAGCATATGTAACTCTAACATATAAAAATCTAGAATTAGAACACCCCATGATAATTATGCATAAATTGATTTATGATGGAATTTTAGGTATCGATATACTAAATACAATAAATGCTAACATTAATATTAATGATAATATAATTATGTGTAATTATAAAAATGTTCAATATGAATTAAACATGAACAGCGAGGAAGAAGAGTGCAAGGTAAGTGAAACACCTATTACTTTGTACAAGCCACAAATACAATATGGTCCAACTCGACATGTGAATGCGGTAGATGAAGGGATGACGACACAGGAAGAAGAGAAACTGCACGAATTAATAGAAGAATATAGTGATGTATTTAGTGAAGTACCGACGCAGACGACAGTATACGAGCACTCTATAGTTGTGTCAGACCCTACAAAAGTCATTAGGAAGACATACCCTATCCCAATGCGATATGAGGAAGAGGTTGAACTGGAAATTCGGCGTATGATCGAAAGTGGAGTCACAGAGCGATCGAACAGCAACTTCCTGAATCCTCTAGTGGTAGTGAAGAAGAAAAATGGTGAGATACGTCTATGCCTTGACATGAGGGAGCTGAACAGCATTGTATTAAAGGAGTATGACTGTGCGCCAACTGCAGACGAATTATTTACTAAGTGTGAAGGAGCAAGGTATCTGACGAAGCTAGATTTACGCTCAAGTTTCTGGCAGATTCCAATTCGTGAAGAGAATAGAAAGTACACTGCTTTCCTGTATAAAAATAAATGCTACCAACACAGGGTAGTACCCTTCGGATTAAGCACGAGTTTAGCAGCCATCGTAAAGTGTCTAGAAAGAGCCCTAGGACCTGAAGTGGAACCCTACACCATGATATTTGTAGATGATATCTTAGTTGTACCTAAAACGTTAGACGAACATCATATAAAACATCTAAGCACGATATTCCACAAGTTTAGGCAAGCGAACATATCCCTTAACCTAGACAAATGTGAATTTATCAAAACCTCTATCCAATTCCTAGGTCACATTATTTCATCCTCTGGTATTCAACCCGATCCTATCAAAATTTCCAGCATAACTAATTTCCCTATACCCGGAAATCTCAAAGAGTTAAGAGCATTCTTAGGACTCACAGGATACTACAGAAGATTCTCACCATTATATGCAAGATATACGCAACCGCTTCTAGAGCTGACGAAGAAAGAAAAAAAATGGAATGTGGATGTTGTTTACACGAGGGTGAGAACAATGGTAAGCACGGCGACTATGTTACAAAGGAACAATATACGTCCGGTAGACGACGGACAATGTAATTGTTATAATGAGGGGTGTAAGATCGAACTACACACTGAACTCAGAACTCAATACCCGAATGGAATAAATAATTATTTTTAAAATAAAATAATATAACTATTAATTATTAATAATAAGAAATAATATGTGTAATAATATAAGAGAGTATAATTAAGAAATGTTATTTATTAAGGATATGATAGCAAATAAAAAAAGAAATAAGGAATATTATTTTAAAGGGTTAATTAAGAAATGTATTATTGATGGTAAGGAATGCTATTGTAGAGAAATATTTAAGAAAGTAATGGTAAAAGATGTTATTGTTGTTATTAATATGAAGAAAGGGTTAGGAATGGAAATAATTGCCATAATTGTTAGAACGGCTGATCAAGCGAACACTTAATGGAGATACAAGGACACAGAAGAAAGCAAGAGTGAAAAGTCATAAGGGCAGAGACTACTTAGGATTAAGGACTTCGAGAAAAATATCATTGTTTTCCAAGACAGTTCCTCTGTAACGGATCGTGCGACACACTATGAAGCTAAAAGAGTATTCTGTTACGGAAGTGTATTTCAGGAAAGTAGTAGCGATCAGAAAGGTAATGTTAAAGTAATGTATTAGATAAAGTAATGTCATGTTAAGAAAAAAGTTAAGGAAGATTAGAAGCAAAGGTAAGAATGTATGAGTAAGATAATGTAAAATTAAGGGCCGAATTTACACACATATGTAGGAATGCAGAGTATACAGAAGGAGAACAAAGGAGAGCTAATTGCAGTGGATTTTCTGGGACCACTACCGCGATCAAGTCGAGGTGTGAAGCACATATTGGTATGTATCGATGTGTTTTCCAAGGCAGTCCGACTGTACCCAATTATGCGACCCACAACCAAAGTTGTTCTAAAGATATTACTGCAGAAATATATTCCGTTATATAGAAAAATGAAGAAGATACTCAGTGATCAAGGTGTACAATTCCAAAGTGAAAAATGGGAGAGGACGTTAAGGGAAAATGGAATACAACCTGTACTCACATCCATAAGACATCCTCAAGGAAACCTTGCTGAGAGAGTTAACAAAGAATTAGGTAAATATTTACGAATATATTGCCATGATCAACACAATAAATGGGCAGAATATTTACCATTTCTTGAAGAAGCCATTAACGAAAATTATAGTGAAGCAACAGGATACACTCCCATGGAATTAGAAGAAGATAAGAAGCCAACCAGATTTTGGACTAAGTATATAAACAAACCGAATAACCAAAATGTACCTGTACCAATAAGTGTGAAAATTGAATACGCAAAGCAACGGATAATAGAAAGAGGTAACAAGAGAGTAGAGAGATTTAATCTAACTCACAAACTACAACAATTTAATGTAGGAGAGAGTGTACTACTCAAAGCAAATCCTGTTGGGAAAACGGAGTGATAATACGGCGAAGAAATTCTTCAGACTTTATAATGGACCGTATACGTTAAGACAGCGAGTAGGACGACACACTTTCATCGTATATGATGAGATACAGAAGAAGGAAATTGGTAAATTCCACGCAACGTCATTTAGGAAGTTCTACACATGAATACGACGAGGTCAATGAAACCAGTCAGATCAGCTGTTTGTTAAAGCCACCCTACTACAAGGTCACGAGCAGTGAGCGTACAAAGAGGGGAGGTAAGACATTTGTATACACTCCAATTAAGGGTGAAATAACGAATATTATCCTTTATTATTTGTTACATTTTTTTTTGCAAATATAATAATAATAAATTAAAAAAAAATTATAATAAATAAATTTATTAAATTTTTTTTGTTACCAAGCAGAGGAATAATGCGACAGTACAAATAAGTGATGTACTGAGCATTGAATATAAAAATTTAAATTTACCTAATAAACTGTAAATAATTAATAATATATTAGAAATAAGCATGTCAGGGATTGCAAGCTTGGCTCAGACAAAAATATGAACAGGTGTTTCAACCTGAATCGACGTGCACACACACACACAAATATAACTGAAAGTGTGTACACCAGTATTTTGCTAGTGTGTGTGAACGCAGGTCTATGCAGGCGAGTTTACCACCCCAAGATGAATAATTGCACAATTACTGTTTTTCCGTAATTATTCACAAACTATAATTAAGAAGTAAAATCCAAAACCACAATAAAATGTAATAAGATTTACTAAATACTGTGTACGAAAACCACGCGAAAGTGACGACACCGTACAAGTGTAATAGTGAAATAACTGTGTACAAATTGAAAGGGTTAAGTTGCAATGTCCAAAATTACAGTGAACATGTGTTGTAAAAATAGTTATAAGATAAGTATAAGAGTATACTTACAGGACTCTGCAATTCGCAGAAATATAAGAAATAGCGAAATTGACAAAGAGTGGGGGAACTGAATCCAGAGACAGTTTCTGACATGTCGATTTCGTACCACTGCAGGTGTCGACCAAGACATGGGTATAAATAGGACACGCAAGCTACAGTGGTTCTCTTTCTTAAATCATCCACGGTGCAGCGGGAGCTTATGCCCGTCCGCACGGCGTATTTATTTTATTGTAAATAGTTTAAATTTTCCAGTTACATACAACTATGTAACTAAGTTGTAAATACAATCATTTTTAAATAATAACAGCAGTACATAAGAAGAATTACATAAGAAGATCCATTGACGTCAGAAACAGCAAGAGGAGAGTTCCAGAGAGTGATACAACGCTGGACAAGAGGAGAGTTCCAGAGAGTGATTCGACGCTGGACAAGATGAAGTGATACGACGCTGGACAAGAGGAGAGTTCCAGAGAGTGATTCGACGCTGGACAAGATGAGAAGAGAGACAGCCGACGCTGGAGTGCGAGACGAGGACGACTACAGATGAATCAAAATGATTGAGTATGATTGACGACAATAAGGTGATAAACAACTTATTTATATCTTAATCATACAATGAACTCAAAGACAATTAAAGACATTACTATTTTATTTAAAAGTAAGAGCCAATGTTTCTTGTAAAGTAGAATTAAAATCATAGATGTTTTAGAAATACGATTAACGTAACAAGAGCTCAAATTAATGTGAAATAAAATTCACACACATAAATACGTTGCATATATTTGGCGCTCCAAGATCGTGGGGCTCCGCAAAAACAAATAAATTTTTATTTGCAACGTTAAATACGTTGCAATATATATGTACCTTCTTAACATAAACATCTTACATTTGTTATTTATTACAATTTATTACTTTCCTAATCAAGTAAACATTTATATTTCACAAAAACTTGTATTCAAAATAAACATTGCTAATCTTTCAGTTTTTAATAATTAAACATTTTAACTATATATCTTGCATTATCATTTCAATTTTGGATTTTTCTCAGATATTTTAATCATTTAAATTTAATTGTCTACTATTTATTATCCATTTCAAGTCAAAAAATAAACTATTCCAATCCATTACACATATTTCCAACTTTTAAATTTACTGCCAAAATTTCTATCTTTTAAATGAATTTAATTTTTATTATAAACATTCATAATTATATATTGACAATTATTAAAAAATAAAAAACTTATTACTATCATAAAATCGATTGCAACTATAAACTGATTACAAAAATATAATATACACAGAACACTATGAATCAGCTTATATCTTATCAAAGTAGCATAACCTCAAATAGAGAACATGAAAACATAATATACTTTAATTCAATTTTTTTAATTAAATTTTCCAACTGTTACATTATAATTCTCAGATTTTTTTTCAATATTTACCTCTTCTATTTCCATTAAGATTTATAGTTATTATCTACATTATAAGGCATACTACTTCGGTTATTTTTTATACAATACAAAATGTGATTAGATACTACACAGAAAATTATTCAATACAATAGGTACGGTACATAAGTCATCACAACAATCTCCTCCAATACTTCTTTACTATTGGCACTATTACAATAATCATCAATTTCTTCTCTTTATTCAATCAGAGCTTATTTAGTAACAATTTAAAAACCTTCTTCCACATACACTATGCCCCCCTGGACTGTAGCGCCCAGTTGCCTCCACAAGAACTGAAGCTTTTAGGGTGTAGACGCTGCCTACCCCGTTCTTGCTTCAGCGTTACAAAACATTCGGTATTACTGATGCCCGAGGACATCAGTAATCCTACTAAAATTTAGTCACATGCCCTTATACGGTCTACCATCCCATTCGATGGATAGCCGCTGTTCCATAGTTCTGGTGATTCCCCTGATTTACCCCCCGGTTAATTTCTAAATTCACCTCTTACAACGATAACAAGCTATGGCCAGACGCCAGACTTAAGGCAGCACGTGACGTAATGTGCCCTGACCATAGCTGAGCCAATTCCACGGTCAGGGTTCGGTGAGGCCGTGACCGCCCGAAAATGGGGAATCACCTTAGTTTAAAATCTATTACATTTACCTTAGCACTAAAAGTCACAAAAAGTAAAAGAACTCATTATTTGTTACACTAAATTTCATAAATATTATCATTTATATTTCACTGTCCCTTTATCAGTTCTATATTACCACCATAGATTCACTATGTTCTTTGAAATACTCCACTTCCACTATAGATTACACACAATATTGGTTTTATTCACAATTTACATCCTTTTACTTTTCATTACTACCAGACATTTCTTATTTTTGATATTTCAGCTACTATCTATCATAGAGTTAACCTAAACACGGACGCATACTCTCTATCTTATTCTCCGACAACTGTCTCTAACAAGTGTACTCTAATGTTAATCGGCCCCTTAATCCTTCTAAATTTAAATCTGAATTATAACTACTCCTTTCACATAGCTAAGATGTTCGGTACAAGTTTACAATTATGTGTATTTCATTACCTAACAAAACCGTCACTTATTACTGACAATCCTATTAGGTAATGAAATGACTCCTCACGAGTCACACTTGTTATTCACATTAAATTTTGGATGTTCTATTTGAAAATAAAACTGTTATTTGTTCGTGGATAATTGCCAATTAATTTTTTTTTTTTTTACCATCCACGAATTTTAGGAGTCCCCTTCCCCATTCAACAACAAAATCAAATTTCTACTTGCACCAATTTGTGGAGTAGGACCATCGTTGCTTTCACCACCCGATGGAAGTTATCTCCAACCATGGTCCGCCTCCAAACAGCCAAAATACACGGTCAGGGATTGGTGAAGCCGTGACCACCCGAAAGTGGGGAAGAGTTCCTTCTGGAAACAAATAAAATATATTAAAATTCAGTTACTTATTTTGACCAATATAATTTCAAATTCGTCGCGTTCTGTGTACCTACTATCTCCTGCATTGCTTGGTTTCGCAACACGTACGCATTATTCATCTTTACCTCTATAATTTCATATGGTCCCTCATATAACAGAAAAAACTTCTTGATCTCTTTATCTTGTGCACTAGACAAATTGTGTCTCCTTACCAATACTAATTGTCCTACCTCATATTTCGTCCACTTACCTTTTTCATCATCCCTCCGCTTTCTCCTCTCCCCTTTTGTGAGTAAACTTTCATTTGCTAATTGGATCTTCATATTCATGTCCATAGTCTGATTTTCTGGTGGATACTCAAAAAGTTGTTCCAATATTCTAGGTGGCCTTGTTCCCTTTATTAACTCATATGGTGTAAACCCGGTAGATTCGTGGGTGGTACTATTCAACCATTCTTCTACCTTCTTCACATATAACGGCCATTCACTATGTTTGGTGTGACAATAGGCTCGAAATATCCTACCAATTTCTCTCATCACCCGTTCTGCCTGGTTGGACTGTGGATGGTATACTGCCGTGTGTTTAGGTATAATGCCTTCCCATCCCAGAGTCTGCCGCCACCTACCGCTAATGAATTCGGGTCCGTGATCTGACAATATTACCCTTGGTTTACCGATATTTACCATGTAGTCCCTCGTTATCTTTTCGCTTAGAACCCTGCTCGTCACTCTCTTCACACTATATAACTTAACAAACTTGGAAAAAGTGTCCAAAACAACAAAAACATACATTACTCCACCCCTACCCTTCGGTAGTGGTCCATACAAATCTACAGCAACTAACTCAAACGGCCTCTCCACTTTAACATAATTCAACTCCCCTTCTACCCTGTAATTCACTACTTTTGACCTCTGACATAAGTCGCATCCCCGTAATAATCTTCGAACTCTTCGTTCCATATTTTTAAATACACACGATTCTTTCAGTATCTTTACGCATTTTCTAGCCCCAAAATGCCCATATCTTATATGACAATCCCATATTATTTTGTCTACTAACCCTTCCGGCACGACTAACTTCCAATCCCGTTCACCACCCTCTACTTTCTTGAATAACACCCCTTGATGAATTTGAAAATATTGGCTATACACAGAATTATCTAGGTCGGATTCTAAACTTACTACTATTTTACCCAATTTTACACGGATCGCTGCATATTATGAACGTCATTTAATTCTTCCCCAAAAAGCCTATCTTCCCTGGTAAGCCTAAAAATGTCTATTTCTTTCAAATCCCTCCCTGTTTTGTTTCCTTCTAGGTCTACCCTTGATAAAGTGTCCGGTATTTTGTTTTCTGTACCCTTAATGTATTCCCATGAAAAGTTATATTCTTGTAATGCTAACACCCACCTGGTTAATCTGCTATGAGTCAATTTGCGAGTGTTTAAAAATGATAATGCCTTGTGATCTGTCCTGATAATGGTCTGGTTCCCTAGAAGGTATGTGCGGAATTTCTTCACTGCAAAAAATGATACTTAACGGTTCCTTCTCCGTGGTTGTATAGTTCCTCTCCGCTGCTAACAAAGTCCGGCTGGCAAAAGCGATCGTCCAATGTTCCTTATCCTCATTCTCCTGGTATAGTTCCGCGCCAAGGGCTATGTTGCTGGCATCCGTCTGTAAATAAAATTTTTGCTGAAAATCGGGATGGTTCATCATTATCATACCCATAAACTTTTCTTTAATTTCATTAAACATAACCCTTTCCGCCTCTCCCCGTCTCCATTGTTTATTCTTTTCGTAATATTGCACTTAATTTAGATGTTACTTGTGCATAATTTTTCTGAAATTTCCTATAAAAGTTACATAAAACTAAAAAACTTTGCAATTGTTTGATATTTTTAGGTTCAGGGAATCTCATTATTGCTTCTACTTTTTCGGGGTTAGCTCGAATTCTGTGAGGTGAAATAATGAAACCCAAAAAATGTATCTCTTGCTGTAAAAATTTTGATTTCTCCCAGTTTACTGTTAAATCCCCTCTTTGTAACCTATCTAGTACATATTCTAAATGTTCTGCATGTTCTGATAACATTCTTGAAGCTATTAAAATGTCATCTAAGTATACAGTTAAAAACTCTAAATTCTTCGGTTGCAAAATCTCATCTAAACATTTTATAAAACTAGCCACACTAGTGTTGAGTCCGAAAGGTAGCCGTTTGAATTGGTAATTTTTCCCATTAAACAAAAAAGCAGTGTATTTCCTACTCTCTATCTCCAACAGGACCTGCCAGTAACCCGCGGTTAAGTCTAATGATGTCATATATTTAACCCCGCTGAATTTCTGAAAAATTTTGTCCATGGGTTCGGGTGACTCTCGATTCGGAATAATAATCTGATTTATTCTGTGTGCATCTAAACATAACGGCACTTTACCATCCTTTTTTATAACAACAACTAAAGGGTTTGAATAGGGTGACACTGATCTCTCTATTATATCCCCCTCCATCATTCGGTCTAACTCTATCTGAACAGCTCTACGCTTAGAAAAAGGATGCTTAAAAAATGAATTTTGGAAACATAACATCCTAGTATTGTTCTGTACCACAAATAATGTTCAAAAATTATTACGACCTAAAAAATACACAACAGTTTAAAGAAAAAAGGACAGGTGTTTACAAAATGGTTTGTAATGATTGCGATATGGTGTATATCGGTCAGACAGGCAGGGCATTTAGACAGAGGTTTAAAGAACATCTACCTAAAAATAACTTAAAAGCTTGTAAATCAAAATATGCCGAATACTTAATGGCGCATAACCATAATTATACTGACTTTGACACCAACTGCAAGCCATTACATCTCTGCAATAAGGGATGATACATGAACGCAGCCGAAGAATTTTAAATATACCGGGCGTTTAAGTGCAATCCTAATAACATGTTAAATGACCAGCTGAATTTTAAATCACATCAGCTATACGATATGGTTGTGGACAAATTCATATTAAGCAGGAATATACAGCAATCAATAGTGGGGCGTTGTGACGAGACCATAGAGGAGTTGCAGGCAGTGCGTCGCGAACCAGCAAAAGGTGCGCACCCAGACATCGGTTAACTTGTGTAGTGTGTTTTATTTTAATGTGTAGTAGTTTAGTTTTAATGTGTTAACGACGTCCACACGGGACTGAAATCTGAAGATGAGGCCTTGAGCCTCAAAACGCGTTATTTAATTAAATACAATAAGAAGTCACACGACGGATGAAAAAAAGGTAAATTAATTTTAATCTGTATTGAATCGTAACTTGGATACCAGAGAACATGAGTTTAAAATTAGAAAAAGGCACTGGATAACTTCTCTGCACAAAAGGTGTGTGTTCCCGTACTTTCAACTCACATTCATAGTTCCTGGCTCTTCCAGGTAACTCCTCAAACACTTCTTTAAAACGGTTCACTACTGCCCACAACTCCTCGCGTTGGGGTCTCCCTACAACTCCACCTTCGTTAACAAGTTTATCTGCCCTGTTTTCCCACACTCTCTCTTCGCTTACATCTACCTCTCTCTCTCTGCATACATTCACCCTCGCTTCTGTGTCCCCCCTATCAACTGGATGGTGTACAACCCTTATTCCCGAAATTCTTATATTATCTATCACCCGTTTAAAACTGACCCTAACCGGTTTAGTTTCCTTGTCTAACTCTAACAACCGTTTATTAAAGTCAATCACTATTTTGTGTCTTTTTAAAAAATCGTTTCCCAAAATTACCTCTAAATTTTTTCCTCTTACTACTAAGAATGTATTCTCGAATTAACCCCATTTATCAACATGTTTAATTGGACTTGTTTAGTTACCCTTTTACTTCGAACCCCCGTAATCCCTATTATAGTTACTCCCGCAACTGGCAAACATGGAATATTTTTATTTATTTCTTTTAATTTCTCTAGCCCATTTTCAGAAATCTGTGTCTATTAAGGTTTTAAACTCCTTACCTTCCATGTTGACTGTCATCTCTGTCAGTCCGGTCTCTGGTTCGATAACCTCTGCGTCGTCTTCCTCCAGCAATTTTTTTGATATGTCTGTTTTAATTAGCTGGCTCCGATAGTGACACTCCTCTTGGACCCCGCTGCTACCTGTTGACAATGGTTGGGTCCTTTCATCCACTGTCCTAGCTAGTTTCCCTGTTGTGTGGCGGCGCTGCCCTGTGAGTATCCGCCTCTACTCCTCGTATTTCCACCTCCCCTGGGCGCTCCTCGGCTGCTATCTCCTCCTCTCTGCTGCTGACTGTGCTGGTCGTACGCTATGTTATTTCGCTGACAGTCCCTCGCCTTACTACACCTATAACAGGTCGTTCTTACAGAAAAATTTTCAACATGGCACTCCAAACATCGCCAATCCTCGCCTCTATTACCACTATTACTTCCACGTGCCCCTCTATAAGAGGTTGGTATCCCCCTGGATTGATGATAATTCCCGTTAGTGTGTGACGCTGGCGGGTTCGGATGCCTACCCATTTCCCGTTCCTTTATGTTTTGAAAGATATCTAATATCTTCTCAAGCTCCGTAATTTCTGTAATGTCGCGTGTCATCAGAGTGATCTGTATCTCTCGAGGTAAGTGTTTACTTATGTGTCGCACAAATGATCGGGGGCTCTAAATATTTCGCCTCGTTGTATAACTGCATTACATACATTGTCATGTTATTCCCGTGGGTCCCAAAATTACCGGATCCCATGATTTTACTGCGTAATACTTCTTGCTCTTCTTCCGACCAATATTTACCTCTAAAGGTCCCCTCAAAACTCTGATAATCTACCCAATCTATTTTATGTACCTCCGCCCACACCGTGGAACTCCCTTTAAAACATTTAATTATTCTTAATAACTGCTCCCAACTACTACTACAGAACTGATTGAATTCTTTCACTCTATTTAAGAATTGCATGGGATGTACCCTCCTATTGTCACAATTAAACAATTCTAAATCAATATCAGTATTCATGTCTCGAGTAATCACTACTCGCTCAGCAACACTACTAAGTTTTTTACTTATCGCTACATTTAACTCATCTTTGACATTAACTATGCTTTGTTCAATTGACACAAATTTATCATTATTTAAACATTCAACTTACATGCTACGTCTATCCATAACATTTACTGTATCTTGTATCTCTTGTAATTCTATTTTACAAGTAGGCCTAGTTTCTATTTCATTTATTTTAAGATTAGTATTGGTTTCATATGTCTTAATCGTATCTCTAATTTCTTCTATCTTACCAACTGCACAATTAAACTTATACTCACTGCCAGCGTTACATTCATTTATTTTACGTTCAAAATTTTCTTTTACTTCGTGAATTTGTTCATTAACTTGTACTTTTACTGCATCTGACACTTGATTGTTTATATCATTAATATGACTATTTAATTGCTCATTTACAGACTCTATCACTTGTTCTTTAATTGTCTTTAAATGTTCGTTAATCTCAATCAGATGTTTATTCAAATTACTTTCACTTTTGATATTTTGTTGTTCCATTTCCCCCTTTAATTCATTAATCTTTTCATCATTAATATCAAAACGATTATTGATGTCACTACTTATTTCATTAAATTTAGTGCCAAAACAATTATTTAATGCATCAAATTTTTGGATTTCATTGTCCAAGACGTGTCCGTTACTTAACTAAATAAGAGGCAAGAAGCCTTTTAAAGGAGAAAACCGGTTTAGGCTTTAAGGTAAATCTTTATGATTTTACTTATAAAAAACTTAGTGTTCCGAGTCGTTAATACAATAGTGATATTTAGCATCAAATTTCTTATTATTATCATTAGACATTTGTTTAATCTCATCTTTTAAACTAATATTTTGATTAGACATCAGTTTAATCTCCCCCATTATCTCACGAAACCAATTTCTCGTTTCGTCATCAGTTTTATTATTTTCTCTAGTCGAGGCGGGAGTTGAATGAACTCTCACCTCGTCCATAACAGCTGACTCTGTCCAGCTTTCTTTATCTACTATAGGAGTTTCTGACTGAATTTCTGATTCACTTAGCCTACAACAGCTGAGTCAGACAAACTGACTTCATTTTCCGTATTTTCCATTGTATTAAATTTAATTCAACAGTTAATACAATGAAATATTTAATTCAGTGTAATTTTGTATGTAAAACTTACTTTTCCACTCAATGCGCCATGTGCTACTATGAACCCTTTCAATTACACTAGTTCATTATACTACTCAACATAACCACACTTATATGCAACGTAATTATTTACGACAATTTTATATAAAACGCCGTTTACCACCACCTACCCTCTGTGCCACAAATAGGTCTCTTTCATATAATATTCTTATATAAAAATACTGGCAGGGTCGCCATTTGTGAAGTTACACCCAACACCCAAATTATAAATTTAAAAATAAAATATTCTGCCAGAACCTTACCTTGCAATCTTTTTTTCGCTACTTAAGAAAAAAAAAAAAGTTCAGGGTTGCCACGATATTTTAGGGTTTAATATCGAAACCTTTTATACTCTTCCTTAACTAAAACACTGGACAATTTAGCAATCTGACTACTCCCCAATTCAGAAAATTCCACGGAGCATTTAGACGAATTTTTCAGCACAGAACACTAGGAAATGGTAACGACGAAATAACTACGCTAACACATGGTTATATTCTGTTAAAACAAATCTTATTCATTTATTCATGTTGAATTACTTCTTTCTTTCTCTTATTTTAATTACTTCTTTCTATTGACATCTATTTCATCGTATCTTATAATAATAACCCCTACTTATAAACCAGTACTATTACGTTATTTTCCCCCTGTTATTTTTTTCGTACACACACTCTCTCACTCTATTAATTAATTTTACCCCTGTTTTATTTATGAGCTCATTAATGATTTATAATGTTTTGGCCAAATGAATCTGCCTTTATACTTGTTACCTATTTGCGTAATATCCAAATGTTGTCCAGAACTGTTTTCAATAAACACTCTCAACTCCTAACAAAGTTTAACGTCATTTAATCGTCACTTCATTATTTAACACTGGTTGTACTTTTTATACTACTTGGTAGGCCTACTTTAGTACTTTTTCGGCCTACCAAGAACTCATCCGAGACTGTACAGGTTGAAGACTCGTTTTCAATATCCGGCGTTTAGCGAAGCGTGGGTCCACTCGGCAGCCCGTCTTGCTGACCACGTGTTCGTAAATTCGAACGCTGATTGGCTCTCTCCATCTCATATGCGGCTATGGAATGTATGTCCATGTCTTTCACGCTGGGAAAGTTGGCCTACACGTGTGCACGTACGCAGGAATACGCACCCTTGCTGATAGTCTGCATTCCCAGACTCTTTAATTGCTTTTGTGCCTCACACGGCTTGGTACCGCACTGACTGCAAGGTGTTCAAAAATGTCAAGCATTTGTGATCAAAACGTTGTTCAGCTTGAGTTGCTACTACTTTTTACAATTATTAAAGAATAAAATAAATCGCAACAGTTTGTCCCGTTACAATGCAGAGCAGACGATACCCCTCTTTGGGTAAAATGAACTCGTCCGTGATTCATGCGTGGGAGTGGGAATGAACTCGTCCACTATTGGCTCGAAACACCATTCCCGAACTAGTGCGTCGGCGGAGTAGTTCGAATCAGTCATGTGAATGCTGTATTACCTGTATGCTGTTGCCTGTTAACAGGTAATAGGCTTGAGTTGCGAGTTTCCTGTATTCTTGTAGTTTTTTGAAAATTAAAATAATGTCCAGTAGTAAAAAACCATCTGGGTCATTTAACTGCAAAAGGAAATTACAGCATTCGAAAGAAGATGAAAAGCAATCAAAAGCTTTGCAGAGGTTTTGTTGGCTTCAACTTCCTTAATGAAATTGGATGATAAAACTGTAACCGAAACCGATGATGATGAGTTGTCAATATCAGAGGCTGTGACTGGACCATCAACAAGTCAACAAACCATTGAAATTGTAAGTTGATTTGATTTACACCACTGTAATATATAAGTAGAGTATAAGTAAAATGATAATACACTTTTTATTTTGTTTTCTTTTGTTACAGTCTAATTTTTGTATGTGCTTAAGCCTAAAGAAATTGTCCTCTAATTACTCAATGAGCTATCTACACGGAACATCCCTTTAAAGAACATGAGAGGCCAAGGATATGATAATGGCTCCAACATGAAAGGAAAGCATGTTGGAGTTCAGAAAAGGATACTTGATTCGAATTCTCGGGCATTTTTTATGTCATGTGGAAACCACTTGCTTAATCTAGTGGTTAACTATGTTGCCCTGTCTTGCCCTATTGCAGTTGACTGTTTTAGTATTATTCAAGAAATCTTTAACTTCTTCTCAAGTTCAACTCACCGATGGAGTATTTTGGTGAAACACGCATCAACTCTTACAGTGAAACCTGTGAAACCTCTCAGCAATACTCGGTGTGGGCGAGTAGGATTGAGGCCATATTGCCTCTGAGATATCATATTGAGGAAATATACGATGCTGTGTATGAAGCCTCTCAAGACCAGAAACTCGATGCATTTGGCAGGAATACTGCTTTAGGAATCGCAAAAAACTGCAAAGTTTCAAGTTTCTGTGTTGTTTAGTAACTTGGCATGAGATCCTGTTTAAAATAAACATGGTGAGTAAGGCCTTGCAAAAAGTCACATCTGATCTGCAAAGCTCAATGGATCTCGTTAAAAGTGTACAGAGATTTATAGAAAAGATGAGATTTGATGAAGGCCTCAATAACGTCATCACAGATGCAAAAAAACTTGCAGAAAAAATCGGTGTTGCTGCTGAGTTTGAAAAAGAAACCCAAGTCCATCCAAGGAAAACAAAAAGGCAATTCTCCTATGAGATTAAAGATGAACCTGTTCAGGCTGGGAGAACATCGTTCAAAGTTAATTTCTTCTTTGTCGTGCTTGACACAGCAATATCCTCGCTTAAAGAGAGGTTTGAACTCATGGAGAACCACAGCAAGAGTTTCAAATTTCTTTATGACATTGGAAATCTACAGACATGGGATAGGAAGGAGTTGAAGGATGCCTGTACACTAGGGTGGAACGAAAAAATCAAGTTTGGATTTTTAATTTGTAATAGTGCGGAAAAGTTGCCTTTTGGTGTAGATAAGATAAAAAAAAGATATGAAAAATATTGGAGCACGTCTTGAGGTGCCGCAAGGACGATAAAGTTTCATAAAATTGCAATTTTCGCTACATTTTTAAGTTTTTTTAAGAAGTTGTCAAAATTTTTTTTTTATTTTAAATACTGTCAAAAAGCAGTTTTTATATTAAAAAAGACATACAATTTTTTTTTAACTTTTTGGGTTATGTCTTGAGGTGCCGCAAGAGCGGTAAAGTTTTATAAAAACACACTTTTTGTAACTTTTTCAAAGAATTTTACGTGTCTCGATTATGGAATAAAAAGTTTCAAATAGGCGTTTTAATATGAATAGAGGATTATTTTATAGAGGATTGTTTTTTGATGGAAGAAGAGACAAAACAATTGTTCAAGAAAACAAAGGAATTAAGTTGTACTAAAAGTTATTTCAGAAGAGCACGTTTCACTAATAGAGGAACCAAACTCAAAGTTTTTAGGCCACGTAACACCTAAATCTGGCACTGGAAAAGACATAGCAGACAGTATACTGGAGTTTCTTGAAGATAGAGAACACAACGAACAACTTTTGAACTTTACTGCAATTGGGTGTGATGGAACCGTTGTAAACACTGGACATAATAATTGTGTGATTTCTTTGATGGAAAATGAAATAGGAAGACCTTTACAATGGTTAGTTTGTTTGTTCCATGGAAATGAGCTACCTTTGCGACATCTTTTTTGTCATTTAGATGGTAAAACGAAGGGACCCAATGAGTTTAAAGGCGAAATAGGTCAGCAGCTGGAAAACTGTGCTAATCTTCCTGTGGTTACTTTTTTGACAATTGAAAATAACCTTCCTCTTTTGGAGAACATAAATGATTTAAGTACAGATCAGAAGTATTTATTGGATATGTGTATCGCTGTCTCAAGTGGAAGTTGCTCACTAGATTTATCTTTAAGAAACCCTGGAAAACTTGCTCACTCCAGGTGGCTTACATTAGCAAACCGTATACTTAGATTGTATGTGGCAACTGAAAATCCAACTGAAAACCTTAAGACTCTGGCTGAGTACATTGTGAAAGTGTATGCACCTGTGTGGTTTAACATTAAGTTAAAACCTTCATGTACTTATGGTTCCAAACATCTGTTTAAGCTTATCTCGTATTCACGCTATCTCTCTGATGATTTCAAGAACGTTCTAGACCCGGTTATTCAAAGAAATGGGTACTTTGCTGCTGCAGAAAATCTCCTTTTGTCCATGCTATGTGATGAGCGCAAAAATGTAAGAGAACTTGGTTTACGACGTGTTTTAAAAGCAAGAACAGAAAGTAGAGGCGGAGTCAGGAAGTTTAAAGTTCCAAAGATAAACTTTGACGCAAAGGATTACATCGACATGATCTCATGGGCTGAAAATGACGTAACTGAACCCCCCTTGGTAAAACATGTTTCCATTGACTCTCTCAAAGACTTTATATGGAAGACATCTGAAGCTCAACCAAATAGTAAAGTGGACCCGCTTATCGACTTTCCCCGGCTTCCTTGTCACACGCAAGCAGTAGAAAGAGCTGTGAAACTGGTGACCGAATCGGCTCAAAATGTCTGTGGTTCAATCGCAAGAGAAGGATATATAAGAGCAAAAATTGACTCACGTGAGAACATGCCAAAATTTGATACAAAAAAACAGTTTAATGTGTCAATGAAGTAGAAACAAACATTTTGCAGCTGTAACATTTGTAATTATTAAGGGTTTTTAAATCATAAAAAATGAACTTTCAATGTCTTTAAAAGTGTATTATGATATTTTTTTACGTGTGCTCTAATAAAAAAAATATATAATTGATTTGACAAGCTTTTATTTCAACCTTATTTACTACTATTTGTAACAACCAAAATGTTCGCAAAAGTTTCAAAATTAGCAAAAATACAAACTTTTTGACATTAAAAAATATTTTTTTATTATTATTATATTTTGTAATTAATAATTTTTTCTAATTCTAATGCTTATATATGTATTTACAACTATCTTTTGTAACATTATATGTACGAGGAAACCATAAAAAATAAGTTGATAATTTTTCAATTTTTTTAATTTTTTTACAAACTTTAAGCTCTTTGCGGCACCTCAAGATGTTGTAGTATAGCAACCAATTTTTTTTTTCTTCTTTTTGAACCTAAAAGGCAACTTTTCCCCACTATTACAAAACTAAAAAAAAAAAAAATTAAAAAAAGGCCATTTTCATTCCACCCTACTGTACACATATTCACAGTGTTCTAATTCATGGAGAAGAATGTGATATAAACGGAGTTGAACTGTTTGACGAGCTGCAAATTTTTGCACCAATGCTGCCCTCTGGAAGCTCTCCAGCTAAAACCTTGTCGTTCATAACCAAAAATGGTTATATGGACACCTTCCCAAATGTTTTTGTTACTTTGAGAATTCTTCTGATGCTCCCAGTTTCAGTGGCCAGTGGTGAAAGAAGTTTTTCTAAGTTGAAACTGATAAAAACTTATTTAAGATCAACTTTGTCCCAAGAGCGTTTGAGTGGACTGGCAACAATGGCCATTGAAAATGACTTGCTAAATGATTTGGACACAGATTTGATACTCAATGAATTCGCAAAAATGAAAGCCAGAAAAATCTCTTTTTAATGATTTATGTTGTTTAGCTTTGCCTTCACTAATTATACTTATAAATAAAATTTTGATTTCTTGTACCCTGACTTGTGGTTGTATTCATTGACTTTCCACCATTTCAAATGTAACGTAAGTGTGTAACCCCTCTTTCCTTTTATGTATTTTTATGAGTATAAAACAACTTCTTTTATTTTAATATTTTTTTTTTTGAAAGAGAAGCCACAAGTCAATTAGGACTAGGCCGGAGCCTAGAGAAGCCAAAAATTGTGCCGGGTCCAGTATGACGGGACTTGCAATGAAACTCAGCTGTAATATAACAATAACGGTCTTTATTGTATGCCATGAATTAATACATGTAGGCAAACTCCATCACATAGTTATCCCCCCCATGAATCATAAATATATCACAAATAAATAATCCCCCCCTTCTTTAACAGTATCAAAGACAACATGTGTATATCATAACGAGTGTATATAATATTCAGTAAGTATATATAATTATAAAATTCTCCCCCATTTTGTGACTAGCTAGACACAGACAAAACATAACAAGACACACTGAAACATAAGGCACATAGACTCACAATTATACATCAATTCTAACACGAATGCCCCTGGAATGCACCCGCCTTGCAGGCAGTGTTAGTACCATACCCAGAACCCAGCAGTGATAAAATGTTCGCCCATCAACAACCCGTTTCTGTAGAATTACATAAAAGCCAAAACCCCAGAAAGGATGATAATTACTCATAACGCATAAGTAAGACCGGACCGCCCATATGTATAGCATTCCACTGACCAATGACCCATCATGAGCGTATGAACCTTAAGTTCCTTCCACAGCATTAAATAAAAATTTACGAAAACTACATCACCGGATTTTAAACAGTTGTTATACAATTCTAAACGGTTAATTTGCTTCACAAATTCAGAAGGATGTAATACATCAGTATATACTTTAACAGTCAGAAAATTAATCAGTCGAGGCTTTACAAATTTCAAAAAAATTAAACAATATATGTTTTACAAAAATTAATGAGTATATGTTCTATAGTTAAAAGAAAATTAATCACCAGATACTACAAGTGAAAAGTTAATCAATATGTGTTTTGCAAGTTAAGAAAAACAATCAGAATAGCCCTTTGTAAGGTACAAAATCAATTAGTATATGCCCAGAAAAAAGCAAATTATTTTCTATTAACCCCGAATGGCTATATAAATATAATTAAAATGAAAGTACAATAAGACGGTTGTGCCCTAGCAGCTGTGGGAGCGCGCCAGCATGCGGTTGACAAAATTTGACAGGAATCTAACCTGCCTCAGGCTGCACCAACATGTGTCAGACAAAAACTAAGTCCCTTTTTAAACCCCAGAAAACGGCCAAAAAAAAACAAAGGAAAACCCCCAGCCCTTAAATGTTAAACCCAAGGTGAATTTAATATTTACTCATTTCTGTTCCAGCTGGAACAGAGTTGCTAACATGTTCTATAATTTTTGTAAAGAGTAATATGATAAAGATATGCAAACTGTAAAATGTCCAAGTGTAAAAATATCTCTGGCACGCTCCCCCAGTGCAGCACACAATTACAAGCAGTGCACTTAGTGTTAGGTAATTCAGTTATAAAAGGTGTTCTTGAAATTAACTCATAATGTTCAGAATGATGATCAGCTGCTCCCCTTTATAGCAGACAGTCTGGACACGTGGTCACATGGATTCAAATAATATTTACTGTAAAACAGGCGCACTGCCGGCCCGGCCCCAAAAGGAAAATAAAAGAGTGCATATCACCTTAATACTGCTGACTAAGTGCTACATCGTGAACTGGTCACCAGCTCCCTCTCCGGACAGGATCGTGTCTAATGGTCCATGACTGATGCAGTTGTACGGCAATCAGCAAAGCCAAATCTCCGTCTTAATCAAGAACCCGGGAGTCGCTTAAGTTTCAGCAAGCCATGTAGATGCAGAGAAACTACACCGTAATTGTTCGGAGAGAGAAGCCGATGTATTTCGTAGCGGGGCGGTGAGCTGACTAACCACTGTAACCGACGGAACAAGCCGCCCCTCACTACGAGTTGCGCGCGCAGCCTTAACGGAGCCGGACAAGGGTCGTTTCAACTGACCCTTGCATTCGCGTTATTTTACAATTAAAATAAAAATTTTCTAAAACTTTCGACAGCCGGATTTACACCGGCACAAGTGTATTTTTAGATTTATGTATTTATTTTCTCAAGGTCTAAAAAATGTTTACAGGCAATTGTATTGTAATTAATACTATATGTTCAACAAAGATATCATAGTAAAGTTAACAAAATCATCAATCAATCACAATTTTTAAGTTACATTGAACTAGTTTGAGTTTAAAACAACGTTAGCAATAGTTTTTCAATCTCCAGCAAATTACTGTGGAAAAAAAGAAAGCCCACATGCCCCTTATAAAATTAGGAAGAAAGGTAATTTAATTTACAGTTTCATAAAAAACCTAAGATAAAAATGGTTTTGAAATGGCTTCAAGATTATAATTTTAATACTACTGTAACAGTCAGCGAATTTTTATACAAATAGCAAATGCAAGTTTGTGAAATTTTCAAACAAGTATCATGATTTCTTAAATAAAAGTAGTGTGTATAAGATTACTGGTAACCCTGACATTTAAACCAAAATATACCTAAAACTCTATTTCTGAAGCCTTCATTTTCAAATTTTTCCAGGGGGGACCCCCATACTCCCCTCTACCTGGGGGGTATTCCATACCCCCCAGACCCCCCGGTAGAAGGGGTGCCGAAATATTGTTCACTTACACTAGAAAAATGTCTAGGGCCGGCCCTGGGTATAACTAAAGATATTTATAATAAAAAGCGAATATCTAAAAATGCGAAAATAAGGCATTACAGTACAATAGTGGAGCCAGAAAGCCTATATGCAAGTGAATGTCTAGCATTGGATTATAATTTAGATAAACTAGAAATAATGGAAAGACGAATTATTAGGAAACTATTCGGTTCACGAAAAACTTCAGAAGGTTGAAAATTAAGAAGTAATTATGAAATATATCAGAGTAGAGAAAATATAACAGTAACAATGAGAAAAAGAAGACTATTATTTTTTGGACATTTATATAGAATGGACGACAATAGGCTAACAAAGTAGATCTTCAAATATCTGTGGGGGAAGAAGTTTACATCAAGTTGGATTAAAGAAGTCCAAAAGGAGTTAGAAACAAATAATATAAACGCAGAAGAAGCAATTGAAAGAGAAGCTTTTCGGGCATAAGTGTTAAAAATGGAAGAAGACCAGGGTAGGAGAGAGAAAAACACAGGTTCAAAGTGGACTGAAGACAGGAAGAAGAGACAGTGAAAAGATGAAAGAATATTGGAGAAAAAGAAAAAACAAGGAATAAAGAATTGAAATTGGCATGTGGTCCTTAGATGGTCAACGCAAAAAAAAAATTATAAGACAAAATAATAATTATCATCATCATCACAAATTCTCCCATCTTCAAGTGGCTGCTTATGTCTAAGAGTGTGTGTTTAAATGCTTCAATGTGCCTGTAAACCTATTTTTCAGTAAAATAAGTCAAATGTGGAATTGTGCCAGGCAATGACAGAGGTCAGAAGGACAGCTGTGGGAAACAAAAACAGTTTCAATTAATTTAAAATATACCTTATCTGATCCGTCAGCGATCTTGTAGTTTAATATTCCACTACATGTTTCGGGAATTAAATTCCCATCATCAGGTAAAACTTCTTCTTCCTAATATATAGGAGTCGTTGGTGAAATTATTAAAAACACATACACACACGAATGAATAAAACAGACATAACTGTTAAAAATGACATAATTAAAACACCGTACGCACACAGCTAACGAAGACAGTGCACACTGCCTGACAGTCACATATCATCTGGGCTGTCAGGTGATAAAAAAACAGTTTTATATGATGCAAAACAGTTTTTCTAAGAGGCTATCAAAAAATTGTTAAAGAAAGTGATAATATTTATTGTTAGTATTACAGATGACACTGCCAAACATTTTAATCAACACTAATTAATTAAGTAAATCAGTTCAGTAATTTGTAACTCATTATTTTAGAGCATTTAATTCTGGTTTATAAAATGTATGTCTGTCAACATAATTTCTTGCCTGTGCTCGAGCAAGAAAGTAATGTTTTTCACATGTAGGTTTGTTTTTTTTCTGTCATCACAGACTGATTTTGCTTAATCATGTATCAAATGATACATTTTTTGTCTCTCAGTTGTCACTGACTATGTATTTTATAACTTTTTTCTTTACCCAACTACTCACAAGTAAGAACAATAACGTTTTTTATTGAATAGAACTATTACATTAACGACTCGGAACACTAGGTTTTTTATAAGTAAAAGCATAAAGTTTTATCTTACAGCCTGAACCGGTTTTCTCCTTTAAAAGGCTTCTTCAGAGGCTGCCGCTGGTAGCTCTGTCCGTCTTGTTGTGGGCGACGGAATCGAGTTTCAAAAGATCGATGCTGTGTGTGTGGGGTGAGATATGTTCGAATAATGCGTGCGATTTGAATTGTGTCTGTTCGTTTAGGATGTCGTTTTTATTTGTTTTTGTGTGTTTGTATATTTCTAATTGTTCTAGAGTGTCTAGTTTTCGGCCTTTTGTGTGTACGTGTAGAATGTTCATGTTATTGTCGATGTTTTTATATGTGTGGTTTGCTTCAATGAGGTGTTTTGCAAAGGTGGATTCTGTAGTGGATTAGAGTGCCTTTGTGTGTTCAATGTATCTCTGTTTGAAGCTACGTCCTGTCTGGCCTATGTAGAAGTTATTGCAATTTGAGCAATTTAGCTTGTAAACACCGGGTAGATCGAATTTGTTTTGTGCTTTGTGTGTGTGTTTTGATAGTGTGTGTTCTGTTTTGTAAGCAATTCTGTATCCAGATTTTTTGAATTGGTGGGCTATTTTTTCAGTTTGTTTGTTGATGTATGTTAGTGTTATGAATTTGTTGTTTTCTGTCTTTGTCTGTTGTTTGTTTTGTGTAGGAGTTTACTGACTATTGTTCTGTAGTAACCGTTAGATTCTGCTAGATATTTTATCGTGTTTAGTTCGTCTTTGTAGTCTTTTTCATCTAAGGAGATGTTGTTAAGTCTATGTATCATGGTTCTGAAGGCAGCTAGTTTGTGTTGTATTGGGTGATTGGAGGAGTTGTGTATTAGTGTGTCAGTTGTAGTTGGTTTTCTGTATATACTGAATTTGTGCCTGTGTTCTAGTTTTGTGATGGAGAGGTCTAAGAAGTTTATGGTATTGTTGTGTAAAGTTATGGCAGTAAAGGTTATGTTTTTATGTATGTTGTTTATGTGCGTTAGTAACTGTTCACATTGTCTTTTGTTTCCCCTGTATAGTATTAGAATGTCATCAATGTATCTGTGCCAGTATAGTATTTTATGTGAGTGTCTGTCATTGTTTGTGAGTATTTTTGTTTTTTCTAAGTGTTGGAGGAAGACTTCTGCTAGAATGGTGGATATGGGGGAGCCCATGGGTAAGCCGTCGTTCTGTGTGTAGTATTTATTGTTATAAGTAAAGTAGTTTTGTTTTGTGATAATGTTCAGAGTTTCTGTTATTTCGTTGATAAGTTCGTCTGGTGTGTTGTTCTGTTTGAGTTTGTTTTGTAGGATGGTGATTGTTTCAGAGATGAGGATGTTTGTGTACAGGTTTTTAATGTCAAAGGAGGCTAATGTGGCATTATGGGGTATGTGTATGTCTTTTATTTTAGTTTTTTGTTTGTGAGTATTGGTCTGTTTGTTTTTTTATTGGTCTGGGGATGTCTATTTTAATCTCTATCTCTTCACAGCCACTTGATAAATTTTAATGAAACAATCATCAAAAACTTTTTCATCATGTTATTTATATTAGCAGTCTCTATAGTTCCAATTTTGCCAAACTGCTACTGTCATGCTCTGGACGAGACCTTTCAGTGTCTCCACCATTGTTAAGTTCAAAACACTGAATAGCCTCATTTGAAGCATGACAGCAGTTTAGAAATAAGCACAATGAAGTAGAAATATCAAAATGTTTGTTTTTATCTACAGAATTGCATTGGATATTTAATATTTTAAATAATAATAAAATAATAAAAACAGGCTGCCATTTTTTTATTTTTATTATATGTTGCCTAACTAAACATGCTTGATTTTTGGTCTGCTTAATTAACTATAAATCTTAAAAAAAGACAATCCAGTGGCCCTCTAAATCGGTCATTATTTCAGACATCCTGATTTTACAGAGCTAAAGACACATTCAATTTTTAATGAAAATGTGCTTAAACATATTTATCGTTGGAATAATATGCTTAATATTAATGAAATATGTGCTTAATCAATTTTAACGAAACACACATTAATTTCTTTCTTTTTAGTATATCTACTTTCTAGCATAACATTTAATAATTACTGCAATGCATTGCATTATTGATTCTAATATAAATCTAAATAACCTATTTGCATTTGGGTTAAAATTGCCTTTAGTCTGACACGCAGTGTGGATATTTACAATTAAAAAACTTTTTTTGTCCTTTTTTTGAGCCTTGATAACCTAAAAGTTTGAAATTTCCAAAACTAAACATTATATTCACATATCAGTTAAATTCTCGTTGATTTATTACCCTACTTGAAGTTTTGTGATTTTTCCAAATTTCGCCCCTTACATTTTGCCTCCCATCTTTGGGGTGGGGGTCTCAAAATCAGTAGGGATCTGAAGGATTAAAACATGTATCTAAATACAAGTTTCTTGAGAATTGGTTGTTGCATTCAAAGCTTACATGTGAAATATAGATAGATAGACAGACTGACAAAAGCAAAAGGATTAAGTTAAAACTGACAACTAATCTTTGCTTGTTCATTTGTATCCAGAGTTGTTATTGTTTGAAATGGATCCATTGAAAATGAAAATGCAAAATACATCTTTTCAATTTTCCAATTTAAATGTCTTTTATTTGATATAATTCTTTATTTTCTTCCAGATAGATTTTACACCCATCTTCGAATTGAAAATATAAAATAGTTAAGTGCCAATGCTTAGTTTCAATGAATATACATTATTGAAAACTGAATACAATAGTTTCAATGAATACAAAGACCCTTAAAAATGTGAACTCTTAAATATAGTACTTGGGAGATGTTATTGACAGAAATTTAAATAGACATTTCAAAATAATTTTGCAAATGGAACCTTCATCAAATTATATAATATTAGCTTTAACGTACCATCCATTTTTTAAAAATGAAATGGGTGTCAAAAGAGAAGAAAAGCGAGTGAAATAACTGGTTGTAATAGAAGATAAAACTTTCAGTGTAACAAGATACAGAGGGAAACAACCTTAATATAAAATAGAAAGAGAAATGAATGTACTACACATTCCCAGATGATTCAGACTCATCAGTTGGAAGTGATAATGGTAGGTCATGTGATATAGAAACTATTCAAGATACAAATATGTCCACAGAAGTGTTATGTTTTTGTCATTCATTACTTCCCTACCAAGCTCTGGACCTATAAAATATCTATTTTCATTTGTGAGAATGATTATGAGACTCCATAGCAGTAAAATGAGTGATAAATTACTATTTGAAAAACTGGTTCTCTTACTGCTAGAATCAAACAAATTCTGATTTAAAAGTAATAAGATTCTATAATTCTCTATCAGTTAATATATATGTCAAAAGCTCAGATTTTTTAAAAACACATTTGCTCTGTTTGTCCACTTATGAAACTGAATTGTCATGAGTTATTAATAAATCCGCCCCTGTCTATAAGACTGCGGTGTAAAGAATTCTTAAAATTTAGTTAAATTTAAATAAATGTAACTTTTATCAATAAATGTAGAAATATGTCCATTGCGCGTATTAATATTAATAGTTAAAAACTAAAAAAAAAATATTAATATGTAACGATTGTACGTAAAACTACAATACTTGAGGTTTCTCTTCTACATAGTGAGAATTTATATTCGTGCATGGGCATAAAAAGAACAGACCCTGAAAGTTGAAGAATTTTAGGGAGAGCGAGGACAGCTGGTACATGCGCCATACAGATATTGAATTAACGCAGTTCGATATTGAATGTTCCGTGAGTTCAATACTATTTTTTATATTGTATTTTGCTGGAAGTTCAATTTTATGTTTTAAGATTTGTGTTAGTAATTTTGATATTTTAACATGATAATGTTAAATATCACTATAATATTGACGACTCGGAACACTAAGTTTTTTATAAGTAAAAACGTAAAGTTTTACCTTACAGCCTAAACCGGCTTTCACCTATAGAAGGCTTCATCAGAGGCTGTCGTTAGTAGCGCTGCTCGTCTTGTTGTTGGCGACGAGAAAGTGTTTCGAAAGATTGAAGCTGTGTGTGTGTGGTGAATGTTCGAATAATGCGTGCGATTTGAATTGTGTCTGTTCGTTTAGGATGTCGTTTTTATTTGTTTTTGTGTGTTTGTATATTTCTAATTGTTCTAGAGTGTCTAGTTTTCGGCCTTTTGTGTGTACGTGTAGTATGTTCATGTTATTGTCGATGTTTTTATATGTGTGGTTTGCTTCAATGAGGTGGTTTGCGAAGGTAGATTCTGTAGTGGTGTGGAGTGCTTTTGTGTGTTCAATGTATCTCTGTTTGAAGCTACGTCCTGTCTGGCCTATGTAGAATTTACTGCAATTTGAACAATTTAGTTTATATACACCGGGTAGATCGAATTTGTTTTGTGCTTTGGGCATGCGTTTTGATAGTGTGTGTTCTGTTTTGTTAGTAGTTTTGTAAGCGATTCTGTATCCTGCTTTTTTTGAATTTGTGGGCAATTTTTTCTGTTTGTTTGTTGATGTATGTTAGTGTTATGAATTTGTTGTTTTCTGTCTTTGTCTGTTGTTTGTTTTGTGTAGGAGTTTACTGACTATTGTTCTGTCATAACCATTAGATTCTGCTAGATATTTTATCGTGTTTAGTTCGTCTTTGTAGTCTATTTCATCTAAGGGGATGTTGTTAAGTCTATGTATCATGGTTCTAAAAGCAGCTAGTTTGTGTTGTATTGGGTGATTGGAGGTGTTGTGTATTAGTGTGTCAGTTGTAGTTGGTTTTCTGTATATACTGAATTTGTGCCTGTGTTCTAGTTTTGTGATGGAGAGGTCTAAGAAGTTTATGGTATTGTTGTGTTCGTATTCGGCAGTGAAGGTTATGTTTTTATGTATTTTGTTTATGTGCGTTAGTAACTGTTCACATTGTCTTTTGTTTCCCCTTGTAGTAAAACCAACTACAACTGACACACTAATACACAACACCTCCAATCACCCAATACAACACAAACTAGCTGCTTTTAGAACCATGATACATAGACTTAACAACATCCCCTTAGATGAAATAGACTACAAAGACGAACTAAACACGATAAAATATCTAGCAGAATCTAACGGTTATGACAGAACAATAGTCAGTAAACTCCTACACAAAACAAACAACAGACAAAGACAGAAAACAACAAATTCATAACACTAACATACATCAACAAACAAACAGAAAAATTGCCCACAAATTCAAAAAAGCAGGATACAGAATCGCTTACAAAACTACTAACAAAACAGAACACACACTATCAAAACGCATGCCCAAAGCACAAAACAAATTCGATCTACCCGGTGTATATAAACTAAATTGTTCAAATTGCAGTAAATTCTACATAGGCCAGACAGGACGTAGCTTCAAACAGAGATACATTGAACACACAAAAGCACTCCACACCACTACAGAATCTACCTTCGCAAACCACCTCATTGAAGCAAACCACACATATAAAAACATCGACAATAACATGAACATACTACACGTACACACAAAAGGCCGAAAACTAGACACTCTAGAACAATTAGAAATATACAAACACACAAAAACAAATAAAAACGACATCCTAAACAAACAGACACAATTCAAATCGCACGCATTATTCGAACACATCTCACCACACACACACAGCTTCAATCTTTCGAAACACTTTCTCGTCGCCAACAACAAGACGAGCAGCGCTATTAACGACAGCCTCTGATGAAGCCTTCTATAGGTGAAAGCCGGTTTAGGCTGTAAGGTAAAACTTTACGTTTTTACTTATAAAAAACTTTGTGTTCCGAGTCGTCAATATTATAGTGATATTTAGTTAAGTAACGGACACGTCATGGACAACGAAATCCAAGGATGATAATGTTTTTAGGCTGGGGGTCATTCCACAAAAATCGTCATCAAAAAATGTGACGCTTCCACACTTTCGATTCCCCACAGTCTAGAAATTTGATATGTAAACGCATCAAGACAGAAATAATCGCTGCTGACATTGAGTTTAGCAAACGTTTTAGTGAGAATAAATTTGGTTTTACATGCTTTGTTTGTGATCGTCTGTGGTTTGGAAATGATTTACGTAATCCACCAAATGCAATCCACATTATACGTTTCAAAAGCGTAAAAAACATTATCATGCTTCGATGTTTCGGTTTCGTCGAAATTCTTTGAATGCTTAGGTGCATACATAGAGAGAGGGAGGGGGGGGAGAGAGAGAGAGAGAGAGAGAGAGAGAGAGAGAGAGAGAGAGAGAGAGAGAGAGAGAGAGAGAGAGAGAGAGAGTTTTTATAATTTGGTGCGGTTCTAGCGTTTATTAAAGGTCTGATAGGTTTATTGATTTTGTGTAATTTTATTAAAGAATTTAATTTTGGTGCACAAATTTTTCAAATATTGTGTATGATGAGGGAGAAATAGAAATAGAAGACATGACTTCTGAATCTTTTCAAGAAATTGGAGAAGAATCGATTTTTAAATATATTTATCATTTTAAAATAACTGTTATAATTAAATTTTATAAATAAATAATAAATGTACTAAAAGTTAATTTTCACCTTGATAATTGTGAAAAATTCCGAAAAATTGAAGAAAAAAACGATATTTTAATAATTTTGTAAATCATAATAAGTTGTAAGTAAATAATTTATAATTTGTATAAATAAGAAATGTGTTTTAAAAGTTATTTTATTGTCAGAATCTTCAATGAGTGGAAGAAATACTATTTTTGAATATATTTATAAAGTGCATTTTTTAATAAACTTTTTATTATAATGCGTAATAAATAATAAAAATTATACATAATAATATATACACAAATGAATAATAATGAGTTTTTAAACTTATATTCCTGAAAAAATTGCATGTCTATTAAATAAACATGTATTTTATGTGAAAATCCACCTTGTGAAAAATTTTGCCAAATTTGAATTAATTATTTTTCTACTAAAAGTATCACCCTGACAAAAAATGTTAATAACCTTTTTTATGCAGAATTGTATGCTCTTTCTTTGTGGCATTTTGTATTTTTCTCATAAATTTAATATTTGTTAAGATAATCATGAAAAATGAATTTTTTGTACCTTCCCCCTCCCTTTTTTCAAAAACCCGCGACTGAATTTTTGTAAACTTTTTTTAAAATTCTTTCTTACCTTTTTATCTAGCACTATGCAAAAAATCTTGTAGAAGCCACTTAATTTGCAATTTCTATTTTTTTTCGGCTTCAGCGACTGTACTACTGTGAAAGCAATGAATTACCATGTACTATGTACAATTACTTTAGCAGGTAGTCAAAGTTGGTAACAATAAGTATACAGTTCAGTGCCCAAAACATGTCTTGAGTAGGCAAGAACATATCTTGACTAGTACCATAAATTATATTAATTAAGCAACTATAACATGTAGATACATTCATGTGTTGTGTGTGTAATTTTCAGTAGCTGTCCTTGACTAACGGAAGACTGGGGAAAAGTTAGGTATTATTTTAAATATTGTCCAGTATTTATCCAGTTAACAAACAAAAGAGAATTAACATAATAATAGGTTGAAATTAAAGCATTCCAATCAACAGAAGCTTTAATAAACCTCTAAAATTGTATTTAATGAAGCAAAATACAAGTTAATATTTTGCAACACAGAATATTATGACATTATATTAAAGATCTGAATTTTGATCTTTTAATTTCCATACAGTGGCGGGTCTGAGCCTGTAATATAAAGATTTAAAAGATAATAGTTTTCTTTCAGTCTTTGTGTCTACATTGTTCTTGTAACAAAATACAGCTGTAGTAGATCTACAACATAATGCATCGCACAGTTCTATGTTTGTAAATAACAATGTAATATATCTATTCATTTATAACATATTGTTCATTTAAATTCCTACTACGCCAGGCTATCTGCCTAATACTAGATAAAAGCGTAGTTAATATAATTGGGGAAGGGGTTGGCACAGTATGAAGCAAAATAAAATTTAATTTTTTTTTAATTATAAAAATTGTCATAAATAAGCAACAATATTTAAAACTACAAAATGTAAGAAGGCCTAATAAAAAGTATATTATGGTAAATTATGTTGAATTACATTATATATATTATGTAACTTATGGTACCGGTAATGAATATTATTATTAATTACTGGTAGGCCTATATACTGAAGTTACTTCATAACTTGTTAGTTTTACTTTAATGCTTTGAATATCTGTTATTCTGAATGTCACACTAAACTGAAAAAAATAATTTGAACAGAAATTTTTCATGTGGCATTTATTATAATTTTAACTCAGAATATTCAAGTTTTAGCGTGAACACACACAACTCACACACGCTCACTAACGAACTCACGAGCACGCACACACGAGGCCACAAGTGTATAGAGAGAAGTGAATGCTCCTGAAAAATATTCTGATTTATTTTTATTAGTATTGTGTAGTAATTGTATAGTCTGTATAGTAATTGGTTGTCTTAAATACAAAAAAAATCTTCCAATACTAAAATGTAAGTGTTTCTATAAACGAACGAGTCACCATTCCACAATAATATGTGTGTAAATGTGAATATATATAATGTAATTACTTTGATATAATTTTATAAAACAAGACGATTTTATGTTCAAATGGGTTTAATACAATTTTTAAAATGAAATTTAACTTAAAATCTATAATATCACAAGGTATAGAAAACAACAATTTTTGCCTTTGGAACGTTTTTCCATTATATTATCAATATCAGAATAGAACTGTTTTTGGCCTATACTTGTGAACTTGATTGAGGCGTTATTTATGCCCGTGTCTGTGATGGGCAAGAGCGAGTGATTGGCAAGTTAGAATGACAGGTCGAATGTAAAAGCTTATTATTAACATGCTCTACGAAGATTTCGAATCATTTTTACTTGTGTCATCGAAACCGTAACATTTATACAACAAAAGAGTAATCATATGGGTTGAATATCCGTATTTACAGATTGATACAGCAATGCATCGACGGGACCTGTATGTAGCCTAGACAAAGGTTTATCTCTGCTGAAGCAATAATATTTTTTTGTATGTTAACAGAAATTTGTTTTCGTTAAGGGGCATAAAGTTTTTGTATAATGTGAAGTAAACAGTGAATTCGTGAACTGTACAGTGCCGGTTACCGTTTGTTTTGAATATCTGCGAATGGTACAAAATGGCTAGGCCTAGATTATTAGGCCTATGAGATTTGCCTATTGAAATTGATAGGCTAAGTCACATGTTGATTCAAAATTAAATATATATAGGTTTATACTTATGATTTGGTGGTGTCTGAAAGAAGTCTTGGACATACGTAAATTAAAATGGCTGGTTTTTGAAGTGAACATTGAGTGTAAACAAAGTGAGACCAAGTAACACTCCCCCCCATGAAATGGGACCTCCTTTTGTTAATATTTGGCCTCAGTAGGCCACAGGTGAGTGGATTAATTTGATTCTGTATTATTTAGTTAGTCTGTGTTATGTATACCACATAATCAAGTTGTTAACCATTTTGAATATAGGTAAAATAATGGTTTGAATGCTAATAGTTTAATCTGTACAGGATGTTTTATAGGTAATGGTCAGAGAATTAAAAAAATATTACAGTTATTTTATTAATAATGACAGCTTATGTTTTAAAGTGTTTTTGTGGTAATGTAATGATGATGGTAATGACAGAAGTCAGGTTAGGTGATGAGATATTCATTTCATTATATACAAGCGTCTCAGCATTAACTTTTGATGATCCACTTATTTATTAATCAGATTGATTTATTAAAAATAATTAATTAAATTTATATTAGTAAAATGAAAAGTGTAAACACAGTTGATTAGAAAGAGTTTTACATTTCATATTATCATTTAGTTATGAGATAGTACTATGTTTCGAATGTTACATCTATAAAAAAAGGTTTTTTGGGGTTGTGTGTGTGTTTTAAGTAGAAAGGCGGTTTTGTTTACTGCACCAACTGTCATGAACAGCAAATGGAATATTAAAAGGCCACAGAACTGATAAACCGTGTTGTATTTGTATGTGTATATTTGTTTTTTATATCTGTTTACATGCTAAGGTTTGTCTGGTTATAATATCTACTGACAGAAAAATGCAACAGCCAGGTGACAGTAAAGGCTACTAAATCATGAGGTGACAGCAAAGGCAAACTGATAATTAGTATCTGGTTTTGCACTTATGGCATTGTATTGCCTCTCCAAATGATAGATATTCTAATCTGTTAGATTAGAACTGTTGTGTGTGCACATGCAGATCTATATATATCTAACAGAATTAGAAATTGAGCTCTTCTGGGACATTTGTCGTGTGGTTGAGTTGAGGAACTACAAATCCACATTAATTGTTATCATTTATGCAAATTGTAGTCAAAAGACCAATATAATCTAATGTAGTTAAAGCTTTATAGACTGTAAAACAACCACTGTTTGGCACAACTCTTCAAAGTTGTGGATTAGATTCGTGTATACTGGGGCTCAGTTGTAGAAAACTATTGTTACTCTCACTAAGACATAAACTGTAAATTGATTCATAATACGCACCAGAAAAGTAAATTACATTATCCAGAAATTGTTAATATAAAATAAGCCTAGTTATACATATGTTAGGCTAAAGTTATAGCAATGTGTCTTGAAACAAACAACAACAAGAGGTTAGCATGTACATTTTGTGACAATTTTGACCCAAAGTTTTGTGACCATTCTTTGAAGTCTTTTCTGGAATCATACACCAAACTGGTTATTGAAAATCGTTTCAACAGATTACTGTAAAAAAAAAAAAAAACGCTTATAGGGTATTATTTGTTCATAAACCTTGAGCTTTGTTATTCCTTATTGTATGATAAACCATAATTTCTATACTTTCCACACGCAGCCAACTTTATTATTTATAAAGAGCATAGTCAGAATCTATTATGTTGTAAACACCGTCACAAAGACACAGTAATAGTTGCTGTAATATGGTCTTATTACATGAAAATGTTTGACCCTGCGGACACCACACATACAGGCCAGTGTCTGTACAGCACAGTACAGCGATATGTGTTTGTACAGCAGATAATCCAGAACTGCTTTGAATTATTGATCATAACCAATATATATGTACATTATCTTATACTGTAGGGTTTCACAGTTTCTTCTGACTGTTTAGATCATCTGTGTACAAAACATGGCCTCTTTCCTTTTCTTTGGCTTTACTCCAACTTTTCCTTTCTGTACAGTAATGTCAACTGAGCTCTTCCATTTTTGTCTTGGTATACAGTTCTTTCCAATCAGTCTAAACATTCTTGACTTGCTCCCCTTGTTTAATGCCTAGAAGATGCCCAGTCAAGGGTGATTTCATGTCTTCTCTAGACTCCTTGACCGATTTCATTCCTAATTTTCCCCTTATGTCTTTGTTTAGTCTCTGTTTCACTCTTCGCACTCCCAGCAGTATTCCAAGATATTTCATGTGTGCTGCTTCCTGTCAGTCTTTGGTTCTCACCCTGCAGACACACAGGTAAGTACATGGATTTATGGACGGATAACTTTTTTTTTTACTTATCGCTAGTGCTCAAAGAAATTTCCTCTGTAATCGTAATATATTTTAAATTATTGATCATAATGAGTTGGTTCTGGATTGAGCCACTTCATAAAGCTCATGTAAATAACAGCGGAGATGACATACATCATGTAGCTGAATAAACAGCATTTTCTGCGTAGAGAGTAAATTCAGCATCATTATAATATTGTGTTGAACATTACATTGTAACGATAACTAGTAAAAATTGTAACTCTCAAAGTAATGTTACTAAGAGGCAAATAATAGCTCTTCTTAATAATAATATCCATAATTGCTCACAATTATTCTTGTTATAAATATTAATAGTAGACATATCAATATTATTAACAAGAATATATTTTTTGTTTATTTGTATTTACACTATTTTGACAGTTTCCATTACTGTCATTGTATATATATAACTTTCATCTTCAGAAATGTGTTGTGCGCACACGCGCGTGTGCATTCGAGTTCCATGTAATTCTGCTTACCTGAAGACATGCGGTCATTTACAGTATCATGGTTATAAAAAGTGGGTAGGCCTACAATCATTTACCCCTCTCGCACTACACACAGCTGCTACAAATGTGGGATGGGATGATATAGATTTCATATCATAATATGGTATTTGCATTGTGGCTGTACTGATGGGTCATTCTAAAAATAATGTTACTTTTGCTGTCCTGTTACTGTAATCACTTTAGAAATTGTATTTTTACCACTTAAACACATCAACTTTAAACGTAATTTACATTTTTTTTTATTATTAGGCTAACTTATTACCTTCAATTACACGAGCTGCTACAACAGGTTCACTCTAAGGCCATTCATAAAACACAGCATACCTTTTGCTGTAATTTTTTTAGACATTCTGTTCTTACCACTTAAATACGATATAAATGTGATTTACATTTTATACTCTGGACTTATTATAGATTTAATAATTTTTATATTTTAATCATAAAACTATCTAATAGGCCTGTGTGCGTATTGTCACCTCCACATGTGTCCTTTGTAATGTCCTTTTATAAATAATTTTCAGTAGGATATTACAATTTATGGATTGTAAAAACAAAAACTCAATATTTTACTTAAGGAAGGAAGTATATAAAAATGTTATAACTATTGATTTTAAATTTTAAGTTTATAACTTTTATTAATATGTAATAGAAAGCAACTTTGATTTAAAAACTAGGAAAGGCTTTCAGAAACATTGGGAGTGTAGTACTTTCACTAACACAGAAAATTATATACCGTACCATTTTTTATATGTATTTCATTAGACTTGTGTTTTTTTTTTTACTTTAGTAGGCCTATATAATTTTTTAAAGTCAGCAACACCTTACACTGTTCTTGCATTATCATTTGTTTTTACAATCAAACCTGTGTAGCAAAAACAAAAACTTTTTCAACTTCACAACTGCATAACCAGTCAGCAGCTTCATACATTGCCTTACTGAAATGTCTAGTAAAACTACTCTTGTTTTTATGTTCTTTCTGCTTTTTAAGTTACCGGTATTTTTAGTCTTGGTTATTTCAGTTTTAACACCGTGGTTATGAATCTGTAAAACGTTTTGAATGGAATTCATTTTTCTCTAACAGAATTAGCCTACATAAATAATATATTAATAATAGTCTACAACACTACAAAAAATTGAATACAACAGGTTACAGTACACAAAACATAGAAAACACATTATCAATACAATGCATGAATTGTTTTAAAACGTGGTATAGTAAATACTGGGAGGGAGACTAAAGGCGAGGATTGTATTGCTTTCAATGTAAGTGAATGGAAATCCCCTCCCTTCCTCACATTACCCAGACCATTTCTCTTTTGATAGATGCATATACTTCTAGTATCACCTAAACTACTGTCTATTCTAAAAACATAATTACATTCCTTATATCAGTATAAGGAATGTTGTTGAATATTGTTACAAGACTGTTGCATTGCTGTAAGAAATATAAGTTAATAAATGGTGACTTCATCGATACTTGCAGGGCAGCTCTGCCTCATAGCCTTTATTCACGAGTCACAGATGGACAAGGAAAACAGGATATTTTTATAGATCAGTGCATTTATTTTCAACAAAGAAGTGTGGTCTGTTGAATAGTAATAAATACTGTGAATTATTTCTAACCATGAACTAAACAAATGCGAAGGTGTAGTATAGGTTTTTAACACCTCCATGTCCATAGATTAGAAACAAGTCCACAGAGGTAGATAAATCAATGACTTATTTTCTGCCTTTTTTAGAACTATATTATTTTTATTATTATTTCCAGTTGTACAATGTTTGTATTTTCCGGAACCAAAGATTACAGAAGTGATTGAATTCTCATCTTCCACTGCTGCTTGTCCATCCAAAGGTCTTCTTCAATTTCTCATCCCCTCAATATAGTCTGCATTTCTTCTGTCCAAGTGATAGGTGGTCTTCATCTTTTCCTTCTTCCTGGTGGGGTCCATTCCACAACTCTCCTTGGGAATCTTTCCTGGGCCATTCTTTTCGTGTGTTCATACCATTGTAACTTTTTGTTTGGATAAAATCAACAATTGAAATTTTCACATTCATTCTGTCCTTAATGACTTCATTTCGAATTTTCTCATGTCTGGATACTCTTGCCGAACATCTCCAAAAGTCCATCTCTGCTGTCATTAATTTTGTTCTTGTGTGTTTATTAGTAGTCTAAACTTCTGAGACATAAGTTATGATAGTTCTAACAAGGGTTTTAAATATTTTGGTTTTAGTTTCTGCTGTAATTTGCTTATCCCACAGGATGCTATTTAATGTATATATAGCTATCTTTCCCATATTAATTCTGGATTGTATTTCTTTGTGTTGCTTCCCACTGGCTGTAATTTTCACCCCTAAATACTTGTATTCCTCTGTATATGAAATCTTCCCCATGTCTTCCTCCAGTATCAAGTCTTGATGAAGGTCACCTATTACCATGTATTTTGTTTTATTCATATTTACTGTTAGTCCCCATTTCTGATATTCCTGTATCAGTTTTCTAGTCATGTACTCTATGTCTTAAAAATCCTGAGCCAAAAGTAATTGTTCATCAGCAAGAACTATATATTACTTACACAAATAAAAATACAGTAATCTCCCCATATAATGGACTAATAGGAGCTGTGAGATGTCCGTTATATTGAAAGTCTGTTGCAACTGTATATAGCAAGTAGGCCTTATAGTATGAATATGACTCACTTAAACTATGTTCATAAAAATAGAAACTATTTTACTGTACTGATAACTGTACAACATCTATATATAAATAAAAAACAGTAATCTTTTAGAAAATTCTGTATACACAGTTGTAATACAAACTTAGTCCACTCGAAAGAACGGTTTATATTTTGCACAAAATATTCATTATTATAAAAAGGTTTGTTCAGTGTGTATCTCCTTCAAAAACAAGGTAGCTGTGTGTCAGAATCATTTTCCATATTTACTGGATTAAAAAAAGTTACTAATTTTTGTTTGAGCTCGCTGAACATACTCAGTGCCAAAAGTTAAACTGGTCTTTTAATTCACTCACATTAAATTTTTGAGCCTGATTGCCTTTGATTTTTCAGCATTATATGTTTCTTAGTGCTGTCCGTTATAAGCAGGGTCCGTTTTATCGGGTTCTGTTATAACGGGGGGTTCCTGTATTTTTCTTTAACTTTTGAGAACTCAAAATGCTACTTTTTACAAGCTGTTACTTTTTAGAGATATATTAAAAGTAATTTAAAGTAAATATGTGTATTTAAAAGATATATTAGAGATTATTTAAAAGTAAATTTGCGGTATGTTTATTTAAAAAATACACTGAAATTAGACTTCTGGGTAAAGTAATATTGTTGTACAGGTATTTATACAAATTTAAGGAACGTTTTATAAATTTTATAAACCTGTTATTCTTGACACTAGTGAAGTTACTGACACAGAACTTGAACTTCACATTTAAATCTTTCAGAGTCAAGAACATGTTACCATCCTAAGTATTGTGTATTCAGTTGGTTTTACAGTTCATCTTGTTAACAAAGCAAATTTTAGATATAATCTTTTTATTTTTGTGTATCCATTATGCTGTTTTAAAAAATATATATTTTTCAAGTAGGCATAAATTTTTATGTTCACAAATTTATTCTGCTTTTTCTCCATTGATCCGTTGAAATTCATTATATGTCTTGTTTTTCTTTGTTATAATTTTATAACAAATTATGTTTTTGAATAATTGGGTTCTGTTTTAGAAAGCTTATAACGTATGACGCTGACTTTATGACAGAGATTGTAATGCAGTCATTATTTGGTCACGCATGTACTCTTCATTGAGTGATATGTATTATTATTATTTTTTTTTTTGGTGAAGGGTTTGTGAGGATTGGTCAAACAATATAACACAAATTTTAAATTATTTGTGTCGACGTTTCGACAACATTTATTATCATCATCAGGACCTGTGTATGAATACAAAAGAAATGTCAAACACAACAGAACAATTATTTGAGTGAATGTGTTTGTGTATGTGAGTGTGTGTGCACGCGCGTGTGTATTATGTAAGTGTAATTACATAATTGAACACCCCTATAGTCTGTATTTAGCTATAATATGTTTTATTATGCTATATGTTGACAGGTATATGTATAAACGTTTTCTGTACCAATTCTGATATTTAATTGTTGATTGCTGCATTTATAATTAACTGGAAATAATATTACATTATGAGTACTTTAAATTGTAATATTGTATAAATTAAGTTCTGTGATATTATAATTTTCACGTTGTCTTTAAAGAAAACATTTGATGATGTAAAACAAACTATCTCAACTCCTTCACATATACATATGCATGTGCGCACACACTCACATACACACACATTCACTCAAATAATTGTTCTGTTGTGTTTGACATTTTTTTTGTATTCATACACAGGTCCTGATGATGACAATAAACATTGTCGAAACGTCGACACAAGTACAATAGACTCCCGACTATCCGGCCTAATGTGGCGGAAGGGCAGGCCGGATAACAAAAAAGCCGGATAGGCCGGAGTTCTATAATACTAACTTCCTGCCCCACCCATACCATTAAAAACACATTTTTTATACCAAAACCCGCTCTTATTTATATTTTCTGACCTTTTAGTACAGACCAGTACTTTATAAATGTTTGTACTGTATGTTTTAAAAATTTATTACAGAGAAAGGAAGTCCAAGAATAAACATATTGTGTGGACATTTTAAGATAAATTTTATAATGTCTAACTTAATAGCAGGAAACATAAAATGATGTACACTGTACAGTATGAATACATACATTTTTAAAATAAACAAAACATTAACGTAAAACGTAGGCCTAATTCTTAAAAAAATGATTTAAACTTATTTTACTGTTCATTGATAAATCATTACACAAATGTGAAAAGGTAGGCCTAAGATAAAAGAGTTAAAACTTACAGTTTTTAGTTTTTGAAAAATTCCTTGATAGATGACTGCTTCTCTTTTATCCCTCTTCCGCGACGCAATGTCCCCTCCACTTACGCAACCTAATGATACCAGGTGGCGTCGCTTCCTCCTGCTGACTAATGTGCTGCAGCACTCCTCAATCGTCTTGAACCCTTCTGAATGTGGGATGAGATTTTTCCTGTCATCTAAAGATGCCTCCTCCTCCTCCTCTTCTTCTATTTGTTCACCCTGTGTTACCATTTCCACAATATCGTTTCAGTTATTTCATCAACTTCGTTGTGTACCATCCATTCTCTAATGTCCTCTGCATTGACATTGGCAGCGCAGTACTTTTTCCAGCAATGAAACAAGTTTACCATTTTCATCTTTCACTTCGGTTTCACACACGGGTTCAAGGTTAAAATGTCCACCTTCATGGTCCAAAAGAATTTTCCAAGACCTTACAAATGATGTTTGGAATCTCTTCCCATGCTTCGGCCAACCACCTTATGACATCTACCATGTCAATCTTTTCAGAGTGGTTAAGTAGTCTGCATTATTACCAATCCCTGATATCAACAAACGGAGAAGACGAGGGGGATACTTTTTCTTTAGCATTTCAAGGATGCCCTGGTCCATCGGCTGACAAACAGCTGTCACATTGCCTGGTAAAAATAAATCTTTGATGTCTCCATCTGTGAGTTTGTCAGTGGCCGGATGCGAAGGTGCGTTGTCAAGAATTAGCACAGCTTTTCTTGGCAAATTGTCTTTCAAACGTTTTTCTACAGTCGGTACGAATTTATTTTGGAACCAGGTTTTAAAGATTTCTGAATTCATCCATGCTTTCTTTTGATGTGTGTAATATTTCTTTTGATAGGGGTAGTGGTTCCTTATTTTCCAGTTTTTTAAAAGCTCTAGGTTTCTTTGATTTTGCTGTTAAAGTCAACCTAAGCTTGTGGTTGCCGATTTCATTACGGCAAGCCAAGATGGTGATTCGTTCCTTGCTTTTCTTATATCCTGGTGCAGCGGCTTCTTTTTTTGGTGCAAGTGTTTTCCCAGGGAGCATCTTATAACTTAAACCGGTCTCATCGCAGGTTTACAGCTGCTCCCCAGAAATTCTTCCCTTTCCAATAAGCTTAAAAAGATAGTCTTTGAACAAAGGTACAGCCTCTTTATCAGCAGATAAAGCCTCCTCACTTATGGTAATCTGGTGAATACCGAATCGTTTTTTCCACCGATCTAACCATCCATCACTGGCAGTAAATTCTGAATCTTCTTCTATTTGTCGCTTAAATTACAATGCTTTTTCTGCAATATAGGCCCAGTAACAGGCAAGCTTTTTCTTCTTAAGTGTTCATGCCACAAAAATAAAGTTTCCTCAACTTCTTTATGCTAACCTTTCACCATGGGTTTTCTTCCTTTCATTCCACTTCCACTATCTTGGGCAGCACACCACTTTTCAATTTCTGCTCGATTTTTCTTCCAGTCACCAACTGTATTTTCCCAACTCCTAACCCCGAAGCAATAGTTTTTGTCGTTACCCCAGATTCCAGTCATCGTATAGTGCGTAATTTCCCTTCATAGTCACTACAACCTTTTTCATTTATCACCCATTTCGTAATCTTCAATTAAAAAAAACAACGAAGCACACCAAAAAACAATTTATGAACGTAACCAGGAACAGTGGCAAACGTATTCCGCTTTTCTAGAGATCCGATATATAACTGACGAAACAAAAAGCAGGTAGCAGGGCGGGAGGAAATCTGTGCTTTTCATGTCGCAACTTATGTTTTGCACACGGCACGTAGGTTCAAAAATAGGCCGCATAGTACGGAGGCCAGATAGTCGAGAGTTTACTGTAATTTAAAATTTGTGTTATATTTTTTGACTGATTCTCACAAACCCTTCACCGAAAAATTCATTGATTGAAGGTCGCTACGAATTTAAGGATTTAATAATAATTATTATTGATATAGAATTGATTTTCATTCCTTACAAAGTATATATGTTACAATCAACTTCTTATGAAAACATAATTACATAAAAACATAATTACTAGTAATGTTAAACATAATTACATAAAAACATAATTACTAGTTACGTTAAACATAATTACATAAAAACATAATTACTAGTTATGTTAAACATAATTACTGTTACATTAAAAATAATTACATACAAACATAATTACTAGTTATGTTAAACATAACATAATTACTTGTTAGTAGTTTACTAGAAATTAACAAACAAAATAAAATAGAACATACAAAAGAAAATATTTCATATATTTAATAAATTTTAATAAACTGATGCACTACTTATGGCAATTCATAGATGTTTTGCAGGGATATGTGTTTTTGTCTGTCATTTACAAACATTTTGTAGTTTTGTAAAAGTGGCACAAAGTAAAACTTTTATGTTGATCATTACAAATACTGTACAGCGCAATGCAGGTTCAGGTACAGTGTGTTATGTTTAATGGTAGGTCATACAAACAAGATCATTTGAAATTGAAAAGACAAGATTTGTTTTGAAAACATACTGAAACAATGAGTATCGCATTCTAGATAGGTTTTGAAAACCATTATTAGTAAGAAACTTAATTGTTTATATAAAATCAGAAATATCAGTTCAGACTTATGTAATGGTACGGTTAAGTGAAAGTGTATTCAGCCGTTGCACATGGTATAAAATAATTGTGGCAACACTGTTAGTCATCTTCAGGCCTTGTAAAAGGGCAGGTTAGTGACTAAAATCAAGAATTTTATCAGAACATACAGATGTTTTAAACGATAAAAGTTGATTCATCATATCTCATGAAACACAGTCATTTGTTCAATTACTATTAAAATTATCAATTAAAGAAGATATATAACAGCATTATTGTACAGATGTTGGTGACTAATTATGTGAGGTGCCTGGTCAGTCAGTGACAGTACATCGTGTGCTGAGGGTGAATCTTTGTAGAGTGTGACCAATATTCAGAGAGTTACTAAAAAGTGTTTTGTTGAAACTGTGTCGACAGTGATATTTCATTGATTATTTGTAACGTAATTTACTGTTCTGTGATGTACAGTGTCTTTGTTACTTTAGCTAATGGCAAACTATTTGAGTTCATTCATTGATATTGAGGCTTGATGTAGGTAGTATGCATAGGTGATAGGGTAGAAACTTCAATCACCAATAATTCCAACATCAACACAAGGTGTTCTGCATGCACGCGTGCACCCACAACTTAAGGCACTATTTTGTCTGGCCATGCCAACCATACTCATGTGCCTTCTTTGCCTGGATCATTTCTTGGACGCCAGCGTTCCATGATGTTGGACATCCCCCCGTTCCTTCTTCCACCTGGTATCCATTCCCATTTTGGCCATCTGTCATTATCATCTTTTGTGTACTGTTTAAGTCAGCGGTGGTCAAAGCATGTGAATGCATATTAAATGGCATGCAGTAATGCAAAAGAGTACTTTTTCTTGAATTTATTTATTTTAAAAACTTTGTTTTAAGAATTTTGAATACAGTAATCCCCCGTTATAACGGACTAATAGGGGCTCTAAGTTGTCCGTTATACTGAAAGTCTGTTGTAACTGTGAGTAGTAAGTAGGCCTTATAATATAGATATGACTCATTTAAACTATGTGCATAAAAATATAAACTATTTATTTTACTGTATTTATAGAAAATAGATAACTACAGCAGTAGAAAACAGTTATATCTTATACAAAATACTATATACATAGTTGTAATAAAAACTTAGTGCATTGGAAAGATCAGTTTATATTTTATACAAAATATTCAGAATTATAGTAAAAACTTTGTCCAATGTCTGTCTCCTTCAAAATCAAGTTAGTTATGTATCATTATCACTTTCCATATTTACTGGCTTAAAAAAATTAATAATTTTTGTTTGAGATTGATTACAGTTAATTGCTTTAGTCAATACTCACGAAGATTTTGCAAGTGATTATAATTTGGGTGACATGTTTTCACATTTTGATTGCTAACATACTCAGTGACAAAGTTCAAATGGTCTTTTACTTTGATCACTTTAAATTTTTGAGCCTGATTGTCTTTGATTGTTCAACATTCCATGTTTCTTGGAGCTGTCTGTTATAAGTGGTGCTAATTTTAAAGTAGACCTATAATAAAAGCAAACCTGCATGCACGCACCTGCTTCAGGTGGATGTTTAAAAGCACAAACACTGTGTATTTTATCGTAGTTAATGTGTAGTATAGTGTGTTGTGCAGTGCTTTCATCACCTACTCACTTGTATATAATATATGAAGTGAATAAATCTCAAAACGACACAAAAACTGCTCCTTATGAAAGGACTGAACCTCAAAATACCCCATACAAATGTCATGTACGGTAGTTGTAAGAAATAATGTGTTCATGTGGTATGCCCTGGTTTCTGTCGCGAAAGGTTGCCCATGACTGCTAACAATATAATTTAAACTTAACTGTCAGGATGTATTTACTCATACAAGATGTGATTTGGATATCACACTTTATACAGATCGTCAGTGGCAGTGATTGGGGGTGTCAGTAGTGGTGGTGGAGGGATAATGGAATCTTTGATGCTTTACTGAGTCCTCTTGTCGTGCTGCTTTTGAGTTTTTAAAGCAAAAATTTAATAAGTGTAGCCAAACATTCTGTATGGATTTTTTTCAGTATACATAGTGTAACATACTAGAAGTACTTGATATACTTACTACTGATACTTAGTATACTTTTCCGACTAGGTCAGTATTGAAAATATAAAAATATTTTAAAAACTTTACTTTAAACCTATTTGTTGAAGTTTCAACATTTCCTTTAATGTATTTTTGTTTGTTGGTTTATGTTTTCTGTTATGTGTTGGTTTAAGTGTAACTTAACAATTTAGGAAAAGATTTGTTATTGTTGGTTATGAAAGTCATAAATGTCAAATACCTGTGTATCTCTAAATACAAATTTTACTCGTATTTTGTACAATGTGTGTATTGTATTATCTTTTTTCTTTTGTAATAATGTGTGTTAATTTGTTCGATTCATAAGAGGAAAAGAAGACTAATAACACAAGTTGCATTACTTATTATAGACTACAAAATATCCCGTGGGACATGACAGGAAATTATAGGGAAGAAAATAAATAGTAACACATTGGCAATACGTACAGAACAGAGATTGAATATATTCTCCCTCTTAAAACTGTCAAAAATTAGAGTAGATGAGTTGTATCCTCCTGGCTGTGGTTGTTACTATTCAACAGCTACTACAATAGCTGTATAATACATATTCTTCAAAAATTTGCAAAAAGTGAAGGGGGCAACCCCCATCATAGCCATTTGCATTTCATGAGCTATGTTGATCAATTGTCTCATGAAATATTTGTTTCTGTTAGTTATTGCCATTTGTTGGTAGTAACGGGGTTGGTATGGTTGAGTCTGGTTAGGTTTGTTAGATATTTGTGTTTTTTGAGTGTTTTCCAAAAGTGTGAAGGTGTTGTTTTCTCTTTTTTACTTGCATGCTTGAACTGCTCTGCTTTTACTTACTCTTGTTGAACTGCCTGATACAGATCCTTTGCTGTCGGCCACTGTAATTCACTTGCACACTTGCAGTTTCATTGAGGGTTTTCTGTTTTGATACCCAGAACATGTTGCTGATTTTTCATCTTAACATTTTGATTCTTTATTCTTGGATTTTGTTGTCCGTGACGTGTCCGTTACTTAACTAAATATAATTATTTCACTACCGACTCAGAACACAATGTTCCGACTTGTGTTCCGAGTTGGTAGTGAAATAATTATATTTATTTTGAGTATATTGTGTTACCGTAGTAGTTTATAATTTCTGTCCATCGTAACCTTGATGTTGGTCATTGAGTATGCACCTGTTAATTTTATTGTCTTCTTCTGCCTGGTTGCATTTCCTGTGGTTGAGTGTTGTGTTGATTTGTCTGGTGTTCTTCTTAGTATATCGAATTCTCAGCTGAAACTGTGCAAGTAACTGAGGAGGATTACTCTGTGAATTAAGGTACTTGTAAGTTTTTGAAACGGACTAATTGTGCTAGGTAGAGCTGCGATGGTGGGTGGAGATAAACGTTGTTGTGAATAGAGTTTCTGAATACAGCAAGATAGACGTTGCCAAAGTTGTCATTCATAAATAGTAGGACATTGTTTTGGTCCAGTAAAGCTGCTGGACCATAGAGTGCTGTACAGTGGCAGCTTATAGAGTGGGGGCAAAGAGCACTGTTCTCCCATTAAATTTGTAATTATCGTAAATAGTACTACCATATGTGAAAACTAAGTATGTAATGTTGCACTTTTAAATGTAACAGTCATATTAAGGAAGTTTTGCCCATCTGATTCACTAATTCATACCCGAGTTGTGCTAGCTGGTTTGACTAGGAGGGGAAAAAATTAAATCGTGTGTGTGTGTGTGTGTGTGTGTGTGTGTGCACGCGCGCGCGCTCAAAAAGTATGAGTCACTAGCAGAAAGGCGAATTTTTGCAGTTCTCACAGGGTAGTAATTAAATGGCGATGAAAATTGTGTAGTTTTAAAAATGTCTGTTTTTTGGTTTGGTTCAGTAATATCTAAATAGAATTTTGGTGGACTTAAATGTCGAGTGGGTGGCAGTTTTTCTAATGGAAATTAATATTTTTTAAAGAAGATATATCAATATTCGGTGACATATAGTACATAAGTCAGAATACATATCTTCATTGTGTGGCCAGTAATGCATTTTATGGAAAAAAGGGTTTTGTTCCATGCATTTTTGTTTATATTACACAACATGTATTTACATACTGCGCTCATTTATATAAAGTGTGTGTGTGAGGGGGTAGACTGGTATCTGTATCCAGACCCTTACATTTGGTGAGCATCTGCTGAATCTGTGTTCAGTCAGTGAAATTACAATGTGATGTCGCCACTTCCCTTAGTTTAAGTGGATGTTCTTGACAAACATAAATGTTTACATATCCATCAGTATGGGTTATAAAAGTTGTTTAGGGAAGGAGACTTGATCTTTACAGAAATGGTCTGTCTGCTGTGTTAAAGTATTACCCTTTAGATAAAAGTAAAAGCAAAAAGCAAAACTCCTGTAGCAGTACTTGTTGGAATGAGAATAAATAATAGAAATAAAATGTAAGAATGGTCAAAGCCCATTTTTCTCATGAATGTATCGTGGGTGAAGCACTTTTTTCTTATTATAGATATTTGTGTTAAAAACTTTTGAGTTACGTGTCATCTAAAAGTTTGTTAAACAAATTTAACAAAGCCTGTTGTTCCCTTGTATTATTTATTTGTAAATTGAAGGTCATTATGTTCTTTTGAATGCAGTTGGTTAGTGACTGTGAGGCAAGTTTTGATAGCATTGGAGAGACATTTATTAGGGAATAATTTATAGAAACAGTTTTCACACAAGCATTTAGTGTATTAGAGGAAGCCTTCAGAAAAGTATGCCTATTGAAAAAATCCAGTATACTCAAACTACTAATAGGCTGCCAGCCAGTCAGGTTATCCACAGCCTAACCATAGGTATGTATGACATAAAAAAGATGATTGAATTTATATACCTGATACTTGAGTAAATAGCAGTAATGTCATGTCAGAGCTTAGAACAGTATATCTGAAAAAACATACTGAAGAAGCATCTAATGTCAGATGTCTCTTCAAGAGACACTGAACACGCATCCTATAAAAAATTTTAGGCCAGTGTTAATGTATGGCTCAGAAGCATGGGCATTAGTACAAATTAATTAACAATTATTAGGGACTTTTATATGTATTTTTGTTTGTTTGTATCTGCCATCTGAGGACCACATGCCAATTTCAATTCTGTACTCCTTGCTTTTCTTTTTCTCCAACATTCTTTCATCTTTTCACTGTGTCTCTTTTTCCTGTCTTCAGTCCACTTTGAACCTGTGTTTTTCTCTCTTCTACCCTGGACTCCTTCCATTTTTAACACTTTTGCCCGAAAAACTTCTCTTTCGATTGCTTCTCCTATGTTTATATTATTTTTTTCTAAATCCTTTTTGACTTCTTTAATCCAACTTGATGTTGACTTCTTTCCCCGCAGATATTTGAAGATCTGTTTTGTTCACCTTGTCGTCCATTCTAAATAGGCTAAATGTCAAAAAAATACTAGTCTTCTTTTTCTCACTGTTTCTGTTATATTTTCTATACTTTGATATATCTCATTATTACTTCTTAATTTCCAACCTTCTGAAGTTTTTCGTGGGCCTAATATTTTCCTAACAATTCGTCTTTCCAATATTTCTAGTTTGTCTAAATTATAATTCAATGCTAGACATTCACTTGCATATAGGCATTCTGGCCTCACTACTGTTCTGTAATGCCTTATTTTCACATTTCTAGATTTCCACTTTTTATTGTAAATATCTTTAGTTATACCATATGCTCTTTCCATTTTATGAATCCTTTCTTCTATTATATGAATCCTTTATATGTATTTTATTTTATTGTAATTTTATATTTGTTCATGGTTTGTGAAATACTCTCTTCTAAGTTTCTTTGTTCCACATTTGTTATCTTCATCTTATACAACTTCTGTACTTTTTATGGCACTCACTACCTGCCTCCTGTCGATTTTATGGTATGTTTCTTCCATTTGGCTTTCAGTTGGAGATCTTTCGTAGAGTTGAGCATCTTCCTTACTGTACACATGCCTATAATAGCCTTTATTATTATAATAGTCTATTATTTTGGCCTTTATTAACTTAACTCATCTGCTGCATCCAGCGTTGCTTCTATTTTACAGTTTGTCATTTTTTTATGTTTGTCTTAAACATGATTAAGTTTTGTTCAAGGCCATAATAATTACAGTATCGTAGTAAAATGTATTTTCACAGCTATCTTGAAATAAAAAATTCAATCTAACCTTTTAAGTATAACTTAAATTTAAAACCAGTTTCATGAATTTTTGAGTGACTTTTATTCTTCTTAACGTGAATTAAATTTGCCTTCAGAAATAAGTACAGATTAATTATAAAAATTATAAGGACATAGCACAATTAACATCTTACCAATTGAATTGAAATTTAAGCATAAATTAACATTTTAAATAATATATTTTTTTTTTAATAAAAAGTGGAAGATAGTTGAAAAATATTAATATAAAAAAAAAAATAAAAGCAAAACTCCCCGAGCAGAAAAAATAGCGATGTTACTTGTTGGAATGACAGTAAATAATGGAAATAGAATATAAGAATAGACAAAGGCCATTTTTTTGTGAGTGTATTGTGGGTAAAGCACTATTTTCTTATTATAGATATTTGTGTTAAAAACTTTTGAGTCATATGTCATCTAAAAGTTTGTTAAAAAGAATGTAACAAAGCCTATTGTTCCCTCACATTATTTATTTGTAAACGGTAACCTACATATCACAGTACCTCATTACTCAGATTAAGAAGTAACACTTGTGTTAAATTATCACAATGGTTTTAGTTTCTGAAAATAGGAGAAAGTGAATTTCCTTTTGCATAGTCTATATTAAAGGCAGGCCAAACCAAAACTTGTAACCTGTTCCTTGTTAAGACAAAAGTGTATACTAAAACTACTACAATCCACACAAAAATGTAGGTATCTTAGAGTTGGGAAAGCATTGAAAGATTTAAGGTGATTCGGACTAGCTTATCTTGTCAATGGTAAATTTGCCCTATTTGATATACACCTCTTTAACAAAAAACTGAAGATAAAGATTTTATTCTTTTTTTTTTTAATTTGAAAATATAGTTCTTTCTTTGTAATTTGATGAAGCAGTTTATGTATATATTGATTAGAAGGTTTTTCAGAGTTTAAAAAAATAAGTTACAATTTTTCACATTAAAAAATTGTTGTTATTAATATTTTAAAAACTATTGCAAAATCAAAAAAATTATAGTCATTTTTTAGAATGATATGCGAAGTATATGTGTGCAAAACCTTAACGTCCTGTCATAGAAGTCTCAGAAAGGTACATTGAATCTGAAAATACAGTATTTTCAGAAAATGACATTCAAAGACTATAGAAGATTTCATACAGTTATAAAAATAAAGCCATCCATTACCATAGAATCATTCTACTATTTAATTAATAGTAACTCACCAGTTACTAAAAGGCAGAAAAGGGCGTTTAGCTTAAAGATTGTTTATGAAATGTGTACGGGCTGTAGGGTAAGTGGGGGTATAAAAAAAGTTGTCTAGTTCCATTATTGTTATTTCCAATCTGATGATGAGCTGTGAAGCTTGAAAGTGCTAATCGGAATAATTTTTCTATAGCGCTGTGCAACAGTGATAATTCTGTTCATTCTACTATTGTTTATAAACTGCTGTTTTAAGCCAATCTAAACAAAACAAAAAATTTACCTACTGGCCACAACAAAATGTTTAAACTGTCACATGCAACAGTTGAATAAAAATTTCATCTTTGTATTTGATGGCTGTACAACTGTTTAGAAAAAGTGCTATAAAATATTCACTGTCTATCTGATTTTAATAAATCGTCTGCCATTTTAAACAGAACATTCTGAAGAAAAACTTAACTTTTTTTCTCAGAAAGTGATATTTTTTACCAAAATGCCTTTCCGACTCCCCTTAGTGGAAAGAGAGTTGTGTTTATTAAGAAATTGTTTTCCACAGGCTACTGTGTGAATAAATGTTAGGAAAATCAAATCACTGAAATATAATTATTTTAAAGAAATGTGTTTAGCAAAAAGCATATAAATTCGCAAACCACAATATCAACATTTTGTAGAAAATACTATTGTTAAATATATGAAGATGTTAAATGTAGGCCTACTGTTGTTAAATTTTATTACTATTTTACTCAAAATTCATTTCAGAGTATTTAATTTTTATTGTTCTTGTTCATAATAATTTGTTTGCATTACTCTATTACATCATCAGTTCGAGAAAGAAGAAAGGAAAAGTGAAATTAGAAGTATGTGAACAGATGCTGGATTTGTATTGTGCTGGCACCAAATAATTTCTCAGTTTCTGACTTTGAACACAGAGTAACAAAATAAAAATAGTTATTATATAACTAAACTATTTACGTATAACAACTAGTAGATTTATGTCTCCTGAAGACTGTATCACAGGCTGCGTTTATATAGTTTGTTGCAGGGAGGGCATTTTTTTTTTTAGTTCAGCATTTTATTTTTATTGTACTCTTTACTTTCCATGAAATAATTGTAATTGCATTTTGGAGAGTTTTTTTGCAAGCGATCGGCTTACCTCCATCACACATTTATGTTGTGTAGGTGTGCAAGTAATTTCCCTCTATGTTTCAGCATTTTTGTCCCCGGCCTTCTATACCTATTCTCCTTAAGCTTTGTTATTCAGTCTCTTGGTTTCCACTCGATGATTTATTTTTTTTAAAATACCTTTCCTCTTCTTTACTGAACACATGACCAAAGAATATTAGCCTTAAGGATACCAGGTTGTGAAGTCCTGTCCCATGTAAATTAAGTAGACTTTACTTTCTCAGTTAGATACATTTATTTCACTACCCATTCAAATTATGTTTATAAACCTGTTTTTCTTCTTATAGCTGACAACAATAAGGGCACTGTTAACCTAACTGAATATGTATGTTGATAAAGAATAAATAGGGTAATTTTTCAACAAAGCTTTCTAAAGTACATATTGTTGAAACAATTTGTACTTGTTTTTGGAAACATACTAAATATTCACATTATATTTCAGTTTTAATTGTAGGTGTGGTGTAAGTAGTGTTAAAAGAAAAAAAAACACTAAGTCTCTAAAATGTTTTAACACAATGTTATATATGCTTGAGTATGAAAAATGTTCACTTTCAGAAAAACATTTAAAGTTTTGTATATTTTTATAAAAGCTTCTGTAGTGTGCACTTCTTTTTCATTTCTATCAACATTATTCATTTCTAGCTGCCTTTTCTTCACTGTGCTCTCCATTCTTATTCCGAGAACAATTGTAATTCCTCCCAGAATCCTTTTTTAACAAACATCTTCAAATATTGAACTGTTACCGTTATGTTGGTTTAGTACATTAATGCGTAATATCACATGTACTGCAGATACCTGGAATAAAATGTATGGGAAAGTATTTGACAATAAACATAATTTTAAACAGGACAAAAAAAATTAATCTTAAAACCAAAATTTTGTGACATATTTTATGGCCCGATCTCCTAACACATTAATAAACCAGACTGTGTTCTTCACCAAGTTTCTTTGGACACATGTTTTTCTTTCAAACTCGTTTAGCTATCTAGCTTTCCTCAGTATTTGCTTTTATGGTTAACTTTGTGTTTCTATCAGCTTCTTTGCACCTTTGTGGAACTTTTGAATATTGTACTCAGATGTCCAAGCTTTGGTTTTTTCCTGACTTTGCGTTTCTTTCTCTTATTTTTTCAATGCATGTGTTTTCTTGTTTGTAATTTCAAGGCCTCTCTTGGCTTCATGTGCAATCTTGTCAAGTGCTGCATTCGTGCATGCCTTATCTCACTTGCAGTTATAATTACATCATCAGTATATGCCATTATCTACATAGATTTGCTGATTTTTGTTCCTTTAATGTTAGATCTTCTCCAAATTTATGTAGGTATTATGTTTGTAGCCTTCAAAATAAGAACAAAAGTTGTATTTTGTTGTACCCAATATCTTGTAATAATTCTGTAAAGGCCACATTTCAAAAGAATTGTTTGCATCTTGTGATATAGAACGAAAAAAAAGGTATATGTGTTACACATTTGTCTGCTATATTTAGTACAGTGGTGTATCTAGAATTTGGCCTGGAGGGGGGTCCGTGGTCAAGTCGGCTTCATACAAAAGAAGAAACTAGTGGCTGAAATCAGTCCCATTAAAGTAAATTGTAATAACACAACGTTATGTGGATGATACCATCATATTCGCAGATAGCTTAGAGGGGCTGCAACAACTAATGAATAGAGTGATGGAAAGCAGCCGTAGATATGGTCTAGACATCAATGTTAATAAAACGAAGCTAATGATTGTATCTAAGAACAAGTTCACAAACTGCACCCTTAATATAAACTAAAGGCCAGTTGAACATGTAAACAAATTTACATATCTTGGTACTATAGTCAATGAACAATGGGACCACTCTCAAGAAGTAAAGAGCAGAATTGAAAAGGCAAGAGCAGTGTAGATAGAATGAGTAGTTTATTCAAAAGTCACGATTTAACAATAAACACAAAGATGAGTCTTTTACGCTGCTACGTATTCTCGGCCCTCTTCTACGGTATAGAGTCTTGGACTTTAACTGAAGCCACAACTAAAAAATTGGAATCTTTCGAAATGTGGCTTTACCATATAATACTGAGCATTTCATGGACAGCACATATAACTAATGTTGAAGTTCTTAGAAAGATGAAGAAAGAAAGGGAAGTTATTAACACAGTGAAGATAAGAAAGCTTCTATATATGGGACATCTCATGAGAAATGAACAGAGATTTTACTTATTGCAGTCCATACTACAGGGAAAAGTACTTGGAAAGAGAGGAGTTGGGTGACTGAGAATATCATGGCTGAGAAATTTAAGGACCTGGTTTGGCATGAATACAACTGACTTATTCCGTGCAACAGTACAGAAAGTTAAAATAGTCTGTATGATATCCAATGTCTGAAATGGATAGGAACTATCAGAAGAAGAAGTAATAACACAATAAAAATACACGTTATTGGAACATTGTTAACAACATACTTATTGACTGAATTGATTTTCCTATATTTCATATTTCAAACATATACGCTAATGCCGTGTATTAAACCTGTTTTTATATTTAAAAAAGAGTTACTACTATATTAGCGTTCACAGCAGAAAAAATAATAAAACAGCCTAAAAATTAAGTGATTAACAAAATTCGTCAACATTTTCTACCCCTGATTTAGTACATACATTTATACATTTTTTTCAAGTGTTTGAAGTACTATTGCTAACTATTATTACTGTAGTTTATGAATTAGGTGTGCAAGAGGCAACAGTAGACAAGCGTAGCTTACATAGAGGAAACAAATATTGTCAGTTTGACAGACATTTAATTGGATTGTTTTGTCAAGTTAGGTAATGTAATATAATGTGACTAATATTAGGTTCAAGGCCAATTGTTTAGTATTTACTGAAAATGAGAGGAAGTGAAGACAACCTTTACAATTGTTAGAGAACATGTCGTAAGGAAAACTTTCTGTGTACTACATTTTGTGGGGAGGGGAGAGGTTCAATTAATATTTTCTCTAAAATTGTGGTTTTTAAAACTTTATGTAAAATCTACAAAGTTGCTTGTTTTTTCAGCCAACTTCATTGTTGATTGAATTGGTACAAAATAATAACAGTTCAGATTGTTTCATAAACTGTGGCATCAAATTCAAATTTATTGAGAATTGTGACAGTGGAAGATAATTTAAAGGTAAACAAAAAAAATTGCAAAGAAAACTGCTATTTTAATGAAATATTATATAAATATTATGCCATGTAGAATCGTGACTTTTAACAGCTCACATTGACACAGTTGTGTTTAATGTTGTCAAAGATTTAATCTTATTAATTACTTTGTATATTACGCGTGCACATGTGTTTAGTAATGTGGACACCAGAATGATTCTTGGGTTCAAGAGAAATCCTTTAACCCACAAAAAGTGTCAGAGATAATAATAAGCATTTCCAGAAAAACATTAACACCACTGAGATTGCTAGAGGCCATTTTGAAGCAGTTTACACACGCATGAAGTGAACAATTAACATAAACAAGCAGTTTGATGTGTACCTGAGGCTAATACAGAAGTTGTTGTACCACATTATGTAAGCTTACATTAACTGAAATTGTTTTCATATTGCTTAAGGATATTAAAATTGAATATTTTAATATTTTCAACACTTGTAGCCCTTTTAATCACATCTTTGATGTTTTGTAATGCTCAGAACTAGTCGTTAATTGAAATCTGATTGCATGTAGTGATTCGCTGGTAGAAGATTGTTTATCATTGTGTGTAGGTGTCTGTGCACGTGCGCGCACGCGCGCATACACACACACACACAGATGTGGAATAATTCTGTATGCATGATGCGTTCTCCATCCAACAGAAACATTGTATTACCGGTATTTAACATTATGTGCAATATTCAGTCATATATGTATAAATATGTAGGAGTTTAAATAGGATGGCAAAATTGTGTGAGCCATAATCCACAACATTTTTAGAGATTGGGTTTTTTCCAGAAAGAATTTTTTTTTTTAACTATTTCTTGCACACACATTTTATCGTAGTATTACTTGTAACATCAAACGCATTATTATTATATTGTTGTTATTACTGTATTTAATTAAGAAAGTTGTGGTAGTGGTTATAATCACAAACAGAATGAACACTGTTGCACATCACTATAGAAAAATTATTCCGATTAGCGCTTTCAAGCTTCACAGCTCGTCGTCACTTCCGATCTGACGATGAGCTTTGAAGCTTGACAGCGCTAATCGGAATAATTTTTCTATAGTGTGTGCAACAGTATTAATTCTGTTTATTATTTTATTGTTATTATTGTTACTGTGTTTATTATTAGACATACACTCGCACAATATTAGTCGGATTTTGTTGCTTCTGCTACTAATTAATTCTGTTTATTATTTTATTGTTACCGTGTTTATTATTAGACATACACATGCACAATATTAGTCAGATTTTGTTGCTTCTGCTACTAATTAATTCTGTTTATTATTTTAGTGTTACCGTGGACACACACACACACACACACACACACACACACACACACACACACACACACACACACACACACACACACACACACACACACACACACACACACACACTATTAGTCAGATTTTGTTGCTTCTGCTATTAATTAATTCTGTTTATTATTTTAGTGTTACCGTGTCTATTATTAGACATACACACGCACAATATTAGTCAGATTTTGTTGCTTCTGTTACTAATTAATTCTGTTTATTATTTTATTGTTACCGTGTTTATTATTAGACATACACATGCACAATATTAGTCAGATGTTGTTGCTTCTGCTACTGAAAAGTTTTTAACAGCCAACTTTTTGGGTGCACCACCATTTTTTTTATTTATTTTTAACATGGTTATAGACTTCTATATAGTTGAAAACCCCAAATGTTGAAAACTGTAGAGAACTTAACTGTATACCTGCTAAAAAATTGTTTTGTAAATATTGTTCATCAATTTGGGGAGACATCTGTTCATCAGTGAGCTGACAGTTGTTAATGGCAGTGATATAAATACTGTACATATTTACAGATGAATTGAACCACTGAGTGGAACCCTACTTTTCACAAAACCAAAAGAACATTCTACAGCTTTCCCTGTTGGTCTGATTTAAATGTTGTCACTATACAAAATTTTTTCCATTGTTTATATAATATAACTTTATAGCCTACCAAACTTTGCTTCATACTCTATTGTATGCTGTGTAGGTTTTTTTTTTTAATTTTTGAAAGTTGTTCTCGTTTTTGACTCTTTGATAATAACTTTTATCTGCTTCCCAATCTTTTCCCTGTAGGCTATATTTTTCGTTTAGAAATATATTTAAAAGGTGAAATCAGTTTATAACACATCCCAGATTAATTTTTTCAGAAAATATGTTTTATTTTTCAGGTTACTGTGATATCTATAGTTAACAATGGCGTACGTCACAAACAATATAAAAAAAGTTTATTTTATCATAACTTTCGATTATTCACCTCGCAGTCACATCTGTGTGGCCAGTATCTTCTTTGCTATCTTTAGTTTTCCAAGATAAAATACTGTCAACCAGTTCCATATAATCCTCAAAAAATGTTTTATTATCTTCATAACATTATAAACCTTTTTCTTGTTCATACACACTGTGTCATCATCTGGTTTATCAGATGGAAAGTTAAAATCATGTACATTAAGTTTTAGTAAATACGGTGTTCACTGAAAGATATTCTCCAGTTGTGAATTCTGTAGTAAATTATGATTATCATTTGGAATGTTTATGAATGCTTACATTATTAAGTGTAATAATCATTATGCAGTGAATAGGAATTATGATAATGAGTAAGTATCACATGTTCGAATGGCTGTGTATTTATTTTGAACGTTTTTGTTGATCTGTGTAGTTCATTTATTAATGTTGTTATAATACTTTGGTATGTCAACAACAGAGTTCAAATAATTTCTGTATAATATTAACTACTGCCAGCTACCAATACTTGTGCGCTGTGTAAAGCACACGTGCACGGCTCAAAACTTCCTAACTATTCTTTGTACTGTGTATGTACAATACCTGATGATGACTATAAATTTAGTCAATATAAATATGTCAAAAGATTCCAGTTAATTGACTGAACCTCCCCATTAATCCTCTCATTGCTTTTGTGTATGTGTAATTAATATTTGAATTTGGTACTTTATTTTATCTTCTCTTACAATAAAACAAACACTTATCAAGGGGGTGTTTATATTTGTTTATAATGTCTTCTGTTGTAAAGTGCCAGGAGGATTTTTTAAAATTATTTTTGTGTGTTGTTCCACTTTCTCTTGTGAAAATACTGTGTGTGTGTGTGTGTGTGTGTGCGCACATGCACGTAGATTTAATTGAAACATTCCATTCTACATATGGTTATGTATGGAATTATGTAGTATAGAAGGGTACAGAAGTTGCTTGTGAATCTTAAGTGATAAATCCAATTGAAAACCTAATGAATACAATGATGTTTTGGGGATACTAAGAGTGTTAGTGTGTGTGTCCTTGACAGTCACCTCTGTTCTAGTTGGTCACTTATCCTGTTAAGCTGTGGCCATACACCCAAACCTCATGCATGTGCATATGCGGCAGTTCCATTGAAATTATGACCTTGGTATACTTGATCTTGAGTGCACTGCCAGTTGAATGGCTGATAACGTTTTTTTTAACAGTCCTAAATAAAAAGTTATGACCAAACTCAATGTTTTATGTAATATTACTGTTGTATTGATTGATACAATTATATTTTTAAATTATGTGTAACAGTATAGTTGTGCCAAAAACGGATTTATATTGACAAAGCTTCTTCTTGTTATCTGAAGCATTTTTACTGTGCGTTTCGTTGTTTTATTTTTAATTATGTCTCTTCATCTGTGAAACTGTAATCAGTTATATACTTATTTTTGTGTTTTTTTATTTTTTTATTATGTAACGTACTTTATGTTTAATTATTCTATACCACACACTTCAAACATTTTATAAAATGCACCTGTGTTAAAACTGTTAATGTTTATCAAACTGTGTGATGATGTACGATTTGTGTGTGACAAATAGGTGTGTGTGTCAGGAAGTGACAAATCTTATATAGGTTTTATCTAATTCACCTATTACACTGTTCAGACAATAAGACTTAAGAGTTTTTAGTGAACGTTTATGTACTGTTCTCAGCTTTAGCATAAGTTGCAAGTATTCCCATCACCACTGTTATAGTCAAAATGTCAGTGTTTTATGTACACTATCTTCATTAACAATTTCAAGTATAATAATAAATCCTTAAATTCGTAGTGACCGTCAATGAATTTTTCCAGGGAAGGGTTTGCGAGGATCGGTCAAACAATATAACACAAATTTTAAATTATTTGTGTCGACGTTTCGACAATATTTATTGCCCTCATCAGGACTTGTGTATAAATATAAAAGAAATGTCAGACACTACAGAACAGTTATTTGAGTGAACACGTTTGTGTTTGTGAGTGTGTGTGCATATTTGTGTATCATTGTATATGTGAGGGAGTTGAGACAGTTTGTTTTACATCATCAAATGTTTTCTTTAAATACAACGAGAAAATTATAATATCACAAAACTTAATTTATACAGTATTACAGTTTAAATTACTCATAATGTAATGGTATTTGTAATTAATTATAAATGCAGCAATCAACAATTAAATATTAGAATTGGTACAGAGAATGTTTGTACATATACCTGTCAACATATAGCGTAGGTAGTAAAACATATTATAGCTAAATACAGATTATAGGGATGTTCAATTATGTAATTATTAAAAGTTATTCTTATGTTTCACTCACTACTGGTATTAAAAACACCATCATTAATTTAGAGAATTCTAAATTACACAATAACAGTAGAACTTTACGAACTTCACATCAGACAATTTACATAATATTACAAACACAAGTTTATGGTAAACCTATCTATCAAGTGAAAATGGATAATACTTATAATCGTATTTTTGTAAATTATTATTTACCGAGAACTAAGTATATATACTTAGTATATATACAGAGTACTATAGAATATTGTAAAATTGTGTGTGTATATCAGCAATCACACCCTCTCTCTCACCCATTCTCTCTCTCTCTCTCTCTCTCTCTCTCTCTCTCTCTCTCTCTCTCTCTCTCCCCCCCCCCACACACACACACACATATATATTACAACACAACATTATAGAAAACCGATCTATTATTTTTATCATTTGATAGTAATGATTGTTTTTTTTTCAGGGTGGTGATGGGCTGGTAGATCGTGCTGGCAGTCACCACGCACAGGAACGGTGAGGCAAAGGATGGGCATGGTGGCCACTGTTATGGTATTGTATGCTGTACTGTTAGTGGTGGGGGTTGGAGTAAAAGGGAATGCTCCAATTGTTGCTCAGTTCCCACCCCTTGCCAGCAGCGGCTATGGAGGCAACTGCTCATCCTCGTGGATCAAACGACTCACACATTTAGTTATAGACCACAGCACCGGTAAAGCCTACATTGGTGCAGTGAATAGAATCATTCAGCTGGACAGTAACCTTCGAGTGGAAGAATGTGTTGTCACCGGTCCGAAGGAAGACAGTGCTTTATGTCATGCAAGTGGTTGTGGCTCTGTAGACATTGAAAAATCACTGACAGATAATGTAAATAAATTGTTGATTCTTGATCCAGAGTCGAGGACTATTATATCTTGTGGATCAGTTTTACAAGGAGCCTGTGAAAAATTTAAAGTATCGAATATTTCTTCTCAAAGTCATTTCATACCAATAAGCATTGCAGCAAATGATGAGACGTCTTCGTCATACGCTTTCATTGGTCCAGAAAATTATAATCAGTGGGGGCGTTCAAATGTGCTTTATGTGGGGACTACTTTCACTAATAACGGTGAATTTCGACACGATGTTCCAGCTATCGCCAGCCGCAATTTGTATAGTTTAGAATTTGCAGAATTTACGTTTTCTAAACAGTCCCTTCTCAGGATCGAAGTGAAATACCGTGACCATTTTCTTGTAAAATATGTGTACGGTTTCAATTCCAGTGATTATGCTTATTTTGTAATAGTTCAGAAACAGTCACATCTTCCGGGTCAAGAAGAGTTGGGATATGTCACCCGCTTAGCGAGAGTCTGTATAAACGATGCAAATTACGATAGTTACACAGAGGTGACATTAAAGTGTACAGTGAAAGAAGGAACTGTAACAACAAACTATAATTTAATTCAAGACGCTAAAGTGGCAGCGTCGAGTGATGATCTTGCATTATCGCTGGGTATTGATCCTGGCGATCATGTGCTTGTCGGCTCATTTGCTCCTAGTCGCATGATAACAAACGAACCTTTAAAAAAATCAGCAGTGTGCATATATAGTTTACAAGAAATAGAAGCAAAGTTCAATGAAAACATTCATATGTGTTTCAACGGCAGCACAAAGTACAGGAATATGGATTACATTTCCGGTCTCATTCTTGATGGAAATTGTCCAACTGCAGGGGTGAGTTAATGCAATTATAATTTGTATGTTTAGCTTATGTTAGCAGTACTGTAAAATATACACCATGTCATGCTTTATAAGTACACTCTTCCCTGAACATGAGAGACAGTATTTTTATATAATAATGGTAGAATATGCTGTGATGACATTTTTTGTCTTTAAGAATCAGTGTATGTCATCAGGAAATAGGGAAGACTGTAAATTATTATAGGTCAATAACCTCAAACAACACTAAAACTACATGATCACCATTTAGTGATGGCTTGAATTTTATTACACATTAAAAACATATGTACTTTTGCATGTGAGTGCTGTTATTCTCTGCTAACTTTTTTTTATAATCATCTTATTATCATAGTGTTATCAACACTGTTTAATTATAGCTTTTAATTTTACAATCAGCAGCTAACCTCATAAATTTTCAAATATATAGTCTATAGCAAAGCAGAATGAACTTCGACAGATTTTTGTAATTGCTTTTTTTTATGATTAAATTTTAATCCTAACCATTTGAAGACTAAGTTGTACAAGGCCAGACTAGGCTTATAGTCTGAGGTTATTTTTTAAGGTTTTCTCATTTTCTTTGGTTTTCACTTCTTATTTTGGTGTATGAAAAACCAGCTGTAAAAACTTTATGGGGTTGAAAAATAAAGGGCGAACCACCAGTTCTTTTGACTATTTTACTTTGAGTGGTGAAATTGTGGTTAAGTATTGCAAAGTTTGTTACAAATTAATTAAAAACTAAAATTAAAAGATTAACGAAGTTAAACATTTAATAAATTGAAAAATAGGTATAAATATCTCTTTGTATCTCTTGCTTACTACAAACTATGTTTCAGGTACACTGTAATACAGGTGTTTAGATTTATACCAGAATTATTTTAAGTCAGTATTATGAAGCTTTGGTAGCACATTTCGATACCAATCATATTCTCTTATTTTTACCTTTTTATTTTTATTTGTTTTGTATTTTTGTTTAGCCCCACTTGGGTTGAGGGTACTAGTGTTCACTGACATGTCTATTGTTATATAGGCTTACGGTTTCTCCAAGGGTTACCTCCAGTGGCCTGAGAGACATTTTGATGCAGCTGGATATTTTCGTGCAGAGTGTGCTCACTGCTGCTAATGATAAGAGAAATGTTGATACTGGTATTTCAACAATTGCTTCACTTACTAAAAGTAGCCAGTGAAGCCTTGTCGTTTTCTTATTTATTATTCCGGCTGTACAATGTTTACACATTTTCTGGAACCAAAGATTACAGAAGTGATTGCATTCTCGTCTTCCACTGCTGCTTGTCCATCCAAAGATCTTCTTCAATTTCTTGTTCCCTCAATATAGTCTGAATTTTTTCTATCCAGGTGATAGGTCTCCTCCTCCTCCTCCTCCTCCTCCTCCTCCTCCTCCTCCTCCTCCTCCTCCTCCTCCTCCTCCTCCTCCTCCTCCTCTTCCTCCTCCTCCTTCTCGTGTGTCTATACTATTGTAATTTTTTGTTTGGATAAAATCAACAGTTGAATTTTTCATATTCATTCGGTCCTTAATAATTATAATCAGTACAGATTAATCACATTTAAAATTTTTTGATCATTTCTAATTTTCTCACGTCTGGATACTCTTGCTGAACGTCTCCAAAAGTCCATTTTTGCTGTCATTAATTTTGTTCTTGTGTGTTTATTAGTGGTCCAAACTTCTGAGCCATAACTCATGATACTGCTAACAATGATTTAAAATATTTTGGTTTTAGTTTCTGCTGTAATTTGCTTATCCCACAGGATTCCATTTAATGTAGGTATAGCCATCTTTCCAAAATGAATTCTGGATTGTATTCCTTTGTCTTGCTTCCCACTGGCCGTAATTTTCACCCCTAAATACTTGTATTCCTCTGTATATGAAATCTTCCCCACGTCTTCCTCCAACATCAAGTCTTGATGAAAGTCACATATTGTATTTTGCTTTATTCATATTTACCTTTAGTCCCCATTTATGATATTCCTGTATCAATTTTCTAGTCATGTACCCGATGTCTTCAAAATCGTGAGCCAAAAGTAATTGGTCATCAGCAAACTGTAATGAATAAATTGTATCACCACTTGTTGTTTTCTTACATCTATTTATTATGTATCTATGTATTAAATCTATTTTTTATTTTGTTAATATTATTTATTTTAGATTTTTCTAATTTACTTCTTTTTAGCTAAATTTATTAACTACAAATTACTGTATATTCAATTTAAACATTGCCAGTAAAAATAATGAATAGCCACTAAAAAAAGCATTAAACAAATCTTATGCAGAAAAACATATTTCTCCAAATATATTCAATTAAGTACGTTTGAAATGTACTAACGGACACTGCCAAATCTTCTCCACATATCACACTTAATTTTGGACCAGTGGCTCTCGATCATTTGGCACGTAACAGTTCATTTTGGACCAGTGGCTCTCGATCGTTTGGGTGTGAACAGCAGAATTGTGAGGACATACGAAATTAAGCGAATGGTTCACAGACAAGTGTGTATACCTATATTGGGTTCAAGCTAATTGTAGCCACGCCACATATCAGTAACTATAGTGGTCCCTGGTTCTATAGTATGTAAATTTACACAATTTAGTGTGTGCATCATGTTTATCCACCACCTTTAGGAAGCACTTCTTTGTTTTCCTGCAGATTCCCCCAAGTAACACTCGAGTTTTGGTTTTTTGACCCCTGTTATACTTCCTTCTATCAAAGCACTTTCATCAATTTCAGTATCTCCTGCACTGCCAATTTTTGAGCTGTTCTGCATCAGCCAGAGAATAAGGATCTCCCTGAACTTGTTATCAATTTTCGTGTAGTTTTCCTGTTTATGTCGATCTCTCCTGAAATGACTGAAATTGGATATTTTTTAAAATCCAAGCAACTAACACATACAATATAGATAAGGAAGGAATAAGCGCTATTCCGAAAAAAGTGTTATCACGTATGTTTTTTGTAGCTCTGCAGTACCGTCTACCACATCTAAAGGTGAAGTTTCTGTGTCCTTTCACATTCATTAACATATTACCATCACACTTTACTACACATTGTACTGAATCCAGAAGAAGTTTCCAATCATGAACACGTTTCCTGAAACCTTTTTTTTTTTTCAGTGAAAAAACAAAAATTATGAACACTTTTTTACTCTATTTCAGTAAGGTTTGGATATGCACAACACTAACCAAAGAATGCACTACAAATGTCTCTTAAACCTGTAACCACTCCTTTTTTTTTTTTTTTAGGAGAGGCTACTAGTTATTTAATTATTTAAAACTAGGCAGAAGGCCTAGAAAGGGGAAGCATAAAATGCGCTGGGTCCAGTGAGACGGGACTTGCAATTAAAACTCGCTATTAACAAACAATAACAACTTTTATTATATCAGAAAACCCTTTTGTATTTATACATATTAATTGCAATTTTTGAAAAGGTACTATCACAATTCACATTTAATATATCATTCTGCACAATTCTTTAGTATCCCAAAAGTCCCCAAATTTGCAATTTAAAATTACCCTCATAATTCAGTATCTAATATCACAATTCAAAATTCCTTTAATATCTCTTAATATTTATAATCATATACAGTAGAACCTCATTAACCCGGACGTCCGTATAACCCGGACCAGTTTTGGAAAAAAAAATTACATGTATGTTGTTCAGCGTAGTAAATGAAGACTTGTTTTACAGACAATAAATCGGTATTCTCAGTAGGTACATTACTCGAATTCACTTGCCAGCGGGCGAATTCATTGCACTCACCGCACCTGCTGTTGCTACGCAGCAAACTGGTGACTCAACCCTCTCCTTCCCCTCCCCGCGCCTCGCACTTGACATTGACCTAGAAACAACATTCCTCAGTTGCGCTGCAATCTCGGTAGTGTTCGCGTGTTGTCCTAGTGTCACTGTCGAGGTACAGTATCGTTGTGCTGTTTCGTTAGCGTGTTGTTCGCGATGGCGACGAAACGTAAAAACATTGTTGTGACTATGAAAAAAAGGATGGAAGCATTGACAAGAATTGATAAGGGAGAATCGTTAAAGAACATTGCTGCTGAGTTTGGAGTAGGAACATCGACCGTATCTGATTGGAAAAAGAACAGAAAACGCATTGAAGACTTTTGTTTCAAAATGATTTCTAAGGACAGTTTGGATAATCGGTGTAAAGCAAAAACTGCTAAACTAGAAACTCTGGATGAAGCATTGTTTGTCTGGTTTTGTGCTGAAAGAGAACGTGGTTTGCCGATTTCTGGACCCATCATCCAACAGAAAGCATTGAGTTTGAACAAACAGTTGCCCCATGGAGACCCGAGTTTTACAGCTAGCCAGGGGTGGTTGGACAGATGGAAAAAACGGCATGGAGTGCGTCAACTTACAATCACTGGAGAAAGCTTGTGAGGTGATGTTGAAGCGGCAGAAAAATTTAAAAAAGAGTTTGAAGACTTTATTAAAAAGGAAGAACTGACTGCAGATCAAGTTTACAGTGCTGATGAATCCGGTTTATTTTACCGGATGTTGCCGAGTAAAACGCTAGCCTCAAAATTAGGAGATTCAGCGAAAGGGTATAAAAAAGGGAAAGACCGCCTCACCATAATGGCTTGCAGTAATGCATCAGGAAAGCACAAAATTCCTCTCCTTATAATAGGGAAGTCTAAAAACCCCCGTGCATTGAAAAATGTGAAACGAGGCTCATTGCCTGTCGTTTACAGCTCACAAAAAAGTGCTTGGATGGTTAGTGACATTTTCAAACAATGGTTTTTCGAGAATTTTGTGCCGTCAGTAAAAAAATATTTGAAGAACTGTGGCCTTCCCAACAAGGCGGTTTTGCTGATTGACAATGCGCCTTCGCATCCGTCTGTCAATGAACTAGTCAAAGATGACATTTCAGTGAAGTTTTTACCACCTAATGTAACTTCTCTCGTTCAACCGATGGACCAAGGAGTTCTAGAAAAAATAAAAAAAGTGTACAAAAGGCAAATGCTAAGTGAACTGGTAGAGGACGAAGGAGAGCATGGTGTGGTAGAGGTGCTGAAATCTTTTAACGTAAAGACTGTTATTTATATGATTGTGGAAGCTTGGGACCAGGTTGGAAGAGAAACTTTGATAAAGTCATGGAAAAAGTTGTGGCCTGGTGTGTGTGACTTGCCAGAAAACAATACAATTGAAGAAGAAGAAAAAATAAGTGTGGAAGAAGATTTTATAGACATTTTTAAAAATATCGATGGCTGTTCCGATGTTGATGAAGAAGACATTGACAATTGGTTGCAAATTGACAATGACGGAGGTTATAAAGCGATCACAGAGGAAGAAATTATTGCATCATGCAGTGTTACAGAAAATGAAAATGAAGAGGATTCAGACAGTGTTGATGAACCAGCTGTGGTTATGACCCATGCAGAAGCAGTAGCAAACATAGATAAATTGATGGTTTATTTCGAGAGTCAAGCCGAAACATCGCCAAACGAACTTCTAATGCTAAAGCGGATGCGAGATCGAGGTGCTCGTAAGCGATACACAAAACTGAGGCAGCAAAAGCTCACTGCCTTTTTTACTACCGACTAGTTTGTACCTATATTGTGTACAGTGTAAATACATATTATGTGTTTTTAGGTGAAAGTGTGCCGATAATAATTTTTAAACTCCATTAAAAATATTTTTGGTAAGTACATGTTCTTTTTTATCGTTTACCTTCATTCTCTGGATAACCCGGATTTTCGTTAACTCGGATCGGCCCCGGCCCCAGTTGATCCGGGTTAACGAGGTTCTACTGTAGTTGTATAAATATTCCCTGTTTATAACACACTGACATAAAGAATACATAATTCACACAAATACACATATAAATATATACATATATCACAGACACATGTTCAACCTGGCAGACAGCCTGTATATTCCTATCATACCCAAATATGAATGTGGAGACCATCTGGAATAGTCATCATGACCCAAAACTACAGTTATCAGTTTAAGTGACCGGCACAGCCTTATATAAATTTTCATAAAAAAAAACCAAAACCCATTAACTCATAAGAGTATAACAGAATTAAAAAAAAACTGAATTAATTATAAGGACTAGAATTTACCAATTTAAATTGGCCTAGCAGCCTGTACAAACTCTCAAGTTACAATTTATAATTAAAAAAATTTGGGTTTGTCCCCTGATAGTAAAGTACCATCACAAGGTTAACGTGTCTGTATGGGTTTATAAAATTGTAAGTTTTCACTTTCTTTTATGCTTTATGAGAATACAAAAATTTTAAAGAAAAACCAAGTGGAACATAACCACCAGAAAATAAAATATAAACTGAGGCGGCTTTTATAACTTTACAATTATAGAATGAAATAGTGAGAAACTAATATTATAAATATATGAAAAAAACTTAACAGATCCTGAACTGACTATGGCAGTAAAAAAAGACAATGATGAATTTAATTATTAAAGAATTATTAAAGAGCCGAAATAATTTTATAAAATTGTAAAATCTATAGTTTAAGCTTTATAAAAATATATAAAAGAATTCACAGAGAGCTGAATTGACCCAGCCGCAGACATGCGCCCGGACCAGATCCAACATAAAATAACATGTCAGGTACCTGCAGACAACTGCACCAACAGGTGACGGCCTCAGGTTAAAGAACACCCAAACCCTTAAAACCCATTAAAAAAAACTAACCCCTTTTTAAATTATAAATATATATATATACATATATATATATATATACATATATATATATCATAAAATACCCACTTGTAATAGGGACCTGTCCCGCCGGTTAAGTCCCCCAGCATATATGAACAGCACCCACATAAATCACTAAAATTCTGATTCCCCACAACTTTTACCGTTAAAAAGTATAACATTAAAGATCGCCGGACACATGGCCCCGACCGGGTCTACACTTATTCTGGGGCGTAATTACATTCAGAGAGTAATGCAGATAAAGTTTGTAACCATTATGTCCAGCTGGGCGTGAGCACAATTGAGAATCGAACTTGAGTTATTCTGAGAATAATGTCACAACACATGGTATTGGCTGCAGCGGCCTAGAGTATATTTAAAGCATAAATATCACCGGAGTATAATCCAGCACATGTCTCGTGGGTACTGTGGCGTGGCGTCCAGTCGTTCCTCCCGTGGCGGCCAAGATGGAGTATAGATATGTTTATAGCATTGTGGCAGATGGTTTAACCACACGTGGAGTAAGTCAGATTTTCGACTAAATCAGGAACCCTAAACATTCATAATGATAATTACTTCAGTGTCCCATAATTAACAACACCCACATCCCACAGCATAAAAAAAATTCACTCTGCTCATCATAAACCGTTTTAACATTTTTCACTTTAAGTTTTTCTTTTAAACTACTATAACACCATCAAGGCCTCAATGCTTCATAGTCTACAATTTCAATATAAATTGATATAAAATAAATTATTATTCACAAACTGTTCTTCAAACTAATTATGCATCTTAATATACAATTTCAATATAAATTAACAAACTCGAACAGGTATGCGGCATATAGCCCAATGTGCTCACAGACAGTTTCGTAAAGTACGCCAGTCCCACAAAATAACAAAATAATTTCCTTACGCCCCTTTTTGTACAATTGAAATTATATATATAAACTATAAAATACCATATTTTAAGCTGTATTAATCTTTAAAACAACTTGAATATTCAGCCATGAACCTGCCCGCCACGTGGCAAACTTTAAACGTAATCAACTCGCATCCACCTTAATTTTAAGCTAAATGCAGGGCCGGCCTAAGAGCAAAATGCTGTGTGTGTGCAAGAATGAGTTTTGGCGCCCCTTACAATGAAAATGGGTATAGAAAACCCTCCAAAAAATGACTCTATAACTGTGCTCTATAACTGAAATTTGTCGGAACTTAATAACTGAAGTTGGCATTTTAAAGGGATTAAAAACCAAAAACTAAAACTAATAAGTAGTAATAAATAGTAAATATTAAAGTAAAGTATTTAGTACCTTTTCATTATTTTTACTTCCATATTCCTTAAGGAATGGAAGTATGGTGATGGCAAAAAAAATCGTGTTCGAGATTATTGCAGATTCTGATTCTACTACACTCAAAACGTGAAAAAAAGTCGTTTTCCGAAAAGTGTCTGTGTGTCTGTCTGTCTGTCTGTCTGTCTGTCTGTAGATTTTTTTTCTATGGCAAACGATAACTGCCGCAAATTCAAACAGAATCAAATAATTTTTTGCATGCAGCCCTGATTTGCAGAGTACTCGCGACCTATTGTTTTTGGTGAAGATCGGTTGAGGGAAAGGGGTAGTTTACCTGCAACGGTTTTTTTTTAGCAAGGGTAATTTTGTTTGTTTGGCAAACGATAACAGCCGCAAATTCAAACAGAATCAAATAATGTTTCGCATACAGCCCTGAATTGTAGAGTTCTCAAGATCTGTTGATTTTGGTGAAGATCGTTTAAGGGAAAGGGGTAGTTTACCTGTAACGTTTTATGTTTTAACAAGGGTATTTCCTATGGCAAACGATAACAGCTGCAAATTCAAACAGAATCAAAAGATTATTTGCATACAGCCCTAAATTGTAGAGTTCTCAAGACCTATTGTTTTTGGTGAAGTTCGGTTGAGGGAAAGGGGTAGTTTACCTGCAACGTTTTTTCAACAAGGGTATTTTCTATGGCAAACGATAACAGCCGCAAATTCAAACAGAATCAAATAATGTTTTGCATACAGCCCTGATTTGTAGAGTACTCAAGACCTATTGTTTTTGGTGAAGATCGGTTAAGGGAAAGGGGTAGTTTACCTGTAACGTTTTATGTTTTAACAAGGGTATTTCTTATGGCAAACGATAACAGCCGCAAATTCAAACAGAATCAAAAGATTATTTGCATACAGCCCTAAATTGTAGAGTTCTCAAGACCTATTGTTTTTGGTGAAGATCGGTTGAGGGAAAGGGGTAGTTTACCTGCAACGTTTTTTTAACAAGGGTATTTTCTATGGCAAACGATAACAGCCGCAAATTCAAACAGAATCAAATAATGTTTTGCATACAGCCCTGATTTGTAGAGTACTCAAGACCTATTGTTTTTGGTGAAGATCAGTTAAGGGGAAGGGGTAGTTTACCTGCAACGTTTTTTTATCAAGCGTATTTTTTATGGCAAACAATAACAGCCGCAAATGCAAACAGAATCAAATAATTTTTTGCATACGTCCCTGAATTGTAGAGGTCTCAATGACTTTCGATTTTGGTGAAGATCGGTTAAGGGGAAGGGGTAGTTTACCTGCAACCTTTTACGTTTTAACAAGAGTAAAGTACTTGAAAATTTATTTAAACTTTTTGAAACAATGGTAATTGTTAAAAATAAAATAATTTTGTTGCCAGGCAATAAAATTATAATTTTTTCATTTTAATGTAATATAATATTTTTCATTTAATACAGCAATAAAAAAGCAGGTAAGACACAGCCTGGCTGTTTGGCTGAAAATGATTTTAAATATAAATCTTAGAATATGGAAGTCATGTATGGTTCTCCATACCGATATTTATTTTTTTAAATGACTTCTAGTACTAATTCTTTTAACTGACTTTTTCAAACTTCAATAGGCGTGCTGTACTGTACATGTGTAAAGAGCAAACTCCTAACAAATTCTTTTACTCAGTTTATTGTTTTGTCAGGTAGAAAATAACAGACACTTTTTTTACTACAACAAAAGTTTTATTTGATTTAATATTCATGAAAAATACATTTCAGTTTGAATATATTAATATTAAAAAAAGTTATGTCAGTACATTAGAAAAAGTACGAAATATAAACTTTGGTATTCACTTTTCTTGAAAAGGTACATCAATATAACTATAAATTGATAGTAGTAGTGTGAAAGATCAAGAAAATTGATTAAAATAATCTGTATTATACACTTAGCAGTGGACCTTCCTAGCTTTAGCAGCCGAAAATGTTTTTATTAGTGCATCATAATCTAATGACGATGAAATATCATTTTCAATGGACAAAATTGCAAGGTTGTTGAGTCTTTCTTGCGAAAGAGTAGACCTTAGGTAGGTTTTTATTAATTTTAATTTTGAAAAACTTCGCTCCGCCGACGCTACCGACATTGGTATTGTCAGAAGTATTTGCAAAGCAACCCACACATTTACATAAGCGTCTGCAGATCCAGTTTCCAACAGAAAGTTCAGCACGTTCAGAGGCGTTTTCCCGCCTAAAATCAAACAAGAAGGAATTAAAAGACTGCTTTTTAATTTTGGAAATTAAAAAACTTTGAAAAATAATAATTTTGTTTGAGCCCAAAACAATTATGAATTAACTGACCAAACAATAAATCAAGATGATAAATTTTGAATAGCTAAAACGTAAAAGTAAAACGTACCTATATTTGGCATGAGGTCCTTGATAGAGATCAGCTCCTCGCATAACTCAGCTCCTTTGATGTCACTGTCATCCCCATCTGAAAGGAGGTCTTCTAGGTCTTTGCATTTAACAAACAAGTCCTCTCTCTTGGGCAATTCATCAAGTTTAAAAAGAAACTCAACTTTTGACATTTTGACCTTAAGCTGTTCGAACCTGTCTTGCACAGCCATTTGGGCAGTTTCAACAAGTGGTATAAAAAAGTCAACTCTAAAACGCTCTTGGGGGTCAATCGGTGCTTCATCATTAGCTTCGTAATCAAACTGCTTCTTCTTCCTTCTAACCCGGGGTGTTTTGAATTTTCCTTCGACTTCTAAATCTTCAGCCAACTCTTTGGCTTTCACTAAACAACTAACAAATCCATTTTTGTGAAAGTCCGTCAAAAAGTCCCCAATGGACTTCAAAATAGCTACAGCTTGAGGTAAGTTGACAATCTTTGATTGCAATATCTTACTAGCAATGTTTATTTGAAACAGGACATCATACCATGCAGTCAATGACACTAAGAAACCAAAATCTTCAATTGTTTCGGACAAGGAATTTGCCTCACTTGTAACCTCGTCTTCAAATGATGCATCCTCGTGCAGGTCCCAAAGTGCTTGTCGGATTTGCACGATCTTACTGCTTTGAGTGATTCAATACGTGCTTCCCAGCGAGTTACACAAAGTTCTTTCAATGTGAGAGAAGGCCCAAATACTGATGACGCCTTATATGATTGTGACAGACTCTCTAACAATTTGCTCCAACGTTTTGTTGATGAGCTAAAAAACACAAACAGTCGTTGAATTGTTCCAAAAAGGGTAACTGTTGGTACTGAGGTTTTTGCGGCATCGCTTAGTACCAAGTTTAGGCTGTGACAGCCACATGGTACAAAAAAAGCTCTCTTGTTTTTTTCTAAAATTTGTTTTTGTAGTCCAGAGTGTTTTCCTTTCATATTTGCCCCATTATCATATCCCTGGCCTCTGCAATTAGAAATGTCCAAGTCGTACTCTTGCAGTTTTTAAGACTGTTTCTGACATTCCCTTCCCTGAAGTGTCTGTTATTTCAAAGAAATCTAGGAAACTTTCACAAATTTCAACTTTTTTCTCTTTTGTTTCATAAACGTGCCTCAAAACAACAGAGAACTGTTATTTCCTACTTAAATCGGGTGTGCAGTCGAGAATCAATGCATAGTATTTGGCTCCTTTAATTCTGCTTAGTATTTCTTCTCTTACTTTGTCTCCCATCAGAGTCAATAATTCGTTTTGTATGTTTTTCCCCAAGTATGACAGACACCTTTGTTTTTCATTTGCCAATACTCTACATATATGTTCTTTGATTACAGGATCAAATTGGGCAATTAGTTCAACAAACCCTAAATAATTTCCATTGTCCTTTTTGTACAGGGTTTCATTTCTTCCTCGGAAAGCCATTTGGTGCTGGGCAAGAAATTGTGTTATGGCAAGAAGTCGTTTAAGAACATTCTGCCATCATTCTTTTTCTTGGGCAATTATTTTCTGGTTTTCATCATCAATTGTTTTACCTGTGCTCAGTCTTCTTTCCGCCTCCACCCACCTTTCATAACACTTTAGGGGAAGTTTCATGACGTGTCAGTATAGTTCCAATGTGCCTCCAGTCACAGTTTCCGCTTTGATCTGATAAAGTTTTATTGGAACGTGCAGTACTAAATGTCTTACAACAAAAACAGTAAACACTATTGTTTTGTTGAGAATACAATAGCCAACGTCTCTTAACTTTTTCACCATTTGGAGCCAGCCGATAGTAAAATACATTAGAAAATGACCTCTTTGTTCCATCGTTGGGATATCTCTCTAAATATGGAGAGAACGGCCCTTCAGCTATAATGCAATCACGATCGTTTGGATTAAGATGTGTAGGCCATGTAGCAGGGGATCTTTTAATGGAAATGAAACTGTAACATCAACATCCGCCGAGCTGGGGCCACCATTTTCTTGCTCTTCCAATGAATGAGTTACAGTTACAGGTTCTTGACCTTGACAAGTTTCATCAGCTATATTTGTTGCGATTTCATGAATACCAGTTTCAGTTTGTACACTATCTCTACACTCTGGTAGTTGTAGTTCTTGTCCCTTAGAGTGCTCGTCTTTTTCACTGAGCTTAGGTTCATCAGTTAGGGCTACGTCATTCGTAGCTACATTTTCTGTACTAGAGACAGGGTTTTGTGGTTTTGATAAATACTTGCATAGTAATTTAGCACTGGCTTCCGCTTCTTTTAAGGATTTAGCTTTCCGCTTCCTATTTTGACAGCCAGAAGGTTTGGAAAACATTTGTAGTTTATTAACATCACAAATAGAGTTATCACAATTCACAAAACATAAAACTAATATTTATCACAAAACACAAAACTAATTACTAATTATATGCAGACATCAACTGGATACACTTTTCACGACTCACGTCAGATAACGACTGCCACCTGTCGCAGCACAGATACAGCACCAGACGTCGACGCGACAGATAGACTAAACATGTGATAGTGATTGTGACTCACTATCTACAACTGTTCAGTTCTGTCAAAACAACGGAGCGGAGCGTTTGGAGCCAGTAGCCAGTCTCTTTACTGTACTTTCAAGCAACATTTTATTTGTTGAACAAAAGTTATTAACATATTCAAATGGCTAATTTGTATTCAAAATTACATAAAAATTTAAATTTTTACCATATTATTTTTTTTCTTATTTCGGCGCCCCTCCCAAAATAGCATGTGTGCGACCGCACACGCCTTAGGCTGGCCCTGGCTAAATTTAAATCTTTTTATGATAAAATGAACAAAAATATATTTAACACACTTACCGGAGATCACTTAGCGTTTATTTATCCATGAAGAATAGGATTTTTTACAATGATAAAGAACCTCAACGCTGCCAGGGGAGAACTCTGTTGACGCCACTGCTGCTAGATCCGAACTGAACCAACTCGCTTCAAAAAACCTACTCACTCTATTCCTCCAGAATGCGCTGGCGTGCGGTACAACACCTGCAATGTACATGGTGTCGATGCTTAATTACGCATAAGTAAAGAATCAGAACAGCGGTTAATTTTTTTTAATATAAGCTCCTTTATAGAGACGCCGGGTTTTCACAAAAACACGGCACAAACCGCTAGAAGTAATACATATAGTTATACATTTATAACTCTTGGAAAACCCAGCAAAGCCTATGACAATAGACACATCAGTGGCAAATTTTGACAGCATTCACTTTAAAACATTTCCGGGTTTTACAACCGGTGCAGGTATGCGGCGACTTTTAGTACCCTCAACCCGGCCCACTTTATTAGGACCAGGTTGTACCATAGGAATAGACACAGTGTTGGGTTCAGAATTTTCACTAACACTTTTATTCTAGCTAATTACAGTTACATTTTGTAAATCATAGTCATCAGTGATACCAAAGTAAAATATCGGTATGGAGAACCATACAAGACTTCCATGTTCTAATATTTATATTTAAAATCTTTTTGAAATGAAATATTTCCATAGAAACTACTTCTTTCTAATTCTTGCTTCAGCCTTAACCGCAGTACTGTGGTCACTAATGTATACCACCTCAAGTTAGCTAGCGCACTCGATTTTCACTGATGATGGCAGTCGATGGCACTGCCAAATCGTCTGGTTTTGCAGAAAACATTGGACCATGGCCAAACAGCCCGGGAAGGAATTTTAACAACAAACTACTTCTTTGTTGCCGATAATGTAGTACACAAATAAAAAATTATCTCCCCTCCACTTCAACTACCCTTTTAATTTATAGTTATTTCATCTACCTTTTTACAGTGGATTAAATGATACTTTATTTATCAAAATTAAGTACTTTACTCTGTTAAAACATAAAACATTGCAGGTAAACTACCCCTTCCCCTTAACCGATCTTGACCAAAATCAATAGGCCTCTACAACTCAGGCACAAATATGCAAAAAAATATTTGATTCTGTTTGAATTTGTGGCAGTTATTGTTCGTCATATAAAAAATTCTACACATATAGACAGTTTTCGAAAAATTACTTCTTAATGTTTGAGGGTAGTACTATCAGATTCAGTCGTTGTCTCGAACACGATTTTTTTCGCCATCACCATACTTCCATTTCCTTGTGGAACATGGAAGTAAAATTAGTAAGTTTGGGGGGGTTACAACATTTCCTTGGTTACAACAATTAGCCATTTTACACCACATGAAACAGTCACAGCAAATCATAAACAAAGAAAGCATTTGACTTTTAGGTTGGCAAGAGACAGTTTTCATTTGGTAGAACATACTGTCTTAAATAGGTAATCGATAGCATTATTATTAGAAAAACTGAAGCGAATGTACATGTACTGTTGTAGTAATCTGCACAGAAAGTTACAAAGCATACTGGCACAGATGTTATGCGCCAAACATATCTGAGCATTCATATTGAAGAGTTAATAAGTCACAAAATAAAAAAAATTTTTTTTGTTAGTGTTAGCGCTGGTTATTGATCGTTATCTGTTTGCATTCAGTTCAATATATAGATCAGTTTAAAAATTGGCTATATCGTGCACACACGCGCACACACACACACACACACACACACACACACACACACACACACAACTTTATGTATTTATATAAATAAATTTGTGATGTTATTCAATTTCTTTCTTCTGCAAAGAGTATAATTCGTATATTCTTTGTAACACCTGACGCACGTTTCACTGAAAAATATCAGTATCATCAGAGGTTCTAAATAAATTCTTATTGATTTCTAAGTGAATTTACTTAGAAACCTCTGATGATACTGATATTTTTTCAGTAAAACGTGTGTCAGGTGTTAAAAAGAATATACGAATTATACTATTTGCAGAAGAAAGAAATTGAATAACATCACGAATTTATATAATTACTGCAAGAAACGTCGAGTTACTTATATAGAAAATGATTTATATAAATGTGCATCTGTTATGTTCTTCTGAAAATGGAGCGTGCTTAACAAATGTGTACATTGTGTATACAGATTTAGATGACTTGAATGAATTTCGTACAATAAATAAATTTGAGTGTTGTCATCACAAGTTAGAAAATGACTTTCATGTTGCATATTACATGTAAACAGTCATTTGAATTTATTAAAATTATAATACTAATTTGTATAAAATAAAGAACATAGGCTTTCATGGTCAGAATCTAATTGAATAAAATGATTGTTTGGGCTATTAGGTCATGGTCTCATTACATTAAAATTAGAGTTATTATTATTATTATTATTATTATTATTATTATTATTTTAACGATGAAGGGTTTGCAAGGATTAGTCAGAAAAGTATGACAAAAATTTTAAATTATTTGTTGACATTTCAGTAATATTTAGTGATACTCAATTAAATAATCTGTTGTGTTTGATATTTTCTCTTGTATCCATACACAGGTCTTGGTGATGACAAATATTGTCAAAACGTCGACAAAAATAATTTAAAATTTGTGTTATACTTTTTTGACTGATCCTCACAAATCATTCATTGTTAAAATTTATTGATTTATGGTTAATTTTGGCTGGTAATAATAATAATAACAGTCAATAGTCTCAATAAACTGAACAGTAACCAAATGTTTCAGCCACGCCAACAGCCTTTCTTCAGTTGTACGGGAAAGAAGGCCATTGTGGGCACTGTCAAACCACCTGTTTATTGTTAGGTTGTTTGTTGGGTTTATTGACTCTTACTGTTATGATCTCCATCCAAAATAATAACTCTGATTTTAATATATTTAAACCAAAGTTTAATAGCCCAGACAATAATCTTATTCAGTCTAATTTATATTATACGAAAATAAAATAAGTACATATGTACATAAATTACAGTTTTTTAAGTTAGTAATGGGTCAGTCCATTCCAGATAAAACAATGAGGGTTGCTGACATATTTTATTTATTTTTTAATTATGTGTTATTGGTTCCTATATATCTGGGAGCTCAAAACGTATTAAAAAAAAATTATTAGCAGTTTTTTTTCTGGTGGCCATTTTATTTTCCCAATGTAAAGTTCTGATACAAATAACGTACAACCATAGTATTAGGGCCAATCCATTTCAAATCAACCAATAAGAAGTTAATTTGTCGCTGACATATTGTATTTCTAGATACATTTTTTCCAGTCTCCAGATCGCTATTATGATTAACTTAAGAATTTTTTACCTTGTATAATCCACTATGCGATCTCAGTTTTTTACATACAACATGTTTCAGGGACTAAATCCCCATCTTCAGGTACAGTAAAATAATCATCAACACGGTCATTAATCAACAATAAGTTGAATCATTTCCTAAAGTTAAATAGCACACATAACACAGAACATAAAAAAGAGTTAAAAATCGCTAAAAATATCAAACAAAAAATAATAAATAACAACGCGATAATTACAAAAGCAGACAAAGGAAACACAGTGGTTATTATGGAAAATACAGATTATTTACGTAAATGTAACGAATTCATTCAAGATAATAACATAACAATGTTAAATGATGACCCGACCGATAAACACACTAAAACCATAAATTCAGCTATTAATACATGTGTAAATTTACTTGACACACAAACCAGACGGATTGTGAAACAAATCAAATCTAAGGCACCTGAATTTACGGGACTGCCCAAATTACACAAACAAAACACTCCTATACGACCTGTGATTAACTATACGACCGTCCCTAATTATAAAATAGCCAAAAAACTGCAACAAATTATTAAGACCAGCATACAATTAGAAAATATCCACAATGTAAAAAACACCTTTGAATTCATAAATAAAATTAAAGATATGGAGATTACACCTAGTTATAAACTTGTCTCGATGGACATTGTCAATTTATATACAAATATTCCGGTTTTGGAAACATTAAAAATTCTAAAGGTAAACTTAACTACAACAGGTATTCTAAACAAAAAACAGATAGATGAACTCCTATCTTTGTTACAGATTATAGTACAGCAAAATTATTACACTCATGACAACAAGTATTTTAACCAAGAGGAAGGTTTGGCTATGGGTTCACCTCTAAGTGGACTTTTGGCCGAAATATATATGAACTATTATGAGAATAAATTTTTATTGTCTGACTATAACCGATTCTATGATAAAATTGTTTCTTATACACGGTATGTAGACAACACCTTCATAGTATTTAATGGCACTCATAGACAGGTGGGTATGTTTTTTAAATTTATTAACGAAATTAACCACAACATAAAATTTACTATGGAAATGGAAACCAATAATGGCTTGAACTTCCTCGATGTATTGGTGTTAAAAAGAAACAACCATTTCGGTTTTAAAATATACCGAAAACCTACCACAACAGACATAGTTATAAATGCTAAATCGAATCATCCATACACACAAAAAATGGCGGCATTTAATGCACTAGCACATAGACTAATAAGCGTACCAATGAATACGGAGGATTATAAGGAAGAATATAACATAATAAAACACATAGCCTTGAAAAATGGATATAACACAGAAATTGTGGATAAAATGATACATAAACAATTACGAAAATAAATGGTGACAATAATAAATTTAAAAATACAACACAATATGTCTCAGCATTATATACGAACATACTCCCCAACATAATAAAAAATGAATTTAAAAAATTATATATAAATGTTTCATTCAAGACCATAAATAATCTAAAAAATATACTTAAGCCACGAAAACCAATAACTTTGGAGGAATGTTCAGGAGTATATAGAATCCAGTGCAGTGAGTGCGATAAGTTCTATATCGGACAAACGGGGAGGAAATTTATCGAGAGATTTAAAGAACACCTACCAAAAAAGAAACCCCAAACCACCTCATCAAATTACGCACTCCACCTAATAAACGAAAACCATAATTACACCGGATTCAAAGAGAACATGGAGCCGATACATGTTTGTAATAAAGGTCATTTCCTGAATGCTTTAGAAGAGTTTGAAATATACAAGGCATCCAAAGTAAATAAAGAGCAGTTACTCAACGATCAGCTATCATTTAAATCCAATAAATTATATGATACCGCGTTGATGATAAGCAATGAAGCACGAACACGGGCTAGTTGACGATCGGAGGTCGACCGGTGCACTGAGTCGCTTTTAACGTGTTCATGTGTTTGTGTTATATGTTAATTTATTCAGTGATTTTTGTGCGTGTGTTTTTATGTATAAACATTTTAATCATTTCGACGACCCCTATGTATTACGGGAATAATAAATTTTTTACTGTACCTGAAGATGGGGATTTAGTCCCTGAAACATGTTGTATGTAAAAAACTGAGATCGCATAGTGGATTATACAAGGTAAAAAATTCTTAAGTTAATTGTATTTCTTTTTAAATTATGTGTTATTTTTTCCTACATGTATCTGTGAGCTCCAAACGTATTTAAAAAAATTTTATTATTAGCGCTTTTTTTTCTGGTGGCCGTTTTGTTTTGGTCAGTAGGCTGTTTTCAGCGTTTTGAACAACAATGTTTTCTTCCTAAAATTGTACAAATATACTTTAAAAAACAAGAGCCATGTAGGTTAAATGATATTTTGGTAAATGGAGTTTCTGTTAAAAGATGTTTTACTGCATCGTACTTGTTGATGTTTATTTGTAACACATATAAAGTACGTTTTTACCATACCAATGTTATCCACTTTTGAGTTATGCATTATATTATATTATCCATGTTAATTATACCACAATCAAGTGAACAAAAATCTAGCACCAACTCTCCCTGAGAAAATATTTCTTTGTTGTCAGAATTTGTGTTAAATATTAATTAGTTTTTCACCATACTTTCTTGAGGCTGAGCCATTGTTTGTTATTGATTTGACAAACATTGTATCTGAAGTGAACAGTGTAATGTAAAAAAAAATGTCATATATAGGCCTAAATGTCATAAATTTGTGCAAGTTGGTCACATTTTTCTAAGTCAATAAATTTGACTTAGTGGTGTGTAGGTAAAGTTGACTGTCATAGAATCATAAACAGATATTTTCTATATTAAATGTCTGAAAGATATAAAATAAGAATGGACATGTAAAGGGGTGTTAGAAGAATTAAATTTAATTATTAAAGAAAGGGGCACAAAATATATTTAGAGGATGTTTGGGGAATTACCTCCTTGTTTTTCCTCATCTTTGCTTCCAGAAATGTTGAAACTGATATGTGCTGTTTGTTTATCACAACAAACCATTTTTTTAGGCATGTGATTTCATAAAAATACATGAAAAAGGAATTGAATATTTAATTTTCAAAATTGGATTATTTCTGAATATTATTTGACAAAATAAAAAAAATATTGAAACAAATCAGCTGGCTCAATACCTCTGTGGTATCTCGTTGTTTGAAGATACTCATGAACATGCGATGGAAAATACAAATTTTGAAACAGAATTGTATATACTTAAATCTGAAGGTGAAAACACTATAAAACAAATGAAAAACAGCAAAGCTCGAAGGCTAGATCAGATGCCAGCTGAATGGTTTAAACTCTTTGATGAGAAAGCATATTGATCCCAACTATATTTCTTAATGATATATATACGAATCTGGCCATTTACCACAAGAGTGGCTCATGACCTCATTTATTACTGCCAAACAAAAACAATGCTAAAAATGTGTAAAGATCATAGATTAATTAGGCTCGTGAGTCATCAGTTAAAGGTACTGTTACGAATCATACTAAACTGTATACATAATAAATGCAAAGACTATATGGACATAGAACAGTCTGGTTTTAGAGGTGGCTTTGGAACCAGAGAACCCCTTTCCGTGTGAATACTGTGTTATAAAGATGTCGTGAAGTGTAAAAACTTGTATGTCTGTGTTTCATAGGTTATGAAAAAGCCTTTGATGTAGTTCAGCACCAAAAACGCATCAAAACATTGCAAGGAACTGTACTAGACAGACAAGAAATTAGACTTTTGACCAACTTATACTGGAATCAGCATGCCGCTGTAAATCTAAACATGGGGAAACAGAACAAATATCTATTAAAAGAGAAGTGCAACAAGGCCGTGTACTGTCCCAACTTTGGTTAATATCTACACTGAGAACATCTTTGGAAAGGCTAACACACAAGACTGCATAACAACAGAAGGAGAGATATAGAAAGAGTAAAGCACTTCAGATATCTTGGCTGCTTGATCAATCGATCCTTGGATCCTGATGAGTAGATCAAAGCAAGAAACGAAATGGCTTAGTCCATGTTTGACAGACTAAAGTCGCTTCTCACTAACAACAGAACACTAGGCCTCTGTCTCAGGGAGAGATGCTACGTGTGGTCTGTACCATAGCATGTGAAAGATGGACACGAAAACAACATACTATAGATTGTATTAATGCTTTTGAAATGTGGCTCCATAGATGCATATTGAGAATATTTCTTCGGCAAGCTATGCTAGAAATGACACTGTATGTAACAGAATGCGACATGAGTGACTGTAAAAAGAAGAAAATGTATAAACTTACTTGGGACGCACAAAGAGGACCCTGATGTGCTCGTCTAATACTAACTGTAAATGTCAAAATAGAAGGTAAAAAATAGATTGGTTGGAAAACCTATCTTGGCTCCGTAACCTCGGACAGTAGTCATACCTAACTGCTGAAGAACTGTCGCACTGTGCACAAGACTGGGAAAAATATAAAGATGTGACTGAAATGTGAGCTGTTGATAGGCAGGACACTGAAAATATCGTATAAACACTTGGTTTCCAGCTACATGAAGACAAATATTAAAATTTACACAGACACTTTTAACATGGATAAACAAAATGCATTCTACCTTGTAAAGCTGCCCAAGTTAAGTTGGTAGAAACTTATTAAATGGTAGAATTTTTTCCATTGATTAGAATATTGATGTCAAAATTGTTTTAAGTATTTTTCCTATTATGTAATTTGTTCATGTAAAATCTAAATATTTATTCCCTCAGATAGGACACATGAAGCATACTGAAAAAAGAAGAAACATTTTCAGACCTTTGGTACGTTTATTGGAAATGGTAAGGCTACATGTGTAAAAACAAATACATGAATATATTTTTCAATCAGATTTAATACATAAATCATAGTTCACTAGAGCAAGCTATAGAGGAGGCTAATAAATAATTTTAAGTCTGTCTGTCTGAGGGAATATGGGGTGTCAAAAGCATAGTCTGATTTGAGATTCTACGTGTGTAATTTGACAAAGTAAAAACATAGAAAAAATAATTATCAAGAAACTGAAAAACTGATGTTTGTTTAAAGTTATCATCCCATATCTGAATGACTCATTATCTGACCCATATCTGACTAATCTGTTCTCGTTATTATTACTTGAATGGTGAGTTAGTTGGATCACATTTTTTGTTGTATTCTGTCTTGTCATTGAGATGATGTCTGTCATTATATGTAGCCACTTAACAAATGACACAGCAGACTATTACTGTCAAGAAAATAATGCTTCTGCTTACTGTCACACTAAAATCGATCGGGATTTGTATGACTTTACCTAAGTCAACACCTCTTTCATTTTGCCCTTACTTTATGAAGAATAATTGGATCATATTTAATATGCAGACATGACGTTAAAATTTTTAGTGCTGGCAGTATATGTGTTAATATTGTGTTGTTGTGAAAATGTACACAATAGATCAATTAGTTTCTGATAAGTTAAAGGTATACTCTTTTGGTCAGGAGCATTGACACTGTTCACAGAGTAATGTATTACGCGCATGTGCAGAATGTCTGTATAGTCATATGAGAGTTATCTTGCCACTTAAATCGGGGCATGTCATTTTAAGACTTCCTCCTTATCACTGTATTCTGAATCATATTGAAACAGTGCTGTATTGAATCGTATTGTAGGCGGTAAATGAAACAATGGCGGACAAGTGGAGTCATTGTATGCAGCATATAATCAAGGTAGATGATAAGCTATGACAACTGGCCCACATTACCGACATCTTTGTGGACAATGGATAATCTTATCAATAACTCTGACTCAAGTGATGATACAAGTTCAGACACAGATATGGAAGACATTGAATTACTCTCCGACAGCAAGTGATAGTATTCAAGTACTGCTAATTATCACAACTTCTATTTCTGTTTTAAATAAACTTTACTGTTTTGTTTGTTGCGATTTAAATGGTTAATAAAAAAAGCCATTAAGAGGTGTTACAAAATATTTCACTGTCGGTCTGTCACTCACTCAAATATTACTTTGGTCAGGACAAATTATTACAATTTACATATGTTTATACAGTATCAATATTATATGTACCTTGTTTGTACTCCTGTCAGAGTGACATGCCTCTAATTCAAGCAGCAAACGGCGTTTCATAGTGCCACACCTGTTTGTTTACATCACGACTAAGCTAAGAACGGAAACAGTATAAGTTACTCAAATTATTTTGAAGAAATATTTTTCTTTAAGATTTTTGTGTCTTGAACATTATCACATGTTACATACAGTCATGGGTTAGAACATAATTTAAGTGAAATTGTCAAAGATAATCTAATGGTGCAAAAACAGACAAAGAAGACAAAATGGTATACGTTGATGAGACTTGAAACATTGGTTATATTGTTTAGCAGTACTTAAATTGAGTAGACATTTTTGAGGTTTTCAATAAAATTGTGTGTGAGTAGTTGTTATATTAATGTAAAAGAAATGTACTATAATTCGTTCACTAACAGAACACAAGAAAACAGCTGTGTAGAAAATAATTTATACAAAATACCAGCTAAAAGGATTGTTGTTTTTATTAATAAAATAAATGAATGTAGTATTTGGACATTAAAAAAGCAGAGTATTTGTACAAATGAATAGAACTTTTAGTTTTACAAAGAGAAGTAACTGGGTACTTTGTGTGATTAGTAGGTAGCTGCTTATAGCATTAAGCAAGAAAGAGAGGGAACTAAGCTGAACGCCTGTATGATAAGAGGATGTTTTAGGAATTCATATAGGAACAACTTTACTTGAAGAAGAGAGAGAAAACGAATATAGAATTTAGTAGAAAATGGTCATGACCAACCATGAGGCAGTTAATTATTGATTAGTACTAACATATATCGTGCTAAAAATTATCTCAGAATCAAAATTGGGAACAGAAACAGGACAGAAGGGTGGCATTAAGTATAGGAATTGTTAGTGACTGTAAGTTATGTTGAATTAAGGAGACCACCAGTGCTTAACATAATTTACTGTCAAGATATTGATTGTTGGAAGTCTTCAGAGTGGTAGATGTTTGATTGCTAGACAGGGTAAAAAGAAAAACTGTTTGACGCAAAAAAACTGTTTTACACAGGTGATGCCGAGGAATTCGAATTAAAAAATTTTTAAATTTACCTTTTTTGATTTTCTTCTGCACTCATGTGGTAATATACAAACGTTCTATGTGATTATAACATAACACCGTCGGCTGTATCTCTATGGAAATCATTGTGGACTTTGTTTACAGGCCATTTAATTTTCACATAGTTGGCTGCCTAAGACATCAAATATTTTGTGTGTGTGTGGGGGGGGGGGTACATGCGCAAACAGAATAATGAAAGAAATATAATTTAGCAAATTGTAATACAGTAAGGCACTGTGAACAGAGTAGAAAATAAAAAATTAAAAGAAAAATAGCACATTTATAAGAACTCACCTCCAAAAAAAAATGCAGTTAATAATAATGTAAAGAAATGGGTAATATTTTTGTTTACAAAGAACGGTATGAAGAAGTCATAGAACTATTAGAGCACAAAATCAAATAGCATACTAAGAAAACGGTTACAATATACACAAAATCACACATCAGTTATACTTCAACATTGCTCTTTACAAAATTGATTGCTAAGGTTGCAACTTTGAATGGTTATTTAAATGCACGTATAGAAAACTCGAACGGTTATAAATCTAATTTAGTAGTATATGCCATAATTGCAGAATGCGACTTTGTAGATGTTAGTCATTATTTGGACAATATTAAAATCATAAAATGTGTTCCACATAAAGCACAAAACAGTCCATACTGATACCAACAAAAACCAATAAAAATATCAACAAAATTTTTAAAACACTACGTACTGGAAGCTCTCATGAAACAAAAATATCCACCAAGGCCACTGGCAGCAGTAACCAATCTAAGATAAGGTTGTCATCTGCCTGGTAGTATTCCTGACTTGGACTTTTGTATGTGGTGGAAGAACATACACGGGGGGGGGGGATTATTATTCAAGTCTAGGATGTTATGAATCCTTAAAATGGTTGATGATTTTTTATTATTAATTGAGATCATTAATTATTGTTATTGTTTTGTGGTTGATTATATTTTTAATTAGAAAATTGAGAATGATTTGAATGGTGGGGAAAATAGGAAAAGTATTAACTATCACTTATAAAAAATACAATGATATATATTCATTTATTTTTTCCAATTAGTGTGTAAGTTTTTTTTTTAACTTATAACTGTTTCTTACTTGTATCATTCGTGTTGAAAAATTATAACATTTTGTAATAAATAACATTAGCATATTTGTGTGTGTGTGTGTCCTAAAAATTGTTTATGTTTCAAGCCAGAAAAGTCATTTTGAAAATCTGTTTTCCTTTTCTCAACAACATAGTCATTTTATTATGAATGACATGCTATTGACACATCAAACGTATAGGATTTTGTTGTTGCCGCAGTACAGGTTATAAATCCTGAATTGTCCTAGTTTTTGACCTCAGTTGTCCTACAAGTTCATTTTAGCAGATGGCAACTGTAGCAGAAGCATAATGCCCAAAACATGTCCCGTGTGAGTTATTTCATCTTAAACACAGTATTAAATAGTAGTAATGTTGAACAGAAGGGTAGCTATTTAAGGCTTAGCATGCTAAATTCAAAATTCCATTGTCGATACTAGCGCACTCATAGGAGCGGAAGCAGGAGGAATTATTTGATAACTATCCGGTATGTAACGTACGAGAGTTTGTAAATGCTGCAAATCGTACTAATTACTACGACACAAAAAATAGTCCCCCCCGCCGCCTGCACGCGGCTTCGCGCCAGACCAGACCACTCATGCACGCACCTATACACTCACCATTCTTTGTTGTTGCATAATGTGTATGCACAGCAGTCATCTGCAAAATATGACTACTGACAGTACAGTCTAACATAATCGTGTCAGTATAGCCAAAATAACAAGTAATTTGTGTAACTTTATTTAAAATTGTATAATCAAAATAATTTATGTCTTCTATATACTATCATCTGTAGGCCTATAATAATGAATTCGTAGCATACACCATAGTACGTACTATATCCATTTACATTTGGAGTTTCAAATCTAAATATTTATTGTCGTTGATAAACTCCAACCGTCGCACACACAAAAAAAAATTATCCGTATCTCACATTAGACTGCTACAAATTATATGATAAACGCAAGTACTTATTGTTCTGTTCATTCAATAAACAGGCCTTAAGGCACAAAGCAGATTCATTTTTAAAGCGGAATTTTTTGGTCATTAGGCCTATACTTCTCAGAAGTCGTATGTGATAAATTAGTAAATACATACTGATTAGAGAAATGTGAATTCGCTGATGTCTTACTGATTGATTCTATATTGGTGATAATAAATCAACTGTTGGCATAGACAAATCCATTTTTTTCATGGTGTAAATCATGTCGGGAGACTGTTCCCTCAACTATAGGTGTTTAGAGCGATCAATCCAAAACACTGTTGTATTGCCGATTGAACGGGGGATACAAACAGTGAAAAACTGTAACCTAGTCCGAAGATTATATCCGATTGTTGGGAAGTTTATGGTGCTATACATTTTGTGCATGAAACGTCAATCATTCTGAGAATTTAGAATTTCTAACGTCCTGTGTTGAGTATTCACACCAATACGACAAAGTTTATAATCAAAAGCTAAAGTGAGAAACGAGAATTTGATGCTGGGAGGCGCTCAACTCATATTCTGTTTGTGCGAATTTGGCTATTCCAACAATAACAGTCAGTAAACATGTCATATACATTATCACTAAATAAATGAATGTGGTCGTCAACAGTAAAAAGCATCCGCTTTACAAATGCGTTCGCTTTATGTATAAGGTTTAGCAGTGTTTACTGAGTGTCAAAAAAGGTTATTTAATCTTGATATTATAAATAAATCACATAAAAAATAATTATATGCATCATAAATCATTCTCATATATATATATATATATATATATATATATATATATATATTACTATAATATTTATGACTAAATTTACCTCAAGATATACTTTTTTCCTTTATCTTGAGATATACTTTTTATATCTTGAGGTAAATTTAGTCATAAATATTATAGTATTATATACATCAAGAAACGGACTGTAGCAGAAAGTGATGAAATATATATATATATATATATATATATATATATCATAAATATGATTACATATAGGCCTAAATTATATTACATATACATTATAATGTAGCCTAATCTATAAACATCACATATAACTCATATGTCAAACAATTATATTATAAACGTATTTTTTTATTCATTGACAAAATTTTCATCATGATTACAAACTTATTTTGTTAAGTTTGTTCTATTTTTTTGAGCCTGTATTATGTAGCTAGGTTCTCTTATTGGCATCGACCGTTTATGTCGTGAATCTAGCAATTCTGGGAGAAGACAGTTCATATAAAATTTTGTTAGTTTTTCTTCCATTTGATTTCTCCAGAAGTCGTCTTTTTTTATTTCCACTGTTATGATGTCTTGTGGAGTCCACGCAGCAAATATACAATTCTCTTTTGGTAATGTGGAGTTGCCCTTGTACTTGGTAGTAATATCGGTGCTTTTTCCTTACCGTAAGATCGCCGTTTATCTTGTTACGTAAAAACATATTACCAAGGCCAATTTTTTTATTAGTTACTTCAGCTGGAGTTAAAGTACTTCCTGACAATGGACACTTTACTTCAACAATACCATCATCACCAATTAGACCATCTGGAGAGGCAGCTAGATTGGTAACTCTTCATCCATGAATAGCCCACACTTTTCGATTTTTAAATTAAGTGATTCTGCCAACTTTTCTATAGCAGCTTGTTCGTTTTCTATGCCGTACTTAACACCAGGGCTGTTTACTGAAGAGTACAGCAGGTGAGTTATTACTGGAGCACAACTAGAATATGGTTTTCGGTTACAAATAAGACCAAAATTAGATGAGGTAAGCCTCATTCTACGTTCTTGTGTCCATAACAGACTTTCACCCTGGTATCTCGTAGCTTCCTCAAGAGCTTTCCTTTCATCTGCCGTTTTTGATAGTGATTTTAAAAAGACTTCTTTTTTTAAGAGGTAAGTTTTGGGATCTAAGTTGGGCTCTTCAGCTCGTGGGCCATAGTTTTTGTTACCAGTTGTAGTCATTTGGAACAATGAACGTCGTGCTTTTGGATCCAAACGCTTTTTTCTCTGCAGCTTTTGCTATTTTTCTTTTTGCACGAAGTTCAAATAATTTAGCATATTTACTAGGACTCGACTTCGCAATTGTTTTATGCAGCCTGTAATACGCTTGATCTGTGTTATGGCTCACAACAGCTGCTGCACATCTTGTTTGGTACGATCCTTTCAGAGTATAATTTACTCGCTTTCCTCCAATGAATCATGCTACTACAGAGTTGTAATGTTCAGCAACGTCTTGTTTATCGTCAACGTCTTGAACTAAACTCTTGACGTTATCCACTAACACGCCAACACCTGCCATTATTTTACTGTAGAGTCCACATTTTACCAAGTCCGGGACGTAATTTATTTCTCCTTCTTTACTTCCATTACAGAAATATTTTTGCCTGATACACTGTTTGTGCTCTCCGAATACATGACTTGGACCATTTAAAATATCCTCCCTTAAATTCATACATTTTGAATGTAATGTTCCATCTTCTGCCTTTCTGTATTTGACAGCTTTTGTAACTGCTGCCCTACATCGTAGGATATTCAAACGGATGACTTTTCTTAATTTAATGTGCATAGCTCGCTCGAAGTCTGCATTTGGCTGGTGGACACTAGTTAGAGTTATTGCTTTTAGTTTGTTGCAATAGTTCCGTAATAAATGGTTACGCCATTCTACCTTTTCTACCGCAACATCATCGTAAGGGTTTACTTCCAAAATACATTTGTAAACGCTACTGTCTCCATCAGCAATTAATTTTCCGTACTTGGCGCCATACATTTCTTCACTGACGAGAAACCCTTCGACAATACTTGCAGCTTCCATACTGCTAGAACTCCCTGACCAGTTCTTGAAGCATTTGTGCTCTTTTTGTGGCTCACCATTTGCTTGGAATTGGGTGCAGGCAATGCAGTATTTATTCTTGACACCAGTAAACAGCACTTTTTTAGTATGATAACCAACAATGGCTGCCTGTGGACAAATATACAGTGAAAAGTAAATATTGTTTGTCTCTTTTCGTTAGGTTATTTTATTAACCATCATAGGCCTATATTGTGATAGTCTACTGCTAATTATAACGATATTTTGTTAACCATCATATATTGTGATAGTGTACTGTTCTGTTTATAATGATATGTGTATTGGTTTTAACTGATTTCTAGTTTTGGGTTTGATTTTATAATTTTTTATCAACATTTTATCACTACCGTAGGAGACTTAGGTTTTTATATGAAGGGTACAGGGAATAAAGGGGCAACGTTAATTTTACAACTCTTTTAAAATTATTTTTACTCTTTTCCATATAGATTTATGAAAATTTTGTAATTTATTTGTTATTATATGCTAAACACATTGAACCACTCTATATTTGAAAATAATGTCATAGTGTGACAAAAAGTTGAAATTAACAGAGTAGGTCTGCCATCACGTCCTCCACATGGGTTGAAAAATAAAACAGTTTTTTATTACAAAGAAAAAATGTATTTTAGCAAAAAAATGTTTACATTTATTTTCTATATGAATCATTTTAACAGTGGAATTGATTTTCTAAAATCATTTTAGTAGTGGAATGTGTGTCACTGCAGTTATTAAACTACAGTTCAAAATTGTCAAAGGTTTTTCTTCATTATAGTTCGTTGTTCTTGAAGGTATTCTTGTACTCAAAGGCTGATATATCTGGCATTCAGCAAAGGAAATGGCAACTTCAAGCGAAGCTTTTAACTTACTATAAAGACATGGTAACTCCCCCACACTATTAAAAAAAAAAAAAGCCCTATCTTCACTTCATCACAGTAAACACACACTCTAGTTCCCCACACTTACGTACCCGCTTATAATCATCACATCTGTTCCTTCCGCCTCCCTTGACGGCACCCTACCCTGTCGCCACCTAACAGCTCTGGCGACCAGCGTCACACGTCCCTGTCTTGGCCCCCCCCCAAAAGAACGTTGCAGAAGAAATAAGAAGAAATAAACAAAACATAATGAATAAATAAAGATGCCACAAAACAACTATAACGGCCACATCCATCTACCTCTCCCGCTCGCGTATGGCTACCCACTACACTCTCATACAATACTCTCCCAACTAAGTGCCTTCTCCAAAACAGCCCGAGTCCGACCATATTGGTTGGTCTCAAAAAAAAAAAAAAATGGCCATTATAAATTTATAATTACAGACAAAGAAAATAATATTCAGAATCGAAAAATAACCTTTTACCAAAAAACATCTAGAATAAGAATTTTATAAAGATCGAAAATGTGAGCCCATATAGGTTTTTGTGTTCCCAATGATTGCAGTGGTCGCGTCATACAGAAAAATCGGCCGACAAACTGTCATCCGGGCTACAGAGACAATTTTTCTGTACAAAGTTTGAGACATCGTATACGCCCGCTGTGGTCTCTCAGGAGAGATGGTTGTTAAAGTGTTAATTGAGTGACATTTTATTAATGCGGTAGGTCTTTAAAGATTTTTTGGATGTTCTCCACAGACTTTTGCCAAGCACAGATCTGCATACTCTGCAGCTTATATTGGAATTAAATCTGAAATAAGGGATGAAATCTAGGTCACCCGCAATAGGCAAGTATTATTGATTAAAGAGTATAACATTGGATTATAAAATCTGCTTTCAAAAACAGATTTCCAGCTTTGAGGTTGTGACGATTTTAAAAAAATGTTTAAATCACACAAATAATAAAAATTGCTTTCAATATAAGTAAGAGTATTATCCACCCCTTACCTATACCTAGATTCATGCAACAACATGCAGATTGTCCCATACCAGCACGTTAAGAACGGTGTTATTTAGCTAATAATAATAATTACTTTAATTAACTAAAATATGTACAAAATAATTAAAGAAATTCATAATTCGTAACCAAAAGGTAAAATAATGTATTACGACTTAATTAGTAAATAATTAATATAACTTAAAAGAACGAACTATTTTCTCAGTGCATAAAACCGCGCCAGCTACTGACCCCTTGCCGCTAAACATTGCATTGACTCGCCCGATAGACACCGAGATGTAAGGATGTAGCTGCTGTGTTGTGAACATACACGTAGGTGTATACCGTTAAACAATATTTAATCACGTTTACAATGAGTTCGAATTGACCTATGTAGTATAATAATAATAATAATAATAATAAAAACAAAATTATAATGTAGTGCATGAGGAAACATGTATAGAATAAAAAAAAAGGGAAACTTAGCCGACACATCTCCTAGCAAGCTGTAAATGGTGAGAAATGAACACAAACAGCAACCGGATGAACTAGAACCAAAATCTAATCGTCTAGGAAGAGACTACCAGAAACAATCAACCTCATGGAACTTCAAGAGCAACCGTGGATCACACCCTAGAAGAGGACTGAAGATGACCATCATGGACCCCACAGCATACACATGTTATATTCAGGTAATATCAAAACATAATATTTGTAACACAAATTCATTGTAAAACAACAAGACCAGTAACAAAAGAACAGTAAAGAACTTTTTGATAATTTAAAAGTTTAATATATATATTTTTGTAATCACTGTAATGAAGTAGTAATGACATTACGATGTTTAGATTTAAATTAATTTTAAAATTTACCACCAAAATTATTCTTCTAATAATTTGGTTGAAGTTGTAATAAAAACATAACTAAGTTGAGTCCCGGATCCGAGGTACTAAAAACAATACATAGCTGAATGCTTTTGATATAAAAGGAATAAAAAAGTAAATTTTCAAAATATTTAATGCAGAAAATTTTAGAATCTGAGTTTTAAAAGTAAAGTAAAGTATGAGAGATATATATGTTAATAAAGAGATGTTTCTGCTAACACCCAACGAATGAATAAATTTATACAAGCCTTGCTTAATTCCTGAATAATAAAGTGTTGTAATTTGTTAGTGATTAAGGTTTACTAACAACGGCAGCTAGTTCAATTAACAGGTAACAAATTGAACTGGTTCCCGACATTTGTGATATCTTAACAAGGGAAAAGTCACAAAATTGCGCCACTCTGCTTAAAGTTAAAATAGTTGCGAGCATCGTGACGCACAAAATTGCACCACTGCCACTGCTTAGTAAAAATAATAATAATTATGTATTGTGTTGTTGTTTTAATAATTATATTGTATATTGTTATAATTCTTTAACAATAACTTTGACAAACATAAATTTATTCACTCTGAAATCGGGAACAAATAAATGAGTAGAATTTTAATTAAGATATAATAATATTAGTATCGTGAGATTGCCGTAATAAACAAGTCATCGCTGGTAAATGTTCCATTCTAAACCTGTCGGTATGAACAAGCTGGTTCATGTTAAATACGTGTTGAGGAATGTAAACTCTCCCCTTTTGTATGCACGCATTTCATTCAAAACCTCCCCTCGCTGACCTAACAGACAATCCTAGACACGAATTTTTCCTGTTCTGAATTGTCCTACCTGTGTTACCACCCAATGCAAACAATACGACTCCTCAAAACAGGTGACCCTTTGTGCTATTGTTAAAGCAATGAACTTTTCGTATATGAAATTTCTCTCTACTATACAATGGTATTAGCGTTTTGTTTTGACTAATTATATATGACAGTACAGAAAATTGAATTGTTGTGAGATAAGTTTATTTTGATTAATTAATATAAGATTCTATGTGTAATAAGAGATATATGTATGTGTTTAAATGAAGTCGAGCTTTACAAGTGTTTAAGCTGATATAAGATTTGTCGTACATAATACTTTGTTTATTTAAACGACGTTATTAACAAAAATGGCTCAATTTAACCCCGACTTGTTGTTGAAAGACGAATTAAGCTATGAAGCATTATTGCGTGGTCTTCCATACTCAGATGTAACTGTCGCGGAACTTCGGAAAACGTTACGTGAAAATAAACCGGACAAACCCTCATTATTAAATCGTTTAAGTGTTTTAGATTTTGAAAGCGAAAAGGAAACATGCTATCATAAGTATACAGAACTAACTTCGATCGCACAAACCCTGCGTGAGGAAAAATCCCCCGCAGTAATTTTACGCACCACCCAAAGAATCGAACATCTGACCCGCCGTATCACCAATTTGTTGAATTGGCCCGGTGATAAAGTTACCCCACTGGATGTACAAAAATTCGCGGAGGAAGCATTACAACAATTACCCGAGATAATGCGCGAATTACGTTGAAGATCCGAATCATTTAGATTAGAAGAGATTGAAGAAGCAATGACGAAACTAAATATTTCCCCCAACCCAATCTCCTACTCAAGAACAGCAAACCGGTACTGTAAAGTTTTAGTTTCTGCAGGAATCCAATATAGATCCATTTAAAGAACGGTTAACTGATAGTCAAGTAAATATCCAACCAGCAAACGTTATGTTACTCCCTAATGAACTAGAGAATATGTCTCGTACATACGATTTACCTTCTCACTTGCCGACGAATCAATCTCCGGAAAAACTGAGAATGACGACTCCTTTTAATCTAACTATAGAGCTTTATGGAAAGATAACCCACCCTGTAGAATATATTTTGTTGGACATACCAATCACTGATGGGCTGAATATTACAAAGCTCCTAGATTTTCTCAAGCATCTTTTACAATTAAAGGATCTGCGACAACTAAGAGATGACCAGATTAATTTTACCTAAATGTAGACCTCCTTTAAAAGATCGTTTGTTAGAATCCTTAAGGCATAATCACCCAACAGAAGAACTTCATACCACCCTAATAAGACATTTCATTCCCACCGGTATCTACGAAGAATTGAAGCGGAATCTAGTACTTCGTGTACAAGGAGCATACGAGAGATTAGCTCATTATATATCTGAAATAAGAGAATCTGCCTTATTGCTGCAAGTCAAATGGAGTGAACAACAGTTAGTAGACAATATCTTAGTCGGACTATCCCCGGAGGAGTGATCTTGCCTAGCACTCATGAAGCGACCAACCACTTTCTCCGAACTAGAACTATGTTGTATACATTCGTCCAACGTCTGGTATTCTGACCAGAACAGACGCGTTTCTATGTCCCAGACTCAACGCAGAGATTCATTCCGAACTCTACCAATTGGAACAGATACCCGAACCTACCGCGATAAGCGATTCGTAAGTACATATAAAACCCAAAGCTACCCCCATATTTCATACTCTAGATCAAAACCCCGACAACCTACGAGCGAAGTAAATGAGGAAAGAAGATGTTATAACTGTGGAAAGGCCGGACACATTAGCAGGGTATGTAAACAAAAGCGCTACCAACAGAAAACCGACCAATCAAAAAACATGTGAAGCTGGAAGAACAAAAATCCTACGTCTTCCGCAGCAACAGAAGGAAAGGTAAAAACAATAATAATCATAGAGTAAAAATAAATAAAAATAAACGCATAGACCCTTACCTAACAAGATTTATTGAGAAGTGCAACCCTATTGGTGCATGTAAAACAAGTGTCTCCCAACTACCCTACGTACAGATAGACCTTGGAGCAACGAATACCCTTGGTTTAATTGATTCCGGATCTACCCGTAGTATAATTAGTGAACAGTTAGCCACCGTATTAGCTAATCATAATCTGATTAAACGTAGCCAAAACGTGAACATAAAGTGTGCCACCGCAAATAAACAAAACTTAAAGATATCGCGCAGTATTACGGTGAAATTAAAAATAAAGAATTTTACTTGGTATGTTCCCCTGCTAGTAGCTGAAGTGTTAGGACAAAACTTAATACTAGGCGCTGATTTCATAAGTAAAACTGGCTTAATCCTTGATATGTATGCAAAACAATATTTCTTCAGATTTGATCGTACTCGAAAATATCAGTTCGACTCCGAGTCAAGTAACGACGTTAATTGTGAAACCTCAACTATTCAATCAGAGCATAAAGAGTCTAGTCTGAGTCATTTAAAAGGAAATGAGAGACTAAGAATTCAAAAGTTAATAAGGGAATTTTCTACAGTACTCACTCCCAAGTTAGGATTAACCCATTTAATCGAATATAAAATAAATCTTAGTGACAACAAGGTAATACGACTTCATCCATACAAATTATCACCGCCCAAGATGGAAATAATGAGAAACCACATTAACAAACTCCTTGATCAGCACGTCATTGAACCGTCAACTTCTCCATACTCATCACCTGCATTCCTAGTACCAAAAGGAACTGACAAACATAGACTAGTTGTGGATTATAGACAGCTAAATAAGAGTATAGAATTTGAATCGATACCACTTCCCGACATTCACAGCGCGTTTCACTATTTTACGAAAGCGAAAATCTTCACCATAATGGATCTCAACCAAGCATTCCATCAAATCCCACTAGCTGAGGAATCAAAACATCTAACTGCTTTTGCTGTCCCATTTAATCTATATCAGTTTACTAGAGTACCATTCGGTATATCACAAGGAAGTTCAGTATGTAGCAGACTGTTAGAAAAAATTTTTCATGATGTTAAATTTAAATTTGTATATCACTATCTTGATGATATTGTAGTATATAGAGAATCAATGGATCAACATATTGATCACTTGCGTGAAGTATTATCCAGGTTAAAGAAAGCTGGACTAACGGTAAACCCGAGTAAAGTTAATTTCGCAGTAAATCAATTCTCCTTCTTAGGTCACATAGTATCTGCCGAAGGTAAGGTTAGCATCGATCCCGAACGTACACGCGCAATCCGAGAATTCTTACCACCGAGAGACGCCAAAGGTATAGCTCGATTTTTAGGTATGATTAATTATTTTCATAAGTACATACCCCACTTAGCGGATATAGCAGCCCCATTGAATGCTTTAAGAAAGAAAGGAGCGAAATTCGAGTGGACTGCTCAACACCAAGAAGCGTTTGAAACACTTAAAGAAAGCATTATATCCCCACCGGTATTGCAGTTAGCAGATTTCAGTAAACCATTTGTCGTACAGACTGACAGTTCGAGTGTAGCATTAGGAGCCGTAACATACCAGGAAATCAATAATACTAGACTCCCTATCACCTATGCATCCCGTACATTGACCGACCAAGAAAGGAAGTTCTCAGCCTACGAACTTGAATGTTTAGCCGTAGTATTCGCCTTTGACAAATTCAAACCATTTTTGGAACATAAGGAATTTCTACTGGAAACCAACAATCAAGCTTTGTCATGGTTATTGAACCACCCAAAACAGTTGGGTCGTATCGGAAGATGGGTGTTAAGATTGAATTGCTACAAGTTCAAACAACATATTCGTGGTACTCAAAATGTAGTAGCCGATACTCTATCCCGCATGTTCCACCTACCCAATACTAGATCTGGCGAAGAAAATGTTGAAACCACTACCGTTAATACGCTAATTACTAACTTTCCCCTTGCATTTAAGGATATCACATACCACCAACAACAAGATCCGAAATTGTGCAAAATAATAGAACAAATAGAAAAAGGAAATTATTCTGACAAATATACCTTGAGTAAATGAGTACTTTGTTTTAAAAAGGCAAACGGAAGATTACTGAGAATAATCGCCCCGGAATGATCAAACCTATGCTAATGGAATACTACCATTCATCAACCATTGGAGCTCATATGGGAATTAGGAGAACTATACATCGTATTCGCAAGGAATACCATTGGGAAAACATGAACAGTGAAATAAAAAAGTTCGTGAAAGAATGCGAAATCTGTGCCCTGAGCAAGCCAGCAAGAATCAGTCAGTCGGAAAATTAATCTCAGAAATACCCACAATTCCCTTCTCGAAGATATACATAGACTATTCTGGACCTTATCCCCGTTCTAAATCCGGAAATACCATGCTATTAATTTGTGTAGACTCCTTCACTAAATTCGTGTTGATGTATCCTATGAGACGTGCATTAGCTTCTACGACAATAAAAATTCTGCAAGAAAGACTATTTAAAGATTATGGTACACTTTTAAACCTAATATCTGACAATGGACCTCAGTTTAAGTCGAAAGAATTTAACGACATGTGTTTTAAATTAGGGATAAATCATATTACAGTGACCGAGTACAGACCGCAAGGAAATCTAGCAGAAAGATACTTGCGTAACTTAAAATCAGCTCTAATATCTTATCACGCTAAAGACCAGACAACCTGGGATCAAAATGTATCGTGGATACAATTTGCGTTCAACTCAGCGTATCATGAAGGCCATAAATCAACACCATTTGATTTACTGTACAAATATAAACCCAACCATCCTTTAACCACAAAATGGAAAATCCATGAGTTATTGCCCCGTTGACATGAATACAAATAACGTAAGAAAAATATGGAATGAAGCTCGTGCAAATTTGAGAGCGAATTTACAAAAATCACGGAAATACCATGAGCGGAATAACAGGCAAATAGAATATAAGGTAGGTGATTTAGTAATGTATAAAATGCATCCAATGAGTAAAGCCGTTGATAGGACCACTGCGAAACTATCATACCGATGGTGTGGCCCCTACAAAATTCATAAGTTCATCACCCCCGTTACTGTAGCTCTGTATGAACCCAATACAGAAAATTACGTTCGCCGAAGCCATCTGTCTCAAATAAAAACATGTTTTTCGTGTCAAAATACAGAAGCACGACTACGAGAAAGATAGCAAACAGAGAATACTATTTAAGTATTGAGAATAAAAAGAATGTTGTGTATACTTATACAGGAATACGATAAGATTTTGCAACATCCTATATCGTAAGTGAGTATAAACTCAAAACCCTCGTACGAATAATAGCGAGGCCTGATCAACCTTAGCTAAAGTCCTGCGAGAATGATATAAAGAATGAGAAGTCAGCTGACGAGAAAGTAAAGAAATAATCCCTAGCGCACTAAACTAAAAGTAATTCGATTGTGATTACAATACGGTATTATTATTAGTAACATACTCATGAGTATAACTCCGTAAAACGAGTGAAGAAATCAAACAAAAAAACAAAAAAAAAAAACCGGTAGTAGATGTAAGAATTAAATATAAGGTAGATTTATGTTTTTGTATATTTTATGTGTCGTAGATGTATTAGAATTTAAATATTTTATATAAGTTGTAAGATAATCAATTGATAGATAAAAATAATCTGAGAGAGAGAAATTTCAGTGTGAAATTCTGTGCCCAAATGTAATTGTGTTTATTAGATTTTAATTATTACCCCACCACCCCAACTTCATCGTTAAGTGCAGGAGGATGTGACGATTTTAAAAAAATGTTTAAATGGCACAAATAAAAAAAATTGCTTTCAATATAAGTAAGAGTATTATCCACCCCTTACCTATGCCTAGATTCATGCAACAACGTGCAAATTGTCCCGTACCAACACGTTAAGAACGGTGTTATTTAGCTAATAATAATAATTACTTTAATTAACTAAAATATGTACAAAATAATTAAAGAAATTCATAATTCGTAACCAAAAGGTAAAATAATGTATTACGACTTAATTAGTAAATAATTAATATAACTTAAAAGAACGAACTATTTTCTCAGTGCGTAAAACTGCGCCAGCTACTGACCCCTTGCCGCTAAACATTGCATTGACTCGCCCGATAGACACCGAGATGTAAGGATGTAGCTGCTGTGTTGTGAACATACACGTAGGTGTATACCGTTAAACAATATTTAATCACGTTTATAATGAGTTCGAATTGACCTATGTAGTATAATAATAATAATAATAATAATAACAAAATTATAATGTAGTGCGTGAGGAAACATGTATAGAATAAAAAAAAAAGGAAACTTAGCCGACACATCTCTTAGCAAGCTGTAAATGGTGAGAAATGTTAATTACCAGAATTTAGTGCTGATAAAATAAAAACTGTAACTAAAAGTAAAATGTAAACTACCGACTCCGAAAGAAGATAACACAAACAGCAACCGGATGAACTTCTAGAACCAAAATCTAATCGTCTAGGAAGAGACTACCAGAAACAATCAACCTCATGGAACTTCAAGAGCAACCGTGGATCACACCCTAGAAGAGGACTGAAGATGACCATCATGGACCCCACAGCATACACATGTTATATTCAGGTGATATCAAAACATAATATTTGTAACACAAATTCATTGTAAAACAACAAGACCAGTAACAAAAGAACAGTAAAGAACTTTTTGATAATTTAAAAGTTTAATATATATATTTTTGTAATCACTGTAATGAAGTAGTAATGACATTACGATGTTTAGATTTAAATTAATTTTAAAATTTACCACCAAAATTATTCTTCTAATAATTTGGTTGAAGTTGTAATAAAAACATAACTAAGTTGAGTCCCGGATCCGAGGTACTAAAAACAATACATAGCTGAATGCTTTTGATATAAAAGGAATAAAAAAGTAAATTTTCAAAATATTTAATGCAGAAAATTTTAGAATCTGAGTTTTAAAAATAAAGTAAAGTATGAGAGATATATATGTTAATAAAGAGATGTTTCTGCTAACACCCAACGAGTGAATAAATTTATACAATCCTTGCTTAATTCCTGAATAATAAAGTGTTGTAATTTGTTAGTGATTAAGGTTTACTTACAACGGCAGCTAGTTCAAAATGAACTGGTTCCCGACATTTGTGATATCTTAACAAGGGAAAAGTCACAAAAAGGTATTTCACAACGAGCTTTACAGCTTTTGGTTAACCGGTCGCATGAACAAGTAAATTTCCTGTTGCAAAAGGAAATCAGCTGATGTGTAAAATGTTACCTATAATGTTACCTAGATAGCTCCTTCATTCCCAGGAGCTGTGGACTGGACACCTTTATTCCTTGTATATAATATTTTACCACGGTAATTTAAAAGGTTTATAGCTTGTTTATTCCCCAAAAGAGGGGTTCGTACCATTGTAGAGATCTACAACATAGTCACCTAAACCCATAGTTTAAAAAATGGACTTAGTCCCTTTATTGCCAATGCCCTTCGTACGTTAAAATCCGTAAAAAATAAACTTCGCTAACTAAGCATTTTCTGAATCAGTTAGTTATTTTAAAATTTATTTTGAACAGTTTCGTAAGAAACTTGACAAGTATTTTCAGTTAAATTATTCGTAGCATATTAACAAAATTGTTGTAATTACATGTTATATAAAAGAGTTATTTCAGAAACTCCAACTGTGATGAAAATATTTTAACATCCCCCTTCTCTATTAGTTTCGTTTTAACTTTTTAGTTTAAGAATAAAATCAACATTATAAAAATTTACACAAATTCGTAGTAATGTTCATAGGAATATGAATTGTTCAAAATTCATAGGAGTAAGGCTTCATTGGTGTAAGGTTTTGTAAGTAACTATCAGTGCCTTTCAGAACACATAACACAAACATTATATAGCCTGCCAATAGGCAAGGTACACAGAAAAACTTGGTTAAGTTATGGCTTTAGTTCTTTAAGAAATGCAGATTATGGCATTAGGTTCCTTTAAAATCGCCTAGCCACCCAGTGGTGGTCTTATAATTAGGTTTAGTTATTTGGTAGCAGATTACTCGGTGATCCAATTAAAATGTTCACTCAGTGGAACATTTTTGCCAGGCGCATGAGTAAACCATTTCAACATGTATCTGTTTTTAAGAAAAGTAGTTAGTATATGTTACCGGCAAAGTACAAAATCAGGCATTTTATAGAATGCCTAGGAATTTCATACAATACCTGAATCCAGCTGGCAAAGTATGAAAAATAAAACACATTTCATACATTGCCTAGGCATTGTATAGAATGTCTAACGTCTTCTAGGTAATGTATAGAAGACAATGTGTATTCTATGGTTTCATTTTTGAACACTAATGGTAATAGTGGAGATAAGTGTGACGATGGCAACAAGCTGTGTACTCTCTGCTTCAAACCAAATCATGCAACTAAAGAAAGAAAAAGGTCAAAATCATTTCTAGAACTTCAGGCAAAGAGGATAAAATATGATTCTGGCAAAAAATTTCCTCCAGCTCCTGTGGGTGTGTCTGTTCGTGTTCCAATTCCTGGAATAGACAAGGTTCCAATTCTAGGAAGCCAAAAAGGTTCAAATTATTCAAAAATCTGAATTATGCAACATTGAATTAACCAAGTTTCACTGTACAATTTTTACCAATTGAATACCCTACTGTATTCGGAAAAGAAAAATATTGTTGTAATCAGTAGACACTGTAAAGTGTAGTGTTGAGTTGCGCCGATATGCAGGTAAAAACTAGGTATAATCCTGTGGGTGTCAGCCAATGGTCAACTAATTTGTAGAAGGACCCACAAAACTTGTGATTGAAACATCCTCAGCTGCTGTTAGTGTTCAAGGATCACGCTTCATGACATTCGACCATTTCGAAGGGATTTTGATACAGAAAAAAGAAACATTCTCATCCTCTTTCGCAAAAAAGTGACTTTCACGATCTGCGATAAATAATTTGAAAATCACAGCACCCCCCCCCACACACACACACATTGGGACTAGATAACTAATCGGTGGAATTCGTTCGCAAATCTGAAGACGGAATAAAAGTGCATTTAAAAAGTAAAACAAAACCTAAAAAGCGGAGACTGACAAGGCTACAACCTACTTGAGACTCGACTTAGCTGGCTTTCAAAGGTTATTCTTTTTTTCTGCCATTTTTATCAACACAGGTCAAGAGTATGAAAACATTATTGTAAAAGTAAATGGTTTTTAATCAATGTAAATTTATAATTACTGACGTTCGATGTAAATATACCAGTCGGCAGAATTCGACGAGTATATTGCTTTCTGACCATCGGCGCATCTCGACCATTCCCACTATAAGTGATGCAATAATACTTCTAAAGTTACCACCCCAGATGCAGATCTGTAGTTTGAATGGTAAGATCTCTTGGCCCAGCTGCCATCAGCGACAACAGTTAGAAGAGGGCAGTTGTACTTATCGACGTCACCACGTTGTCTCGCTAAGGCGATCTCTTCCGCTGCAGCTTTCTTCATTTCTTCAAGAGCAGAAATTTTCCATCCCTCGGAAACAATTGTGTGGTGTTTGTCGTATGTTCTGTTGCTCATACAACGTACATCCATAGCACCCATTATTTGTTGTAAAGTTGTGATGGTACAATCATGGTACATTGTATAATTACATAAAATATGGTAAAGAGATCATAAATATTGTATTTTCCTATTTTTTGACATACCCAACCCAACCTCAAACACCCGATATCGAATTTACAGTGAGTGGACTATATTACAGTATTTGCCAGGATTTGAACTAATTCATGACAAAAAACGGTGTCACATCACAAAAACAGTGTGCAGTTATTGAGATAAGCAGAGCCAAGCCTTCGTTACGTCAGAGGCGGAGAATGTGTTGACAGCAACCAAACTGCGATGTCAACACGTTAGACAAAGGAATGTGACGTCAATACGCCCCACTTCCGCAGATTTCAACCAGAAATTGCCGTCATTTCATCTGCAGCTCTGATTTGAGCCGGCCGGCCGCCCATTCACTTACGAGTGAATTTTAACTTTTTAGACCACTGTAGGTGGTTAATAAACAATATAAATATAATAAGTACAGTGCGCCAACTTCAAGATGTGACCGTGAAAAACTCGCCGAACTCGCGGTGCGCGAAGTTCGTGCAAACCGAGAACAACCAGCAACACGGAAATTGGTGAGAGTGTTCCTTATATATTTTGAATCCTTTATTTCCCAATATATGTTATTGTAGAAATCAATCATTTAACAAATTATTCAAAATTTCAATCTAAATTTAAGGAGCTCCAAAATTTAAATAAGTTGTACCATGATAATGAAAGGGTGAGTGGTTGTGTGCGTGCGTAATTATTCTAAGTGCTGGGTTGAGCACCACTATATAAATATAAATATATACATGTTATTATTGTATAATCATTTAATCATATAATCATTAAACTTAATCAAAGTTATTATTACACATTATGTTTTTGGAAGGGTTACAGTTGGTTTTAAAAAATGTTATGTAACAAAGTAAAGAATAAAAAGGGGTATTTCATTGGTAACAATTAGAACAGCTGTTTTGTTATTTCAAGCAATTTCCGTTTCCTATGACTTCGCGTAACGAACTTTTGGCCCATGACTTAGGTAGTAAAAGATGGCGTCTTAGTTTTTGTATACATAACCACATTTGTGAGATATAATATATCGTATCTATAAATTCAAAAATAACGTAAGTGTACAGGTGGCGCCCGAACAGGGACCTTATGTAATATTATGTATGTATATTATTACATGGGATACGCCTAGAAAGAACACGGGAAAAAATTTGCTTGAGGTAACAGACAAAATTTTATAACTAGTATACATAACCCCACAATTAGGTAATACAATTGTATGCATGCGTGCATTACACAATTGCCAAAATGAGTACTAATGACAATATTACGTTAGAAATAGGTACAACTAATGTAAATTTGACTGGCGAGATGGATGTACAAACACCTCAAACTAGTCAGATTGACGAGGTGCATACGCCTGTATCTGTAGAAATAACGAAAGTCAATACATCCATTTCAACTAATTTAGACAGTAAATCAGATGAAAGTAATGCAATGATACAATTGTTATTAAAACTAGATAAAAAACTAGACGAACAGAAAAGCGATACGGATATTAAATTCACACATTTGAATGACAAATTCGATAATTTTGATATTAAATTCAGAGAGTTAAAAGGTCACAATTTTCACTTAGAAGAACGAATTAATATAGTAGAAACACGTTGTGATAACATTCAGAAAAAGACACTAGCCATTGTTGATGACAAGTTCAATAGTACCATTAGTGATTTAGACACTAAAATTGATCTAGTACAAGACACAGTAAATAACACGATTAAAAGTAAATTACAGTCAACAAGTACAGAAATACAACAGAAATGTTTACATTTTGTAGAAAGTCAAGTAGAAGTTAAAACCAATGTGTTGCAAAATCATTTAGAAAACATTGAAATAAACGTGATAGATATTACTAAAAATTTAGAAGCTATAGATAGTACTATGACTGAACATGAGAAAAATACCAAGAGTAGATTTAATTTGTTACAAAGTAAGATTAAAGAAATTGATGACTTAACTGTACAAAATAGTATGGATGTGCATGATAAATATGATATGATTGCAAATAATTTGACCAGTGTAAAAAACGAATTACGGGGAGAAATAAATAAAAATGTTTCAAGCATAACTGATAGAGTAGTAGTAACTAGAGATTTCTATAATGAAATAGAACTAGAGAATTTTAGCCATGAAAACAGAGTAGTACATCCCATGCGATTCCTTAATCAGACTAGGGATTATAATCATTTTAGTAGTAGTAGCTGGGAAGTGAAATTAAATAAAATTATTAAATGTTTCAAGGGTAACTCAGTCATATGGGCTGAAGCTCATAGGTTAGAATGGGATTGTTATAATACTTTTGAGAAAGCTTTTAAGGGTAAATATTGGACAGAAGAAGAGCAGGAGACTTTAAGAAGCCGTATTATGGGAACGGGTAATTTCATGGGACGTAACGTTAGTAATAATAACATTACTATTTATGTAACAAGATTGTACAACGAAGCTAAATATTTAGAGCCTCCAATACCATTTAAGTCATTTGTTAGGTATGTTAGTAAGCACTTACCTAGAGAAGTGCAAGTCACTTTGATGACTAAAGAGATAGAAAATCTTGATGAACTGGAAAGGGTATTAGATATACTACAAAGTATAAATGATCGTGAAATGGGTAGACGCCCTATACAACCAAATATGTATAACCATAACAATAATAACAATGAGTTTAATCGACCAAGGCCTTATTTTAATCATACTGGCAATAAATATAATGTTAGAAATGATTTACCGACACCAGGCGGTTGGAGTTGTTCTAGTTGCAGGAAGGAGAATCGGGGTCACATGCAGCATTGTTATTTCTGTAAAGCACCAAGAAATAACCAAGTAAAGCAATTCATACCTGCGAACAGAGGAGCCCCGAGTAACAGAGGAGCACCGTACCACCATCAGGGACCAACACGCGGACACCCTGTGCCATCAACAAGTCATAATAGGACACAGCCGGAAAACTGAAGTCAACAGTGGTAAGTAGGACCCGACCACTGTTCAGGGAAACTCATGAGGTCCGACCCATCGAGAACTTAAAATCCAACGTTATAAAAGCAGACATCGTTGCAGATTTATTGGAGGAGGAGTGTAACACGACATTGGAGGTGAGAGCTGGACTCACGGAAATACAGGTAACAATAGATAATAGAAACTTTAAAACACTTGTCGATACAGGGAGCGAAATTTCAGTAATAGCCGAGAACATTTTAAGTGAATTGAAAGAATTGAATAAGAATATTCCAGTTTTACCCGTAGCAGGGGTTACAGTAATAGGAGTCACGGGGGTACGTAGTAAAAGGGTGACAAAACAGATACATTTAAGTTTCTCAATTGGAGATATGAATTTTGATAATACATTTTTGGTAGTCAAGGGGTTAAGTTTGGATATCATTTTGGGAAATGATTTTTTACAAAGAAATAAAGCTGTAATAAATTTTAAAGAAAAAATTTTGGAGTTAGATGGGGGTGAGCGGTCTGTGAAGATTAATTTTGAAAACGTGACAAATAAAGTTAGAACAACTGGTGTGAAATTGTTACAGAAACAAGTAGTTGAGAATCACTTAGATACTAAAGTAAATTTTTGTATAGAGGGTGAGTATTTAGAAGATGTTGATAATGAAATGAGTAATATTAATAATGAAGTATGGGAGATAAGGGCGGATGAATTCTGTAGTGGGGGTGAGGTGATAAGGAGTGGCCAACGTAGAGCGTTATGGCAGGTAATAGAGCAGTTTAAGGGAGTGTTTGCCGATATTCCAGGAAGGGCAAAAAATTATGAATGTATGTTACAGATAAAGGAACACACACCATTCATGCAGCGGAGCTATCCAGTGCCTTACTCTAAAAGACGAGCGGTGCAAGAAGAGTTGGACAAGATGTTAGATAATGGTATCATAGAGAGGTCAGTGTCTCACTACTCAAATCCGTTAGTGGTGGTAATCAAGAAGGAAGGAGGAGTAAGATTATGCCTAGACGCAAGGAAAATTAACCAAATTATTATACCAGACCGAGAATCACCAGAATCTATAAATGAGATCTTTCAAAAGTTTAGTGGCGTAAGATTTATGACGTCCTTAGATCTGACTGCTGTATATTGGCAGGTACCTTTAGCAGAGGTAAGTAGGCAATACACAGCATTTTTGTTTAACGGAAAAAATTATCAGTTTAAGCGACTACCATTTGGGCTAAATACCAGCGTAGCTAGTTTCATTAAATGTTTGGATAGAATTTTGAGACCAAAAGATTTAGATTTTCTCACAGTTTATGTAGATGATATTTTAATAGCTTCACGTACATTTGAAGACCATTTAGAACATTTAAAATATGTTTTAGGAAAATTAGAAGCGGGAGGATTAACCGTAAATTGGGATAAGTCCAAATTTTTACAAACGAAGATTAATTTTTTAGGATTCATTATTACATCGGAAGGAATTTCCGCAAACCCGGACAAGGTCGAATCTATTATGCGTTTCCCTGAACCGCAAAACATCAAACAACTTCAGAGTTTTCTTGGGCTGTGCAACTTTTATAGGAAATTTCAAAGGAACTACGCCTACCTAACCGCAAAGTTAAGTGCGGTATTATTTAATCTTATTATTGAACGGGGAGGGGGACCCCTAATTCTTGGGATAAAAAAAAAAAAAAAAAAAAAAAAAAAAAAAAAAAAAAAAAAAAAAAATCTATATTTTGGCATTAATCCCTTGAATCTTGTTTTATTCTAAAATTTTATAGAATAGAAAAGTTGAAATTTGTGTAACTTAAGAGGTTAACTCATTAAGGAGTTGTATATTTTTTTTATGTAACTAAGTATATCAGAAGATCCATTGTTTTCCTGGAGTGTTAGAAAAGTGATGTTTTGGACTTGGAAAGTGTCTACAAATGTATTAATGTAACTAATGAAAAAATTAACATTTTTTTTAAATGATATTTCAATTTTGATATATCTTAATTATTTATTAAGATATGATTAAATATGATTGAGTATTTAAAATGTATTAACTGTATTATTAATATATCAGTGTTAATTATTAATGTATTATGTATTTATTTGAAAACTTTTTAACATGATTTTATAATATGTGTAGGAAGAGAAAAAATTTTAAATGGCGCTGTTAATAATATTTATCAGCCAGATGATTAACTGTTAATAATAATAATAATAATAATAATACTAATAATCATAATAAAAGTTTATTTTAAAAGTTATAAGTAAATAAATCGATTCATTAAATTTCTTGATTTGTTTTTCTCCAAGTTTGGGAGATAGATAATTATATTTTATATTTTCAAATATATTTTATTCAGTTTTTTATAATTTTGTGCTTATGTTACAATTATAGTAATTATAGAATGAAGATAATTATTATCGATAGGAATCGAAACTATTATTCAAGCTAGGGTTTGTAATATGCAGGCAAGGTATTCTTTTTAATCCTTGAGATTTATTATTTTTATAATTTTTATACTTTCTAATTTTATTTAATATAATTTATAATTTTATAAATAGTAAGCCAACCCAGTGCTTATTGGCACAAACCGGCACTTAGCTAAGGGGAACCAGATCAGTTGAGGATGGAGTGATTCAATAAGCCACTATATTAATATTTTTTATAAATTGTTTCAGTGTTTGGGGTGTGACAGCGGTCCTGAGCTGGCCAACGCGTCAGAGCAGGGGCGTTAAGAGCCTAAGTGGCCTTATGGTGTTGGGATCTCGCAGGAGAAGTCCAGTAAGGTCATGAAGGTACAGTCATTATCACCAGACCAAGGGTGAGTTATTGTTATTTTTTATATAAAATTGTAAGGGGGTTGTGACGACTTGTCCTGACTGATCCCTTTAGGAAGTATGAAAGGGTCAATGAAAGTTTGTGTGCTTCGTCACACCATCTTTCATTGAGGGGGTTTTGTGATGGTACAATCATGGTACATTGTATAATTACATAAAATATGGTAAAGAGATCATAAATATTGTATTTTCCTATTTTTTGACATACCCAACCCAACCTCAAACACCCGATATCGAATTTACAGTGAGTGGACTATATTACAGTATTTGCCAGGATTTGAACTAATTCATGACAAAAAACGGTGTCACATCACAAAAACAGTGTGCAGTTATTGAGATAAGCAGAGCCAAGCCTTCGTTACGTCAGAGGCGGAGAATGTGTTGACAGCAACCAAACTGCGATGTCAACACGTTAGACAAAGGAATGTGACGTCAATACGCCCCACTTCCGCAGATTTCAACCAGAAATTGCCGTCATTTCATCTGCAGCTCTGATTTGAGCCGGCCGGCCGCCCATTCACTTACGAGTGAATTTTAACTTTTTAGACCACTGTAGGTGGTTAATAAACAATATAAATATAATAAGTACAGTGCGCCAACTTCAAGATGTGACCGTGAAAAACTCGCCGAACTCGCGGTGCGCGAAGTTCGTGCAAACCGAGAACAACCAGCAACACGGAAATTGGTGAGAGCGTTCCTTATATATTTTGAATCCTTTATTTCCCAATATATGTTATTGTAGAAATCAATCATTTAACAAATTATTCAAAATTTCAATCTAAATTTAAGGAGCTCCAAAATTTAAATAAGTTGTACCATGATAATGAAAGGGTGAGTGGTTGTGTGCGTGCGTAATTATTCTAAGTGCTGGGTTGAGCACCACTATATAAATATAAATATATACATGTTATTATTGTATAATCATTTAATCATATAATCATTAAACTTAATCAAAGTTATTATTACACATTATGTTTTTGGAAGGGTTACAGTTGGTTTTAAAAAATGTTATGTAACAAAGTAAAGAATAAAAAGGGGTATTTCATTGGTAACAATTAGAACAGCTGTTTTGTTATTTCAAGCAATTTCCGTTTCCTATGACTTCGCGTAACGAACTTTTGGCCCATGACTTAGGTAGTAAAAGATGGCGTCTTAGTTTTTGTATACATAACCACATTTGTGAGATATAATATATCGTATCTATAAATTCAAAAATAACGTAAGTGTACAAAGTGGCGTAGCCCCCTCCTGCACTAATTGTTCCCGCCACAGCTGAAGTGTTTATATTGACGTACCCACTAATTTCAGGCTCAGTCCAAACCATATCTATTTTTCTGCACATCTCGCACTCGAATACAAAACCTGATCGAAGTCCTTTTTTTATTTCTGATTTTAATGACATATTTTTAAAGGAACAATCAAATACGGTACCGTGATCACTTATTCTTTTTATTTCGTTTATAAAATACACAATGTCGATGATACAGCAGCCAGAAATTATCTCTGAACAAGAAATGGTTGGAATATTTTCCGTTGGAGTTGTCACTAGGGGCTGATTACAATTATGTAAATTATTAAATTTCGTATTATTTTGGTCCACGTCACAGTTAATAACAATGGCATCTGTTACACTACAATTTTCGGTTTCAATTTTTTTTTTCTTATTGTTCTTCACACGTTCAGGAACTAAATTATATTGTTTTAATATTCTCCACTCCGCTAGTCTTTCGCCACCACGATTTTTCCGTTTAAGAGTATTCTTTTTATTGCCCATAGTAATAATTAAATAACAAAAAAGATAAAGACAGTGAATCGTAATGTCACACAGAACACAGTTGAACAGTCATAACAGTTGAAAGCGATAACAACACGAACGCGCGCAATGTAATTTATCGCCACTGTATATCATCTCTTCGCTGTAACCTTAAGGTCCCCTCCAGTTCGGCGCCGTCTCGTCTAACCGTCTTGGCTTCCTCGCCGCAGTGATATTCATCCGCCACATACAAGTTGCTTTCTTGGCCGCCAGGCGGCAGAGTTATCACTTGTTAAAATTTGACAGACCGTTGTGAACACAGTTTCATTTAAAAGTAAATAATATTGTCATCGGAGACATAAACGTTATTGTATTATATATCTTTCCAAAGGCAATGAAATTATGAAGCGAGTCCGCAGCTTCAGAATCATTTTTTTTTTTATTACTTTCACTAATCGAGGTCAAATATTGTAAAATATAATTAATTTTTTTTAAACACTAATTATAATTTTACAACTTGTTACAGTGGATCCAGTCCAGATTTTTTAGTTCTTTAAAAATACACCTCGTTTGTAATTTTCCGTTTACGATTTAGGGAGAAATGTACTTGTGAATAAAGCATTGTTCTTGTGGACTTTGAAATTCAATATGGCGGTGTGCATGCAGACCCTTAAAACTCTGCCTACTTAGCACGGACAGTTTGTTGGTAGAAGTGCATTCCGTTGAAATTTTTTAGGTTGGGCAAAACCTTTACAAAACTTCACTTTTCCTACTTTAATTTGCATCGTGCAAAAATAAGTATGGGAAATCCTAATTTGAACAACTATGCCACTTTGTATAACTGAAAACTTAAATTTCAAGTAAGCGAAACTGATTTAGAATAATAAATTGATTTATGAGCGTGGGTAAGTATTCTTTTTTTCATAATTATTTTATCTTTTACACAGATCAAATTATTCAGAGCAAAATTTTATAGCCAATTAAGTAGGTATTTGCCACAGGAATTAACTTCATACAGTTACCTTTTACTTAATATAATATTGAAACTTTCTCTTGTGAAAACTTACTTGTCTTTTTCGTTGAACGCGTTTTGGCGTCGTATTCGCCTTCGTCAGCTTAGAAACAGACTGCCAGTACTTAGTAACGGTTGTTGCTTGGAAGGTATAGTGGAGGTGGTGTGTAGAGGAAGGGGATTGGCGCGGGGATCCAAATTATTGTTTGTTTTTTGTATGATTGTGTCAAAAAGTGTATGTGATTTATATTGTAACTGGTCGTTTAGTATGTTGTTTGGTTGTGTTGTGTGGTGTTTGTATATTTCATACTGTTCAGCTGTGTTGAGTTTTCGACCTTTGGGTAAAAGGTGTAATATTTCAAGATTAGTATCTATGTTGGTGTAGCTATGGTTATGTGTGTGGCAAATGCAGAATGTATATTGTTGTTGGAGAGGGCCTTTAAGTGTTCAGAGTAACGGGATGAAAAAGATCTTCCCGTCTGGCCTATGTAGAAACTATTGCAGTTATTACAATTTAATTTGTATACACCTGTTCTATTGTATTTGTCTATGTCCGTGTTTGTATCGTTGATGTGTTTTTTGATGGTATTGTTAGTTCTGAATGCTATTTTGTACTTGTGTTTTCTGAATGTGTTGGCAAGATTGTGTGTGTTGGAGTTATGGTATGTGAGTGTGATGTATTTATTGTGGTGTGTGTTGTTGGTATTTTGTGTTTTGTTATTGATGCGTTTGCGTAGTTTGTTTATTAAATTGGGGTTGTAACCGTTTTTCATTGCTATGTATTTGATTGTGTTGAGTTCATCAGTATAATCTTGTTTACTTAAGGGTATTTTAGTTAGTCTATGGAGCATATGGTTGAAGGCTGCATGTTTATGTTGTGTTGGGTGGTTTGATGTGTTGTGTATAACCATGTCAGTTGTGGTGGGTTTTCTGTATATTTTGTACGTGTGTGTATTGTTAGTTTTGTTAATTGTTAGGTCTAGAAAATTTATACTATTGTTTTGTTCAATTTCCAGTGTAAATTTTAATTTGTGGTGTATTGTGTTTATGTATTTGTGGAAGTTTTCAACTTGTCTTGTGTTGCCTTTGAATAAAAGTAATATGTCATCTACATACCTGTGCCAGTAAATGATTTTGTTGGTGTATTTGTTGTTGTTTATTATGTGGTTCTGTTCTATGTTGTGTATATATATATTTCTGCCAGTATTCCTGATATGGGGGATCCCATCAGGAGACCGTCTGTTTGTGTGTATATCTTGTTATTGTATGTAAAGTAATTTTGCTCAGTTATTATTTTGGTAAGTGTGATGATCTCTTGTATGTGTTTCAGGTGTGTTGTTTTGTCTGAGTAATTGTTCTAGTGTTTGGAGGGAGGGAGGGAGGGAGGGAGGGAGAGAGAGAGAGAGAGAGAGAGAGAGAGAGAGAGAGAGAGAGAGAGAGAGAGAGAGAGAGAGAGAGAGAGAGAGAGATTCTGAAGAAATCTCCATATGCGGTAGAAAGCACATAAAGAACTGTTTAGTAAGTAAAGATAAAGCCATGGGAAGTAAAGTAAAGATAAAATTACAAGAGACTAAAGTAACAATTGCAGGTAATTATCAACATTGAAAAGGTAAAAAATAGACTAAACGACAGCACTGAAGGTGAGACCGCTTTTTCACATTTGCCGAGCCAGGAAACATGACTCGTGTGTTCTGTATGCCACACATTCTAAACTGCAAACATAGTACCAATATATTCGATATCCTAAGTTATAAGAATCCCGGAAGAGTTGTCTGCTCAATAAATGTTTTTGGAATATACTTTGGATGATGTGTACAAAAATGTAGTAGTACGCATCACTGGCAGTTCACTTTCTTTGTCTTTGTTTACTTTGCACTTGGGTAATCAGCAGACTAAAGAATTGGAGCAATTTTCTATTTAAGGAGTGTAGTTATAAAAAACTGTATGGGTACGTTAGAAAATGAGAGAACATGACCATCTGCCAAGTGAGTTTTCCGAAAAAATGAATCTGTTCTCAAGTATTCATATACCTTTTGTAGTTGTGATGAGTTTTGCTCAAATGTTTGGAGAACCTTGCTTAAACAAATAAAAGCCTTCCTTAGCGAAGAAAGGACTGGTGGAATTGAATATGTGATGTGGAGAAGAATGATGGAGACAAATTGTGTAGAGAGAAAAACAAACATTGTAGTTTGTCTAATGTCAAATGTTGTTGAGAGGCTACATTTTTTTAAAGAAACCTTTATACATTTTTAAAATTAAAGCTATGCATATTTGTCATGGGTTCTGAGGTTAATGAACTGTGAACTAATGTTATTTATATATGCAAACATTTTCGAAGTGATATCTTTTATAGTTACCAAGAAAAATATGCAAGTATTAAAAAAAATAAGTTTTTCAGTAAACTGATGTAAAACAACACCACATCATAAATACCTATTTTTTACTTCCATATTCCATAAGGAAATGGTAGTATGGTGATGGAAAAAAAATCGTGTTCGTGATAAGGGCTGATCCTGGTTGTACTACCCTCAAAACATGAATAAAAGTAATTTTCCAATGTGTCTGTGTGTGGAATTTTTTCCATGGCAAACGATAACTATCGCAAATTCAAGCAGAATCAAATAATTTTTTCCATATGTGCCTGAGTTGTAGAGAACTCAAGGCCTATTGATTTTGGTGAAGATCTGTTAAGGGGAAGGAGTAGTTTACCTGCAACGTTTTATGTTTTAACAAGAGTAAAGTACTTAATTTTGATAAATAAAGTATCCTGAAAATAAGGTGATGATAATCCATTGTAGAAAGGTAGATGAAATATCTATAAATGAAAAGGGTAGTTGACGGGGGAGGGGGTCATTTTCTATAAATGAAAATGATAATTGAAGGGGGAGGGGATAATTTTTATATGTGTACTGCGTCATCGGCAACAAAGAAGTAGTTTGTTGTTAGAATTTCTTCCCAGGCTCTTTGGCCGTGGTCCAATGTTTTCTGCAAACCAGACATTTCCGCAGTGCCATCGACAGCCATCATCAGTGAAAATCTAGTGCTCTAACGTGAGGTGGTATACATTAGTGACCACAGTACTGTGGTTAAGGCTGAAGAAAGAAGTATTTTCTATGGAAATATTTCATTTCGAAAATGAGTGTAAATGTAAATCTTAGAACCTTTAAGTCATGTATGGTTCTCCATAATGATATTTTATTTTTTAGACTGATCTTCCAGTCTCCTTTTTTTGCATCTCCCTCTTCTGCATTATATTCTTCCACTTTTCTTCTGAAGTTTTTTCATTCTGTACAGTTTACCAAAGCATTAAAGGCTTTGCATTGCTGCGATGTATTTCCAGGCTTGAGCATGTATTTCATTAAAAAATTACGTTTACCAATGTGGTCATCATTGAAGTTGAAGCTTAACACTGCCTTACTGGTCCAAATTACATTATATAGAGATTCATTCAGGTTCTGTGTTTGTTTTTTCCCAAAATATTCTATTCTAGTAGCATCAGATTAGACAGGTAATGAAGTATTGGATCGATAAGAAGCATAACATTTTCAGTTCAGCCAAGTGAAAGTATACATTATGATCATATTGTTTGTACATTTTGTAGTCTTACAATACTTCCACCAAGTACCATTGATATCTGGTTACAAAGTTTTTTTTTTTTTTACAAATATACACATTGAAAACAAAAACAAAATACGTCCCATTGTCGTAGGGAATGTTTTAATACACCAAATTGATGGGGAAATATCACACTATAATTTGGCAAAAAAAATTTGTTTACTTTTTTATTTTTTATGGCATGCCTACCATAATTGTAGAAGAGATGAAATATTATAGGCTTGAAGGTCTAATTACAGGCTGCGTTTTGAAACTTTAACAAATAATTTTTGCTGGTAGAAATGAAGCAGGGCCTGCATAACGTGAAGTTGAACATAATTAGGATACAGTAGAATCTTTTTAATCCAAGCTTCTAGGGGAATTTGAAAATATTCGACTTATCCAAAATTTGAATTACCCAGTTTTTATTTAAGTTTATTACCAAACTTAACTGAATAACTCAACTTTAACTAAGGATTTAAAGAACTCATTTCTCAATTATTAGGATTAACCTAAAATAGTGTTTAAGATAGGCTAATGGTGCGCCATGCGTAAATTTAGAAAATGGCCATCACGTTAATTTTAAACTCTAAAAACTTCATTTTTAATATTCACTTGACCTTCAACAAATTTCCGAATTTTGTTGATCATATTAGCAGCTTAGGAGTGGTCGTGGCATAGTGGCTAGCATATGGCGCTGCTACGCTGTCGGCGCGGGTTCGATTCCCACCAGGGGCATCTGATTTAGGTACGACCATTCCCCCTTGCAAGGCGATGACAAACCAGCAAGAGGTATCCTGCCTAGTATAAACCCTCCCCAACTATGTCGTTCAGATCCGGCATTAAACTGTAGGTCCCATATACCTGTGAGACACTCCATAACACACACACCACTGGTATATGCAGAGAGGGTACAAACCAGTCAAAAAACTGAAGGACCAAATAATTAGCAGCTTCTGTTGGAATATCCTCTGTTACACTCTGGTTATTGTCAGTTTCTTGATCAGAAGATTCGGGTTTGTTTTTCTGTATCATTTTCTCAAAAATGTCACTAACTGTTCTACATACTTAGGCTACATGGTTTTACCATTATTAAATGCATATTTTTTTATGAGATTTTTGTGACCAAGAAATGTGTGACTCCAAGTAATTCAAACTTACAGGTAAAAAGTTCAAATTAACCATAAAGTTTTAACACTAATTTTAAAGAGGAATTCAAGTCGAGGAGGAAAACTATTTCTTTGAATTATCCAAAAATTCGAATTAACCATGTCCAAACTGACCAGACTTTATTGTATAAAATGTTGCCAGCAAAGAAAGATGACATTGAAAATTATGATTGCTAGAGCTTACAGCCTTTGGAGTAGAGATTAAAGTAACTGCATTGTTATTTGTGGATTGCATAAACGAGAACAATTTCATTTTGTTGAACACTTCAGTTTGTCGAGAAATTTTATTTTCATAACTGTTATTGTTATTCATTACATTCAAATAGTATTTGAACAGCAAAATTAAAAATTTATAATTGAATGTCCAAACGCTTTGCAGCAAGTTTTTGGTGCACTTTGGAGAAAGTCGTATTGACTCCACATGAATACGTTTTTCCATATAATTATTATACCTTTACAAACAGTATTACAATTCAAAAAACATATTAGCCATCAGTGAGTGTCTTTTCTTTATAAGCAACATTTTGGTTATAACAGAAACTAGTAGTAGTCTTCAGTAAATAAATGTAGCAAACACTAACCAGATAATGACAGTTACGTGACACGCTGAAACAGCATGCCTTAAGCCTAGTACGCACTGGGACTCTTTGCATCTGGGGTGAATCCCGCGTGCGACTCGCCTGTGTCCAAGCTGCCCCGACTCATTAGCAAAGCATACACACAAAGTTAAAACTGCCGGATTGGACTGGGACAGAGAAATCTTTGGGTAAGATCTGCGACGGTTAAAACCTCCTATTCTATACTAACACACATTCTTTACATAAAGTTAAACCTTTAGTTTTTGAAACTACGGTCAAAACTATATGTTAGTGCATTTAATCTGCCAGTTTTATAGGCGGATTCATTAAAACTGTGGTCTTTTGTCAAGTTGGAAGTTTTAAAGTCGGTTTTAGCATATATGTATAATACTACTAATAGAGTATTAGTCGTGTTTCGTGTTTGGAAAGAAATATGCAAAATAATATACGGAAAAGACGTGCTATATGTATGGCTGCGATTTATGTTAACAATATTATGAGTCAGTGTGATCGCAAAAAAAGATCAAACTGGGTGAAAAATTGGCTATCTGAAAAGGAGAGGCTGAAATACAATCATGTCCCTCTTTTGAGAGAGTTGGCGGAAAATGATCCAAGTGATTTTAGAAATTATCTCAGAATGGATGAAACAACTTTCATTAAACTATTTAATTTATTGAAAGTGCACTTAACTAAACAGGACACGAGAATGAGAACATCAATATCAGCAGAAGAGAGACTTTTTACTACTTTGAGGTTCCTTGCCACTGGAAGATCTTATGCTGATCTTAAGTTCTCTGTAGGAATTGCAGCTTAAACCCTCGGCTACTTAATTCCTGAAACCTGCCGTGTTATTTACAGTGTATTAAAAGACGATTATCTGAAGGTAAGAAAACACATTGTAATATGGTAGTATTTAATCATTTATTTACGTATTTTTCTGGTTAACATAATAACAAAAGTATTAGTTTATCTTAAGTATATATTATATATTCGCTTCAGTATAATTACTAAGAGTCAGAATTCATGTCACTCCCTACACTTTTGTAAAATTCAGCAATATGGTTGGTAGGAGTCGCAGGTGAGCTTAATGGAGTAGAAATTGAACTACTTAAAGTGTTTGATTCATGATCTAGAGAACTAGCCAAATTGATATACACTGGACCTGGCATAGAAGTGCTTGATAGATTGCTTTGGAAATTAATGTTTCCTGAAGAATAGTTAGTTGGTTGTGGTGGATTAAATATATCTGTGCTTCAAGTTAACTCATTATACAACCCCATCATCAACACTTTATTTATTAACGTTTCGGCAAGTAGTTGTCGATTCCCATTCATTCTTTGTAACTTTTTAGCCACGTTCAGTCCAACTACTTCCCATTCAGTTTGTGCTGGTTTTCCTGGTTCTCTTAAAGCTTCGCTACAAGTACGCATGAATTCTTCTTGAGTTTTGATAAATTGCCATTTCTGTCCACGAGGAGTATCAACTGATTTTTTGGGTGTAGTAGGCTTTCTAAAGACCTAAAAAAGAAAATAAAATATTTTTTAAACTATTTCAAATACACTGTTCTCCTTAAGTAACTTTTTAAATTATAGTTTTTTTAAATACCTCTTTTGTACTTATCCTAAGCAATGTTTTTTGTTTCAGTTTCCTAAACGAAAGGAAGATTGGACAGAAATAGCTGAAGAATTTAAATTAAAATGGAACTTTATAAATTGTGGGGGAGCAATTGATGGGAAGCATATCCGCATTGTACCACCTCCAAATACAGGAGCGTTCTATTATAACTACAAGAAAGTCTACAGTATAATTCTCTTAGCCTTAGTAAATGCTAACTGTGAATTTATTTGGATTGATGTTGGGAAACAAGGACGGATGTCTGATATGGGAGCTATGGAATGGACGACTTTTTACAAAAAACTTACGGAAAATAAATTAAACTTTCCATCAAATGAAGAAAACGATGAAAAACCAAACTTCGTTATTTTGGGAGATGAGGGATTTGCTCTGCAACCAAATCTTTTAAAGCCGTATGCACAAAAGGACATTACCCTAAACGAACGTGCATATAACTACCGCCTGTCTAGAGCTAGAAATGTCTCTGAAAATTCTTTTGGTATATTGGTATCACGTTTTAGAATTTTTCACACTAGATTAGCAATGAATCCTGAAAATATTAATTCTGTTATTCTTGCGGCTTGTGTGCTTCATAATTTCTTATTAAAAACTTGTAAAACTTATGTTTCATCAACGACATTTTACAGAGAAAACAATGTGACACATACAGTGCAATTAGGAGATTGGAGACAAGATGTCAGCAATAATCTTGTTTCGCTTCAAGCAAATCGTTCTAAAAATGCTCCAACAGATGCAAAAAAAAAAAAATAGAGAAAAGTACTGTCAATATTTCAATGGACCCGGAAAACTAAGATGGCAAGATGATATGCTGGAAATTGGAAAATCATGAAAAGCAACTTCATAAGTACAGTTTAGGAAAGATACTTATATGGATTACGAATGCACTAACAATCTTGTACCATATAGAAAAACCTATAATTTTGTGTACCATACAATAAAAATAAATTATCATTTAGGTACCTGTGTATTATATTGTTCCTCAATTTCCTCATTTTCCACAGATGTATTACTCGCTTCATCATTGGATTCTTCCCGCTCAACAAACATTTCACTTTCTTGGCTATTACTTGGCATTTCCTGGTCTTTTGTAAATAGCAACAGATTAAAGTACCACAGATTTGGTTCGTAAATATCATCACTGCCAGATCCTGTTGTTTTTGATGATTCGACTTTTCTCATTTCTTTGCGAAAACTTCCTCGCAAATTTTGAATCTTTTTCATCACAAAGTCCCTATTTGCATTTGAATGTCCATTTGATTTACAGTAGGTAACTAAATTGTCATAAGCCCTAGCCTTTAAATTTTTGTTGGTGTAGTCTTTACATTTTATTTGCCACAAACAAGGATTTTCCCTGTACATGGTAATAAATCCTTCAATAAATTCCCTTGACATGTTTTAATCTGAAAAAAATATAAACTACAATTATTTTATTTATATTTATGTAGGTAAATATATCAAATATATATTTATGCAAATATAAATATATTATTAACCTCTTTACTTACCTGCAGATAAGTCTACAGGTTTTAATTTACTACTTTTCAACAGTCCGCAGAGAAAACTGATCATTAAGTCTTCGCAAAAAACTGCAGGTTCACACTTGTAAACAAATCACCACTAACTACCAGTTTATCTGTCAGTTTTAACCGTGGCGGTCCAAAACCCGTAGATAAAACTTTATGTGTATGCCCTAATATTGTCGCGGTGAATTTGGTATGTTGCTGGTTAGTATTTTCTGCGTCGTTTGAATCCCGTCCGATATGGGATTCACTGACTCATTGTTGCGCAACATTGGCCAGTGTAGACGTGAATCCGAACAGGCTAGCGACTCGCGCCACTACGCACTCGTTTTTCGATTCGTTTCGGTGATTGTTTTTTATTTTATTTTTGCAATTATGTTGTGGAGTACTGATTTAACGTTACAGTTTATAGAGGAGATGAATTCCCATTGTCGTTTGTGGGATGTGTCCTTCACAGACTATAGAAATCGTGAATTAAAAAGCAAAACATTGATGGCTTTGGCTGGTAAATACAGTGTATCCGTGGCGGAAATTGAAAAAAAATTGCATACATTGAAAGGACAATTTCGGCGCGAACACAAAAAGATGAAAAATATGAAAAGTGGAACCTCACCAGTAAATCTTGAAGGTGTACATGAGGCTTGTGTATGAGTCTCCACTAGCTAGGAACCTAAGAGTGACAGCTAATCTGTTGGCCGGGGAGATAGATTCCCTAAAGTTGGTACTTTTCTTACAAATTTTATTACCAACTTTGGTTAAAATGGTTTCAAAATCGGTTGGGGACATTCCTAAAAAATTTCTAAACCCCATGCCATCTTCCATTTTTAAAGTGTCCAAAAGATTATTCCCGCACTGATTCCCGTCATGAAATAATTTACGAACCCACCATCTTTTTTGTCTTTTTTATTGCGCTTGTTTCTATTATTAATTATACAAAAAAGAGCTAGGGAAATTCCCGAGAGAGCAATTTCCTCCGTAATTTTTCGTAAAGGACTGAATCGCAACATGAATCTTGGTGTGGACACGGTTTTTTGTCGCGGAGCAGCGTCTGGGCTGAGTCCAAACAATGAATCTACACAGCGCGGATTCTGAATCGCGACACTAGTCAATTCAAAGAGTCCCAGTACTAGCAAATGATCAGAATACCGTTTTGACAAGCAGAAAATCACAATTATATAGTGCATTCAACACATGGAAGGAGACTTGTGAAGAGTGCAGTCAAACAAAATGATAGCATTTATGATATTTATATTTTGTGTCATGTACAATTATTCACACTGGGAAGCATTTAGGGCCCACCAATTATTTATGTGATAACTGAAACAGTGTTAAAAAAAATTAATAAATAAGTGATAGCTAACATCTGTTCTTCAAATTTGTGTGCAAATATTTCATCACTGGTAATGTTGAAAATAGTATGTGTCGTGGACATTATTCAGTTTTAATTTCTTTCTGGAAATATTTATGTATTATCCATGAATGTGGCATGACCCCACGTGTAGACAGTTTTTTGCGATTGGCCTGTCTAGTTATAAAGTTAGACTGTAGTATAGTTTATTCGTGTAATTATCCTATGATATGAGCAAGTCCCAGAATAGATGAAAATATATTATCTGTTATGTAATATATAAACTTTCTATATAATTATGCTTACATTTTTTTATGTTTATTAGCTTGATAAAGTGTAGAGGTTCCATTTACAGAAGTGTGCGTGTGTGTATGTGTGTGTGTGTGTGTATGTGTGTGCATGTGCATCCGGTTTTGTAAATAATAATTAGCAATTCTTTTTTAACCAGTTTAAACAAGAAGTGTTGATTAAAGAGTTCATAGAGACTGAGGTTGAGTTTATAACTGACAGATAACATCAGTAACAATGTTTAGTATACTTTGATGCTTTTGTGTCACACATCAGATGCTGCATAATCATTGAAATATGGAAATATACAGTACAGACACTATACTATTAAAACAAATTGTAAACATGAAGAAAGGAGAATTCAGAGTGGAAACGTTTTTTTGGTAGTGCAGAAAACATTTGAGCAAATAGTTTAAGTGTACCATACATAATTATTTGTAATTATAATTTGTGTCACCGTATTGAAAGTTGTCTGCAACGCAGGAACATGGTATAAGTTATGCAAACTAGTGGGCAGTCCAGAACACTAAGAAATAAACTTTGTATCACTGCACTGGATTTTAGGTGGGATTACGCAAGTGGCAGTATTGCTCAGTAACCATGAAATGCAATAATGGGTATGGTAATTCGTCTCTTTAGCTGTTAATGGAATGTTGTATCTATTCTTGGATGTATTTACCCAGGCTATGTATGTCAAAAGACAAATACCGTATACAGTTTTAGACTACTTGCTATATATTCGCATGTATACTCAAAGGAAATGGTTTAAAATTAATATTTTATTTCTTTTTCAGTAGTACTTGCAACGCATAAGACTTCAGTCAACCTGAAGAACTTTTAAATGAATGGCTGTCCAAAGTTTTAAAACTGTTACCAGATATTCAATTTCTCTTGAAACTGCCGTTGTGTTTTCCAAATAGTATCTCAGTTTTAAAAATGTCTCACAATGATTGTTTGGACTATGTTTAATTGTGCTACTAAATTTTGGTAGGTGTTTATAGGTTAGATAATTAATATATTATAGTGTTACGCCATTACAGAACATTCTACGTGTTTCTCGGTTATTCTAGTGGAGCCCGGCTATAATGTGTGTGTGCGTACATATTGCTACTACTTTGAGATGAACGACAATTACGTGACACTTGTCATGCGTCCGTAGCCGAGACTGATCCAGTCCGTGCACACTGTGTTCAAGGTGGCAAGCAATTACGGTCAAGTGTTTTCTAGTAGTGTTGTTGCTGCATAGTATGGAGTGTTCTAGAATTTCAGCAGGGTATAAATACAAACACGCAGTAACGCTTAGTTCAGATTTGAGTGGCGATTTATTCCAGTGAGGTTCGAAGTATTGTTGCGAAGTGTTATGTGTTTTATAATTGTGCGGGACTCTATTAGTTGACATTATTATTGCAGGTGGGCAGATTAATTTTAATTATTATATGAGTATAATCTTGTTGAATAACTTGTTGATTATAAACTGTACTTGTGATAATTAAAACTGGGTATTAGCGACTTTAATGGTTTCTTGTATTTTGTTTTCTACTGTACTATACGACGATCAGTTAGACCATCGTAACAATATAGTTCGAACTATGTATTCTTCAATTCAGGCAGGAATTTTTTGACACTTGAGAGTATTTTACAGCTCTATAAAAAAACTGAAAATAAATAATATTAAATTATGCAGTTCAAATATTCTAATTGATATTTAGCTGAGCGAGTGGGTATAAGAGTAGGTGAAGGAAGAGTAGGAGGAGTTGGTTTGGAGGAAAACGTGTGTGACAATGGTGGGAGAGCACACACACTAAGACTTGCAGGGGTGTTGAATATTAATTTCTCAAGAATGCAATTTTTCGTCACAATTTTCCGTGCTGATAGGCTGTTGTCTAGATCATCTGTATTTACCTGCAGACTTTTCGTCTGTACTGATGATGGACATCTTCAGTGGCTTGGGAACACGATCACAACACCCGCGAATGAATATGTACAATGGCGTGGCAACTCAGATTATAAACACCTGCAAACGAATACAAACGAAGACTGTTCTGTCCCATTGAGGCACTTATATTTATACACATTTTTTAAGGAGCTTGTTTGTCATATTTTGGCCAGTCACATCGCTCTCCTTTTTTTTGATTGGCTTAGTTATTTCACCATAAATGCTGGTATCCAGTATTTATCGAGCACTAAAAACTCCTCTTTTTTATTTGTGCTGGTGCCGCTGTACTTACATATTTCAACTGCCTCTCTCTGCAACCGAGCGAATTACATGCACACGCCACGTGTGCATATCATATGTTTAATGTAAAGTATTTCTTAGTATTCTGTGATTTAATTTTGGGAGCAGATTTAACATGCAGAAAATGTTATTTGATGCACGAAGCTTTTTATAAACGAGCAGCAGTGATGTTATTAATGATAATGCTCTGTCCATTAGTAACCATTTGTTGGGCAGAAGTCTTGCGACTGTAGTTTTAAAAATAAATGAAACATAAATTGATTAATATTGTGTGCGTGTGTGTGTGTGTGTGTGTGTGAGAGAGAGAGAGAGAGAGAGAGAGAGAGAGAGAGAGAGGGAGGGAGGGAGGGAGGTCACATTTTTGTGCGATATGAATCAGAGCTCTGTACATACTACAAAGAGTTTTATTTAATTTTGTTAAAGACATTTACTTTTTAACTGTCTGGTACAGTGCACATTCCTTCTGTAGATCGTTCCTCTCTCTGAGAGAGAGAGAGAGAGAGAGAGAGAGAGAGAGAGAGAGAGACTGTATAAAGTTTGTATTCTGAAACTAAAACACTTGTATGGAAACTTTGACAACTTTGCATGTATCCTTATGAATATAAAACTTGCTTACTTTTGAGTATAATTATTTCTGTTAATTATTGACACGTTCTCTACCAGCTGCTTTTAGCAATTCCATCCTGCACCAAATATTTGTTGAACACAATGTTAATTTTCAGGCATTTTGACTGTTGCCCCAGAAAATGTGTTAATGTTCACTATTATAGTTAGTAATTATAATATTATTAGTAATTATTAACAATATTTTGGGTTTATGACATCACACACATAGTCTTCTGTCTCCCCCGTGCTTGTGTGTGTGTGTGTGTGTGTGTGTGTGTGTGTGTGTGTGTGTGTGTGTGTGTGTGTGTGTGTGTGTGTGTGTGTGTGTGTGTGTGTGTGTGTGTGTGTGTGTGTGTGTGTTAATGAACAAAGTTCGTTATGAGAGTTAAAAATATTTGTTACATTTTTAGCATGTTTTATATATTAAAAACATTTAGTACATTTCAGTATTTTATATGATATTTTATATCAAAATAATGTTTTTATAGATTACATTTACAGTTAAATATATTAATTATTGTAATGTGTGTTTCAGTCAACTGGTAATATTTTAAACTTCTGTGAAGTCGGTTTGAAGATCTCAGGTGTTGTTCCAATAACCAATGCAGCTGCAATTCATTTTCCAAAATCTCTTATGACATCCGTAACGCTGGCCACAACGGAGAGGCACACAGTTGTATTTCTCGGTTCTTCAGCAGGGGTCATTAAAAAGGTAACGATTATTTTACGATAGTGGACATGATTGAGCTGTACAAGTAACAGGTTGAAAGTGTGTGCTTGTGATCTTGCCTGCTACGCTTCTCACATGGATAAACTACGTTTATTAATAAATGCTTCTTTGTCACAGAGTTTATTGTCATTCGAGTTCCTTGTATAGCTAGTGTGATTGCTCCTCCCCACCCACCCACCAATTCTCTGCTGCTTAGACTGTTGACATTATAATGCAGGCACAGTAGTAATTTTATTAAAGTGCCTTAATCTGTAGAGTGTTGAATATTGTACATGCTGCATACAAATATAATGTGCGTAGCTTATTCAATCCGTGTTGTGTGCATGCATTGTTTATAAAATTATAAAGCAGATTTATCGTTAAATTAAAAATATCATAGACACAGAGGCACATGTGATTCCTTTCAAGTAGTTGCTATTTATTGGTACTAGATAAATACAGAATGTTATGTACATGCGCCCATGTTTCAGATTTTGTGTGTGTTAATATCTTTATTCCCATTATTAAAATTTTAGAATGTTCATTACATTCACAGCCCTAAGAATTACCGTGAACATATCACATACTGTGAGCAGTGACAAGTTAAAGTTTTATTAATGTACTTTTGATATATATTTAATTTAATAAAAAACAATGTTTCATAGGTCCAATTAGCTCTTATCGCCAACAATTTTGTTATTGTGCAGTCACTGAAACCATATACAGACTATACTAAATTGTAATGTATACTCAAAAAGTGGATCCTTAACATTTCAAAATTAACCCCAACTGAAATAATCCTTTTTAACCTTAATTCACATCAGTGATTATAACTTAGATATAGTATTAACAATTATTATTAATAATGTAAAATAATTAACCTAATAATTGGCAGTTATGGCAATATTCAACATAAAATCAAAAGTTTCATGTTCAACTAAATTGATGCAATCTTTGCAAATTAAATGAAATTATTATAATTGTTAACAATTTTTACTAATAAACAAATCATGAACTTTTAAATCACAACTAAATATGTAAAGTGTCTAAATATTTGTATACTCTTTACAAACAAAATACAAACACAAATTAAATTTCTTCTGCTAATTGTTCTACCTGAATGTAAAACACTGCGATCACTCACTCGAGTGGCTAATTGAAGTAATCGTTAGAGGTACGTTTGCCTTTTAGAAATTCAAGATACTCTGAATTATTGGTTTATTGAATATAACATTATACTTTTGTAAATTAATATCAGTTTATAGTTTGAACAATTTAATACTTCAAGAATTTACTAGGTTAAAACAATTATTATAACTTCAAGCCAACTCAAATCTAACACGTACTCGAGCCAAGTGAAACCAAGCAGTTCACTGGAACTGATGCTTTTACATTGTATCCTGTCAGTTTTTATAGTGTACTTGTTTACTATTCTGATTACTAGAATAAATGAGAAAGTATCCTTTGGCAAGTCTTAGATCTTTCTAGAGTAAACAAAAATATTTTCATGAATAGTTATATAAAGCGTTACATAAGTAAGAACAAACACAGCTTTGCCTAAATCTCCCTTACAGCTAAACATCAATTGGTAAATTTTACAGTTACTTTTAGAATAACAAATAAACAAACGATAACACTTTCCCCCTTATTTAGGACGATGCATCTTGCCTGACGAATTGCTCCTAAATACAAAGTTATTTCCTCCTATTCATTTTTATTCTCTCTTCTAACGGAATATTCTCTAGTTCAACTGTTAATTCGTCTTCTTTGTTTTTTATATTTCTTTTAAAAGTAATCGAAAGAAATTTTACATGTTTCTTCTTTCTAAATAGTTTACCTATTCTAAAATACCAAGCTAATACAATGAGGATCACTAAAACTGTGGCTGAAATATAATGCCTAGGTTCTGGAATAAAATTATTTGGTTCATACTGACGCATAATATCATCTAACATATTTAGTTTAATACTAGCTGTTTGTAGATCTTGAAATCTACTAGTCACATATTTGAAATGATTACTAGATTCAGCCAATTTCTTAGCGATTACATCATACATTTTATTGCTAAGATTAAAATAACTATTAAATTTTACATTTGGTATGGTAATACATTACTGATATTTTCCTTTTCTAAAGATCTATATGCTAATCTACTGTAAATCGTGAAGGATGATCCCATCATCTGGCATTTCGTTGGTAATTCTAGCATTCCTGTTCCGTGAACCCATTCAGTCCCATCATGTTCTGGATGTCCATCGAGGCCTATGCAGGTAATGGTGAGGCTCTCTTCTTTTGGGATGATGAACAGCCAACCTGTTGTCTTCGGAATCTCTGCCCACATGGACGTTCCAATGTAAGTCACTCTTGTGTTGCATCTGTTCACCAGAGGTGTTATTCCCTTGAAGAAGGCTATCTCGCAGGTTCCCAGTCCAGAGTTCAGATGATTAACAATGTGCGGGCTGTTGCAGATCTTGGTACTTCCTCCTTTGCACTCGTCTACTTGTCTCTGCGTCCTCGGGATGAAGTGTTGTTCGTTTATGGAGATGGCTAGAAACTCCATTCCAGGATTGATAAAAGTATACAGCGAATTTTCTTTAGTCTTAGGAGTGGGTTTAGGAATAGGTAGTGCTTTGTATAGGGTAAAGGTACGGTCAACATATTTCAGTGGGATTCTTAGGAAAATGCGCAAATGTGGCCATTAACTAGTAACGCCATGGATTCTGTAAAGTCATAGTACATACATATTGTTTGTTGAGTGACAACAAGCGGCAGTGTGGAACCTGTCCCATCCCCTTCTCATATTTTGTAAATCTTGTGTTAAAAAAAAATTAATTTTATTTATTTATTTATTTTCCTTTTGTTAAGTTTTTTTTTTGAAAAGGGGAGAGAGACGTCTCGCGATATTTAAGACTAGGCAGAATCACCTAGAAGGAAGCATAAAAGTGACGGGCCTCATATCACAGGACTTGCAGAAAGTAACTCAAGCTTACTAACAAATAACAACTTTATATTTAATCAATTTTCCCACAACAACAAATATTACAGCATATAACATTCACAATCATTGATCTGACAATTACGCGTAGCATTAAGGGTCCTTTGACTTTCCTGTTATCAGCACATAACATCTTTGTTTTTAAAATTTACAGATCTCAAAAGCTGAAATAAATCATTATTACATTAACATATTTAGAATGGCACCTAACATCAAATAAACATGTCATCATAAGCTGATGGTCCCCCAGCACATGGAACACAAACAAGGATGGTAATCATTTTTAACCCTTATAACCTGAACACCAGAAAAACGGACTAAATTTCCATGTTTAATAAATTTCCAGTAAAACGTGAGTGTAATAAAATCAGAATATCACTGAATGGAATTAACTGCCTGTGTACCATGTGTTCAGGACAGCCCTACCATATGGGCAAAAAATTTTATTTAAAGTTTTTTTTTTTTTGACAATCACAGCAGCCCAGCTTGACCATGACTGTGGACATGGACAACACGACTTTAAAAGAGAAGTACCTATTAACCATAATATGGGGCAAAAGGAAAATACAAGCAAGAAATAGACAGAACATGAATGGACATACCCAGGGAGTGCATTGACATAAAATAACATGCCACAAACCTGCACATTTATGCATGACCCACTTATGCGAGGAAACCAGAAGAAATAATTGGGAAAAAGAAGGAAAATGAGAAATAGAAAGCAATATAACTGGGCAGGCATTAACCACCAAAATATTCAAAGCAATATCTTAAATTCCAGCCAGCCGGACTGGAATTGTACCTCATACCTATATATCTAACTCCCCAAGACAGTATTAAAAAAACTTTGTAAATCAGGATCTGAATAACGAGTGCTAACCCATGCCCACGATCTGGTGTACAATTACTGCTTCATAGCAAGAGAGAGTAACATACAGCCCTCCGGCATATGTGTATAATACATATATATAGTTACAATTGTAATTACTAAATAAATGTCATATTGTTCTGAATAAATGTTATGGGTATGGTCTGTTGCATTATAAAATTATATATATTTCAATCACTTTCTGCTACAGTCCGTTTCTTGATGTATTAATACTATAATATTTATGACTAAATTTACCTCAAGATATACTTTTTTCCTTTAGGAACATGTTTCGGGAGATCTTGTTCTCCCATCTTCAGCCTTCGCCATCTTGTTTCTGGTGTAGTATTTGTGTGTTGGCTTCTGGATGTTATTGAGGTAGTTTGTTGGTCTTTGGTCCTTTAAAGTTGCATTATTGTGTGTGGTTGTGGTATCTGTTTTTGTATTTTGTGTATTTTCGATGTTGAGTGCTTTGAATATTGTGTCATGTTTTGTATTGATTTGTATTTGTTCTGGTATTAATTTGTTTTGTGTTTTATGTTTGTAAATCTGTAAATTTTCCCAAATGTTCATTATGGTGCCTTTGTGTGGTATATGTTTTATTAGTGTTACATTGGTTATGTCTGGGAATTCATGTCCTGTGTTTATTGCATGTGTGGCTAAATTGGATTTATATATATTTGGTTTTTTGTATGCATTTAGGTGTTCAAAATAACGTTTTTTCAGCTGTTTTTTTGTTTGTCCTATATAACATTTATTGCAATCTTGGCATTCAATTTTGTATATACCGTTGGTTGTTGTATTATCTTTGTTGTGTGAGCTATTTAGATTTTGTAATTTATTTTTATTAGTTTTGTATGCTATTTTTATATCTGTGTTTTTAAATAGTTTTGTTAGTTTTGTCATTTTATTATTTATATATGTGAATGTGGCCCATTTTTTGTTGTTGTTATTGTTTATGTGTTGTTCAGTTTGATTAATTCTTAATTGTTCAGTTTTTATTTTGTATTTGATTTTATTTTCTATTTTGATCATAGTATTTTTATTGTATCCATTTGCATAACCAATTTGGTATATTATATTTCTTTCTTTGTCACAAACACAAATGCAGAGAACATACTGAAACAAATCAATAACATACATCCCAAAATACAATTCACAGAAGAAAAAGAAAAACATAACAAAATCAACTATTTAGACATAACCATCACAAGATACAACAAACACATACAATATGCAATATATAGAAAACCAACTTCCACTAACATCATTATACCTAACCATTCTGACCACCCACCACAACATAAAATGGCAGCATTTTATTCGTTATTTAACAGAATGTACAAAATACCCCTAAACAAACAAGAAACTGACAAAGAAAGAAATATAATATACCAAATTGGTTATGCAAATGGATACAATAAAAATACTATGATCAAAATAGAAAATAAAATCAAATACAAAATAAAAACTGAACAATTAAGAATTAATCAAACTGAACAACACATAAATAATAACAACAACAAAAAATGGGCCACATTCACATACATAAATAATAAAATGACAAAACTAACAAAACTATTTAAAAACACAGATATAAAAATAGCATACAAAACTAATAAAAATAAATTACAAAATCTAAATAGCTCACACAACAAAGATAATACAACAACCAACGGTATATACAAAATTGAATGCCAAGATTGCAATAAATGTTATATAGGACAAACAAAAAAACAGCTGAAAAAACGTTATTTTGAACACCTAAATGCATACAAAAAACCAAATATATATAAATCCAATTTAGCCACACATGCAATAAACACAGGACATGAATTCCCAGACATAACCAATGTAACACTAATAAAACATATACCACACAAAGGCACCATAATGAACATTTGGGAAAATTTACAGATTTACAAACATAAAACACAAAACAAATTAATACCAGAACAAATACAAATCAATACAAAACATGACACAATATTCAAAGCACTCAACATCGAAAATACACAAAATACAAAAACAGATACCACAACCACAAACAATAATGCAACTTTAAAGGACCAAAGACCAACAAACTACCTCAATAACATCCAGAAGCCAACACACAAATACTACACCAGAAACAAGATGGCGAAGGCTGAAGATGGGAGAACAAGATCTCCCGAAACATGTTCCTAAAGGAAAAAAGTATATCTTGAGGTAAATTTAGTCATAAATATTATAGTATATATATAAGTATAAAACACTGTGTATGTTCCGAAATGTCGTGAAGGAATGGTGTGAGTTAAAAATTGGAAATTCATCACCTGGAGAGTAGAGGTTACCAAAGCAGAATTTCAGAAGCCTCAGTCAGGGGTTGATCTGAAGAAGCCCATGATGATGATTGTGCAGGAGTCGTTTGCAGGTTCCTGTTCACTCCAGTGGCAGCAGGGGAGGCATCAAGTTCGCTCAGGCATGGCGACTGAAGAAGGTGTCGCCATGGACTCTATCGAGCCTTCGTCTGGTTCAGAAACCCTGTCATCATGAGGAAAATTTAGTATTATGCATTACAAAATTGCCCCGTACCGTACACACATCTCAAACCCGCCCCCTGACAATTCATACGCACAGAATGTAACAGACACAATTCACCTTTTTATGTTTAACAAATTTACAGACAAGGCAAGGGCCATGACAATTACTTTTACATCAGTTAATCTTCAATACTTCAGTTAGAGTGGTGTAAACTAGATTATTTAAGTACAATTACGTAAAAGCACGTGTTCACAAGATGCAACTCTATTAACAAAATACCCACTTATTGCCGAATTAAATAGCAATTACATACTCTCTTTATCATATTCAACTACTGATTATTCATCTGGGCTACTTAATAGAGTTTAACTAATTATACAAAACTTTTCATGTACTACAAAACCTCACCTCGTGCTAAAAGCAAAATCGCACACACACACAGTCTAAATCTCAAGCATCGGAGTCATATTCCGACAAAAACATACTTTCTTCCTTTTAACTAATACAGAGAACATAAAGTTACTTACCGGGAGTACTTTACTGACTAGCACGCCATAAAGAATAGGAAAAAAAAACGAGACGAAAATGCACCGCCAACTGGAGTGAGTGCGTACAGGACAAAAGCTAGATGATGACTAACATTTTTTCTTCAACGCAACGCACAGCAGAGATCGCTTCAAGGCGTCCACCAGAATGCGTGCCGATCAGGGCACTACACCGACGCTACTCCGAAAATTACCCCAAAGTACTAATTCGAAATACCACGGAATTCCTGAAAACGCCCCGATACCAAGTAAAGCAAATGATGTGGCCGCTATTTCTTTAAAGTAGCAGCACAAATTGTTGATTTATTTTATTTAGATACGTACTTAGGTTTTCTGGTGTTATTAACATCGTACTAAGTTTACCTTGACGCATGGTGTCAATACCTAAATAGAACTTGTTCACTTATCTCTCTGTATCATTACAAGCTGTTTCAATTAGCTTCAACGCATCTAAAACTGTACTACGTTTTGTAATCACGTCTTCTAAACTCTCAATATGTGCATGATTAATTTCCTGTAACTTCCTTAAGTACTCTTCTGTCTGTAGCATCACGTCTTGGTTGTTTTTAAAGTGTCGCATGGTATCATTTACAGTTGTCAGCGTGTGTTTTACAACTGTCAATTGATTTTTCTCTAATTGATAAATACGGTGTTGGTTACTGTCAATGGTACTTATTTTTTTCGTTGTAGTACTCGGCGTCCGCTATCCATTGCTCTGAACAACGTTTTTAGTCCAAAACCAATTTAGTTAAAAATTCCTCTTCTCGTCCTTGCTGGTACTACTTCCGCTCCTACAATTGCGTAGAGTTGTCTGACCTTGTGGGTGGTACGTTCGATCGCATTCCATGATTGTGTGTATAATCCTTCTCCAATCATTATGTTATTGGATTTACGTATAGATGTTGCTTCTTTCCGTATCATGTTTATTTGGTCCAGCTTGGTTTCGACATCTTTTAGATCCGTATCTATTGCAATGGTCCAGTGCTCTGAAGTCAGAAGAAACTGAAATCTCTTAGAAAAATATAATCCTGGTTTGTTGTCTAGAAATTGGATGTTGTATTGCCTGCTGCATACCCGTTGTAGTGTGCACCACAGTAGCAGGATAACGCATAGTGTCTTCATTCTCTGGAAAAGAATTTTCTTTCGTTAATTTCTCTCTCTAAAAGGTGTTACCCTGTTTAAATGAACCTTTTGTGGATGTTTTCCCCTTTTTGTAATTATATTAACGTCACTATTTACTTCTACTACAGTATAGGGTCCTACCCAAGGTTTAACTAGCTTCTTACTTCTACCTCATCTAACTAGCGGCTGGTGTAATAATATCTTATCGCCAACGTTATACCTTTTTTTCTCTTGCTTTCAAATAATACTGTATTTTATTGTTTTACTTTTTCCGTTGAATATTATCTATCACCTTCTGATTTGCCAGCTGTATTCTTCGTTTAATTTCTTGTATTAGATCATCTTCGCTTAAATCTTGCTGTATTTCTTCTCGTATCCAGTCTGTTGGCAAGCGCATTTCCCGTCCGTGTAACAAATAATACGGAGAGTACTTTGTTGTACTATGGGGCGTCGATCTGTAAACCATCATTACATAAGGTAACCACACGTCCCACTTTCTTTGATCTTGGTCAATAAAATGACTTAGTCCCACCATTATCGTCTGGTGGCTTCTTTCTAAAATTCCGTGTGACTCTGGGTGCTAGGCGGTAGTTTGGATTTTATTGATGTCTAATAATTTGCATATCTCGTGAAATAGTTCGCTAGTAAAATTCGTTCCTTGGTCCGTAAGCAATGTCTCAGGAGTGCCATGTCTACATATAATTTCTTCTACAAATACCTTTGCTATCGTAGTTGCTTTTGGTCTGTTAAAGGAAAGGCTTCAGGATATTTAGAGAAGTGATCTTGGAAGGTAAGGATGTACTGGTTTCCCATGTAGGTTTTTGGTAACGGACCTACTATATCCAAGGCAACTTTTTGGAACGGTCTTTTCAAAGGTGTAGTTATTTTCATGGATACTGGAGCTCTATCATGGTTGAAAGTTTTTCTTTCGTTGTTACTATTCACTTTCAATTAATAATATCGAGTCCCCTGTTTGGGAGTTATTGTTACTATTGTTTTTGTATGAGTTAATAAACCTTATCAATTTTATAAAACTTTATTTATTTTTTCCTACCTTCGGGTTTCCTCCAGAGTCCTATAGACGAAAACAGTTGCAGAAAGGTTATCTGGGTTTGAGTGCGAAATAATTATGCTAAACACAGTCTTTCCAATTCTAATAAATTCTTTCTCGTTTATTAAGCAAAACTTCTTCAATTTACTTTATGAACTAATAACATAACAGATTATTCTCTTTTCTGGCTCTACCTTTTCTTACTATTACAACTTCCGCTTATATATTACATAGAAAAATCATATAGTTTCATATTACTCGCTTATTCTCCAATAATAATTACCAAAACAGGTATACATCAAAAAACAACTTGCCTTACCTATTTTTTAATTACATTTCTACTAAATGAATCAGTACTCTTTTTATATGTTTCCCCTCCCTCTTCCTTTCATAAGCCCCTTTCCCTTAGAGATCTCTATTTTACATTTTAAATTTACAATTTATTTATGTTGAATTATTCTTTGGAAAAAAGGTAAAATGATTTTAGTTGAAAGCCAGTTGATACTTAACGACTGATGAACTCCGCTGTATTGCACCTTTACTGTGAATGCACTTGTTTTTTGGTTAACACACCATAAATTGGTTTTGACACTGTTTAACTGCGATACTGTTGTTGATTGATTCGTATTATATGCGTCACTGTTATTTTAATCCACTTTAGAATAACATTTCTTTTTATTTTGTCAGCCGACTTTTTCGCTCTAGCAGTTATGGGTTGACCGCGCGGTCAGAGTTACGAGTTGACTGACTTGACCGCGCTATATTGTTTGTACACTACGTTATTTTACTGGATAGGCCAGGCCGACGATGTTTTTGGCCCATCTCACACGTCCGAGGCCACCGTTTGGCTTATAGACGACTGTTCTGTTGGTTAACGACTGTATACTGTGACCTCCTGATGCAAACTGGGGTGACAAAGTGTTTTACTGTGATTCACCAAGAGACTGCTTGCTAGCAGTTATGTAATACGTCTAGCCGGGCAGGCTGCAGGCTTCAGACATAAACAGTCTGCAATAACATTGTATGTGTGGCTGGTTACAATGAGGTACCCCACAGGTGAATACTGACTACTTTAAAATTAAAACTGATTTAAATTATTATCTTTTTAGCACACAATTCTGTACCGTTACAATAACCCCCCCCCCAATGAGAGGTTTTATGCTGCAGCATAAAAACTCTCATTGACTAAAACCTAAGAGGATCAGTGAAGATATGGCGCCACAACCCCCCTTAGATTCTTACTAACATCATGGGTACTTACCCCCCTAGTCCGGTGGCTGTGGCTGCACCCATCCGACCTTACTGGATTTCTCTGCTCGAGATCCCAACACCATAAAGTCAGATAGGCACCCGCCACAGTGTCACCTGACTCTGTAACATTCAAGCAAAATATCAATAAATGGCCTTCCATCATTCCATATCCCCAACTGATTCGTTTCCTCTTAGTCGTACTGGTTCATTGTTAGCAAAGTACTGGTTCTTTTTTATATAAAGTACTGGTTTTTCATTTAATTTGTTAATATACTAAGACGGCTGTTCTCCATTCAGTGCTCTTAAACAGAAACATGTTACCTTGATTTTAAATAAACCTATAGCTTGACATAGAAAATACAATGTTTACATGGTAATATAAATTTACTGTATACTTATATCTAATGCATATAAATCCCCTACAAATTATATACAAATTATTTTCTCCTACCAAGATACCATTACCCCCCAAAACATAAATTGATCATATAAAATACAAGCATTATAATAATGCCCTTACTGTAGGATACATATTACACACAAAATACATTATTGCCTTTGAATTTAAATAAAATTTATGAACATTCCTTGTTTATCTTTTATTATCACTTCTATTATTATTACATTGTTCAACCATCTGTCACTCAATTCAAAACAAAATAAATTTACATTCATTACTGACCTTCACCTTTTAAATTAATTTAATTCCTACTCAAATTTAATTTCATTACCTCATATATTCAAAACGGTTTCAGTTACTTTAATTTCATTGTATTCAAAATGATTCTACATTCATAAAATCTTCTCACATAAAATTTAACTACATTACAATCAAAACACCAAGTTACTTCATTATATTATTCAAAAAAAGTTACCTTCATTTCATCCCATCTTGTTTTTATTTTATTTCATAAGAAAATTCCTCTATGGCAATTATTTATCAAAATAAAACAGTATTGTTGTTGTCAACTTCAGCATGACTATAAACATTAGTCACACAACATACAATGTCCATGTCAACAGCATATCAGCTGATGCACTACCAAAATATCAACATCACCTTAACATAAACATTTCCTTTAATTTTCACTTTAATAAATATTGTAACCAGTTACCATTGATTTTACAATTCCGATCACAGCATATTTGAATTCATTACTAAAATTCACATTTTTAAATTAAACAATTCACATTTTCATTAAATTCACATTTCTCATTTCGACTCAAATCAAAACAATTTAACTTTAGTTACATTATTTAAAACACTTTTGATTTAAATACACAATTCAAAATAAAATTCAGTAGTACTTCCTATTAATTATTTAGCAAAATAATATATTATTATGTAATCGTAATGGCATGGACAAGTAAAGACGCGCGCGATATACCACCCGATCATATTAATCATATTTGTCATCCAAATAGAAAAGTTGGACTTGTTACTTGTTTAATATGTGGTTTTCTGCAAGTCTGATTTTACAAGAGAAGTGAACGAAGGAAAAGGATTTTTATCTCTAGACACATAATTGTGTGCCCTGTACATCTTAACCTATCTTTTGTTGACATTGAACCATGTGACCAGGATACTGATATTGAAAATAGTAATGTACAAAAAAAATTGTTAATTATTCAAAAACATCTAGAAAATATTAAAAATGGTCTAAGTGTGACTCAAGATGGTGTAAGTGATAATATGGATACAGATGATAAAGGTGAGGATGATGCCAGTATCAGATCTATCGTATCAGTTGCCAGTGAAAAAAATAAAAACCGTAATTGTGAACAAAATTTTGAATGTGAGGATTGTCAGGACTAATATATAAGAGAATTAAACTATGAAAAAAAAATTAATAGTGAATTAGTGAAACAAAATAATGAGCTACGTGAACATAACCATGAGTTGCATGAAAATAACAGTTTCTTAAGATCATCTGCTGTAAATGTTGAAAAAAATTATGTAGACATTAAAAATTCGTATGCTGATGCTGTGCTAAATTTACCTAAAAAGCAAGAACGTGCTCGTTTGACAATAAAGCCAAAGGTAAATTTCAAAGGCAATGCCCTAAATATTATCAAAGTGCAAATTTCAACCAAAACTAATGCCAAAGTTTTAAAAATTAACAAAGTCAATAATGGTACAGTTTTTCTAAAGTGTATAAATGAGCAAGATTCTGAAAAAATACTAAAGGTTATAAACAGTGAAAACAGTGAAATATTGACAGCTGAAGCATGTGTTAAAAAAAATCCGCAAATAAAAATAACAAACATATCAGAAGATGTCGATAAAGTAGAACTCGAGAACGATATCATACATAGAAATGAATTACCATCAAATAGTGTAAACATTGTACACAAATACAAACAGAGAAACAATAATCATGCTGCGCTAGCAGAAGTAACCTCTGATGCATATGCCAAGATAATGAAGAATAAATCTGTTTTTATTGGATATGAAAACTGCAGAGTGTATGACAATTTTAATATCAAATGTTGTAAAAACTGTTGTGGGTATAACCATTCATTGAGAAGTGCAAAGACACTTTTAAAAGACAACAATCATGCTACAAATGTTCAGGTAACCATGATGCTACAGTATGTACCTCTGATATAAATAAATGTATTAATTGTATTAATGCTAACAAATACTTAACTAAAAAAAGATCCATAGATCATTCTGCAAATGATATTCAAAACTGTGAAAGTTTTAAAGTAAGATGGGAGTAGTATATTTGTGATACAAACTACCCCTGGAAACCAGAACCTCCATTTAATTACGTTAGGCCTACAACTAGTTGATTAGATAAAATTTTGTATTTAAAAGGAAAAATAAAAAATCAAAACTAACCTATAAATAAATTTTTTATGGAAATACAAGAATATAACCTTACTGATGAATTAATTTTTAATAGTACAGAAGAGATAAATCTCAACCCCATTTTTTGTGACTCTGAGCTTCTGACCCTACATGTCAACATCAGAAGTAGACAGAAAAATATATTAAAACTTGAAACTATGTTAAGTTCTTTTAAACATAAACCAGATGTGATAATATGCACTGAAGCTTGGCTCATGGATAATATTAAGCTTATAAATATAACAGGTTATACACATTTTAAAAATAACAGCAGAATAAATAAAGCAGATGGAGTGATTATTTATGTAAAAAGTAACCTACAGTATCAAACCATTAATGAACAATTTAATGATTTAAAAATCACTAGTCTGCTCATAGAATTAACAAATAAAAGTATTTTCAAAATTTCTGGACTATACCGTTGTCATGATTATGAGATTGACAAATTCATTAAAGATCATGAAAAATTTATCTTAAGTAACAAAACTGTTGCAAACCACATGATTTTGGGTGATGTTAACTTAGATCTCATTGAGTTCAATGAAAAAACTGAGGATTATTTCTACCAATTACTGCAAAATGGTTATGAATCGATGATAAATACTTGTACCTCATCCTATAAAGAATTATAAAGATGGAACTTGCATTGAGCATATTTTCATGAAAGGAATATACACAGCAAAATCTGGTAAATTAATTGACTCAATCACAGACCACTACCCCGTTTTAATATCACTACATGGAAACAACATAAAATGCAAACTTACAGTATCTTTTGAAATAAACAAAAAAAGATTTTTGGAGCTGTGTGCTTCAGAACAATGGCAACAAGTCTGTAATACACCAAATAACAATGAAGCATTAGAATTGCTAATAAACAAGATTCAAACTACCAATGAACTTTCACACAAAACTAAGCCAAAAATTCAAAAACCAAGAAAGACCTGGATTACCCCTGCTCTCATTAATTCAGTTAATAACAAAAACAAATTATATAAAGCCTGGAAGAATAGTCAAGACGACTTGCTAAAAAAAGAGCTGTACTTAAATTATGAAAAACGACTTAAATCATTACTTAGGACTGCTAAAAATAGGCATGAAGAAAAACAACTACAAAACGCTGATTCTAAAAAAAATGTGGAGATATGTTCATCTAAAATTGGATCGTAATTCAAAAAATAGACAAATAAATGATATTTTGATTAATAATAAACTAAACAGCAATGATTGGACAAAGGCTAATTATTTTAATGAATTTTTCAGCACAGTAGTATCTAGGCTGAATGAAAGTGCAACTCCTCCTATTCTGCAGCATGAAATACCAGATATATCAATTAATCAGCATACTATGTTTCTAACACCAACAAATGAGTCAGAAGTTTACCAAACTATTCGTGAACTCAAAAATAAACCTGGTGGGTGTGATGAAATTCATGCCTATACAATTAAGCCAGCTGCTCCGTTCATAACTCCTGCTTTGACTCACATTATTAATACTGCTATGATACAAGGTACATGTCCATATCAATTTAAGAAAGCTGTAATTTGTCTTATGTATAAGGAAGGTGTAAAAAGTTTGGTTAACAATTATCGACCGATCGCACTGATATCAAATTTAGCTAAGATTTTTGAAAAAATTATTTTTACCAGATTATTTAAATTTGTAAAGAAACATAACCTGTTAAGTGCTAAACAATTTGGCTTTCTCAAGAAGAAAGGTACAGATGATGCTGTAGCCCTACTTAGCAAATTTATTTATGAAAATCTAAGTATTAGCATACCGACTGTTGTAACTTTTTTGGACTACTCCAAAGCTTTTGACACTGTCGATCATGGCATACTTATATCCAAATTACAGAATATGGGAATAAGAGATGTAAGCTTATCCCTGATAGCCAGTTATTTACGTGACAGGACACAAGTTGTAAAGGTGAATGGGACTAGAAGTCAGCCTATTAAAACAAATGTTGGAGTGCCCCAGGGCTCTATATTAGGACCTTTATTGTTTATTTTATATATCAATGACTTACTAGTGTTACAAGATGTATTAATAGCATATGCTGATGATACAGCAGTACCAATGAAAGCAAAGACATGGCCTGAACTTGCAACAGATATGTCAACTAAATTAGATATTATATACTATTGGCTCTATCACAATAATCTAGTACTCAACATAAGCAAGTCTGTTTTTATCACCTTTGGAAATTATAGAGACTCTGTTCTGCATGACTTTGAAATTAAGATAAATGGTCAAAAATTGAAAAGAGTTAAAACTAGTAAATATCTAGGAATAACATATGACTTTAACATGAAGTGGGATGTACATGTGGCTAACACTGTAAAAAAAACCAAATACTTAGTCTACATTTTTTACAGACTTAAACAAATTTTATCAAAAAAGCAACTACTACAAATATACTATGGACTATTCCATAGTGTGGCAGGGTATGCTATCATAGGCTGGGGGGGTCTATATAAATCATCTCTAGACGCATTGGATCGGCTGCAAAAGTGTATTCTTAAAATTATAGGAGTCAATGAACAAGATTCGAATAAACCATTAAATATTAAACAGGTGTTTGTAGTAAATTCTATAGTTTATCAATACAATGATCTAAAAAGTGAGTTTTTACAAAATCGAATCAACACACGGTATAAAAGTATTATATTGCTGCGACACCTATTAAGTATTGGGCAAAGAAGCTATGTGTATTATGCCATAAAATATTTTAATGAATTACCTAATGAACTGAAAAATCTAAGTGTAAATATAAAAGTGCTTAAAAAAAAATCAAAGAAAAAATTAGGAACATTGTTATTGAATAATCAAAAAAACAGTCTATTATGATATGGACCTTTTTTCTCTTTTTTTTTTTCATTTATTTATTGAATTGTATTATAGTACAAACTAAAATTTTGTTAAAATTGAAAAATAATTTATTTTTAAATATTACTATGATCGGTGAGGTAAAACTCACAATTAGTATTAAGTATATAAATATTAATTCTAAGGACCAACCTATGTACGGGCATTTATGCCCCCTATAGGTCCTTTATTGTATAATTGTTATTATATGTAAAGGAAAATTGGTAATAAATATTATTATTATTATTATTATTATACCATTCACCTTACTACAAACCTGTGTTACCTAAGCTATAGTATACATTCCAACAATATAACCTTGACACAATACATTTAACACCATCACATTTATTTACAAATTTTCGTCATATCCAGTTATTAGTTACCACACTTCATTACCTAAATCAGCCAAGTAGTTATACCATAAACTCAAATAATTAAATGTTCATTCACTGTTTATCTAACCGCCGTCATCGAAAATTAGTCTTATTATCACATAACACATTTCATTTTTATTTACATATATTGTATGATTACCATTTGTGTAGTAACCATAAAAATTTGTTTTTTCCATTATACCATAATAGTAATGCTCAGGGTTACCTCCCATTATTATTTTATCATAGTTCATGTCTACATCAGTATCATTTGTTAAGTCTCCGTTTGTATCATTGGTCACAACTAAAGTGTTTATATTTTCATCACTATAGTTGTCAGCTGTTACTAATGCGCTAACCCTCACAACAGGTAAGTGTTTATTATTATCAGCCTCAATGTAATCATCTTTCGCTACTACACAAGTACTAAAAGGTACGTCTCTATTATTTATCATAATTCTCTTAATATTCATCCTCTCTATCAACTCTCCATAACCTCTGTGTAGCTTAAACCACTCTCTCTCTCTCTCTCTCTCTCTCTCTCTCTCTCTCTCTCTCTCTCTCTCTCTCTCTCTCTCTCTCATCACCACACCATTTCATTTTGTCTCTGTCACGCCATGCAAAGGGTACTACTTCGTAAAAACTCTTCCTGGCCCTACCAGGAACACCATAAAAACTCAGGGAACCACTTGAAAACACATCGTTTTCTGCTAAGGGACTCTTGCCCTTCAAAAACATTTGTAAACCTCTTGGTTCACAATAAACCTGGGGAAAATTTACCCTCTGCAACCCCTCTACCTGTACACTCTCCTTCCATTCTTTCTCCAACTCATCAACGCTAACTACTACTCTGTTACTAACTTCAAATAACTTTATACTTTCACCGTTACTATTACGATTACTCAATATATTACCATTATTTGTATTCAATAATATTTCATCATTACTGATTTTAACATCAGCCCTTACCTTGTTTACTGTCACTTGTTTAATGCTTAAACTAACACCACTATCATTTATATTTCCATTATTTTCACTTACTCTGTTTTCCGTTACTTCATTATTTTCAATATTTCTCCCAAGCTTATCTAACTGTTGTATCAATTTAATATTTATTTCATTTAGTTTATCATCGATGTTCTTTTGTGACTCTGTCACTTTTTTATTTATTTCATTCATTTCCCCCTTAATTTCGTTAAATTTAACATTCTGTTCATCTAATTTTACGTTAATATCCCCCTTTAATTCATTAAATTTAGCATCCAATTTATTAATTTGTTCATTAGATTTAATGTCATTCATATCGAAACGTTGACTCAATTCGTTAAAACTACTTTCACATTTCATTTTCTGTTCATTTACATTACTACTTAAGTCATTCAATTTTGCATTTTGCACATCGAATTTATGATCATTTGCATCAAAACGTTTATTGATGTCGTTAGACATCAGTTTAATCTCCCCCATTATCTCACGCAGCCAATTTCTTGTGTCATCAGTTTTATCACTGTCCCTAGTCGAGACGGGAGTTGAATGAACTCTCACCTCGTCCATTACCGCTGATTCGGTCATTGACTGACTCTCTGACTCATTCATTATAATTATGTCAGCTGTATTTATTTTATTCTCTGTATTCTCCATTTTTTATATAATTACGACTTACATATACAATTATACACACTTTAGCTTAGTTTTGCTTTACCCCTTTCTCATCACAATCTACAATCATTTACAACATTGCCCCCACTCCCAAATAACCAATTTCTGCAACTTATAACTTAGGTCTAATTTGTGTGATTAAAAGAAAGCACACAAATCGTCCCTGTTCGGGCGCCATTGTTACTATTCACTTTCAATTAATAATATCGAGTCCCCTGTTCGGGAGTCATTGTTACTATTGTTTTTGTATGAGTTAATAAACCTTATCAATTTTATAAAACTATTTTTTTTCTTACCTTCGGGTTTCCTCCAGAGTCCTATAGACGAAAACAGTTGCAGAAAGGTTATCTGGGTTTGAGTGCGAAATAATTACGCTAAACACATTCTTTCCAATTCTAATAAATTCTTTCTCGTTTATTAAGCAAAACTTCTTCAATTTACTTTATGAACTAATAACATAACAGATTATTATCTTTTCTGGCTCTACCTTTTCTTACTATTACAACTTCTGCTTATATATTACATAGAAAAATCATATAGTTTCATATTACTCGCTTATTCTCCAATAATAATTACCAAAACAGGTATACATCAAAAAACAACTTGCCTTACCTATTTTTTAATTACATTTCTACTAAATGAATTAGTACTCTTTTTATATGTTTCCCCTCCCTCTTCCTTTTATAAGCCCCTTTCCTTTAGAGATCTCTATTTTACATTTTAAATTTACAATTTATTTATGTTGAATTATTCTTTGGAAAAAAGGTAAAATGATTTTAGTTGAAAGCCAGTTGATACTTAACGACTGATGAACTCCGCTGTGTTGCACCATTACTGTGAATGCACTTGTTTTTTGGTTAACACACCATAAATTGGTTTTGACACTGTTTAACTGCGATACTGTTGTTGATTGATTCGTATTATATGCGTCACTGTTATTTTAATCCACTTTAGAATAACATTTCTTTTTATTTTGTCGGCCGACTTTTTCGCTCTAGCACTTATGGGTTGACCGCGCGGTCAGTGTTACGAGTTGACTGACTTGACCGCGCTATATTGCTTGTACACTACGTTATTTTACTGGATAGGCCAGGCCGACGATGTTTTCGGCCCATCTCACACGTCCGAGGCCACCGTTTGGCTTATAGACGACTGTTCTGTTGGTTAACGACTGTATACTGTGACCTCCTGATGCAAACTGGGGTGACAAAGTGTTTTACTGTGATTCACCAAGAGACTGCTTGCTAGCAGTTACGTAATACGTCTAGCCGGGCAGGCTGCAGGCTTCAGACATAAACAGTCTGCAATAACATTGTATGTGTGGCTGGTTACAATGAGGTACCCCACAGGTGAATACTGACTACTTTAAAATTAAAACTGATTTAAATTATTATCTTTTTAGCACACAATTCTGTACTGTTACATCGTTGCATTTATTACAGGTTAGTACGTAATATGCGATATCCTTATCCGTGTTTTTCCAGTAATATCTTTCCTTAATAATGTCGGTAGTTCTGTCAACTCCTTGATGGCCTCCTCCAAAAGGTGTATCATGGTAAGCCTCCATTATTTTTATTTGTTTATCTCTAGGAACAATAAGCCTCCTTCGATCCTTATCGTCTATGTAGTACAGGTACCCCTGATTGTCCTTCTCATATTTTTTAAAAATCTTGTTGATCTCTTTCAGATCTTCTTCCTTTTTCTGATTGGCTAATATGTCTCCTGGCGTTATATCTACTTTCACTATAGTTACTCGACTAAGTGCGTCCACGTTTTGATTGCACTTCCCTGGTCTGTGTATAATTTCAAAATCATACTCACTTAATTTAATAGTCCATCTGGTCAGTCTACTTCCGGGGTCCTTTAAACTAATCAACCACTTTAGCGGTCTGTGATCGGTTATTATTTTAAAATGCCTACCCCATAAATAGGGTCTGAAATGTTTAACTGCCCAGACAGTGGCAAGTAGCTCTTGTTCCGTTGTCGAGTAATTCTTTTCGGCTTTGTTTAGAGTTCGTCTTGCATATGTTATTGGTTTGTCCTTTCCTATGTCCCCTTGTGACAGTATAGCCCCCAATGTTTCCTTGGATGCATCAGGGGTTAACACAAATTCTTTACTAAAATCTGGATATTGTAAAAAACACTCGCTTATTAACATTTCTTTCAAAGTGCTAAATGCTTGGTTTTGTTCCGATTTCCATTGAAATTCAACTCCGTCCTTAAATAGTGAATTTAGTGGCTTAGCGATTTTTGCAAAGTCTTTTATGAACCTCTGATAATAACCTGCTAGACATAAGAAACTTTTTAATTCTTTCACATTACTTGGGGTTGGGAATTTCTTTACAGCATCTACTTTAGAAGGATCCGGCAAAACACTGTCTTTACTAATGACATGTCCCAAATATGTTACACTAGTACATAGTAATGAACATTTTTCTGCATTTAGAAGTAACTTGTGTTCTCTTAATCTTTTAAAAACTGATTCTAGATTAGCAAGGCTATCTTCTAGATTTCTACCATAACATACGATGTCATCAATGTACACAAAGCAAATAGAACCGATTAAACCTCTTAATACTTCATTCGTAAGTCTTTGGAAGGTAGCTGGTGCTCCTTTTAATCCAAAAGGCATGCGTTCGTATTCGGAATGACCCTGAGGTGTACTAAATGCCGTTTTTCCTTAGCTTCTTCTTTTATCTCAATGTGGTGAAAACCTGATGATAGGTCTAACGTAGAGAAGTACTGCATTCCGCCTAATTGATCTAAAATTTCGGTAATATTAGGTAAGGGATGCGCGTCACTCTTAGTGATTCGTTTAACTTTCTGCACAGTATGTTCTATTATTTCGTCGTTAATCTTAATGTGGCAGTCAGCCTCGCCTAATGAAGTTACTGTACCACTTATACCTGCTAAATTTAATCTGTTATCCTTACCACTGTGTTTATGTACGTCATCATTTAAACTACTGACTTTCAGGATAGTTGCGTCAGAACCGGTGTCTACTAACATTCTACATGTTTTATTTTCTCCTTCTGCTATTTCTAATTGTAGGTACACTTTGTCATTGCTTTGTAATCTCCCGACTTCGTAACTATGGGCCCACCGTTGCGAGAGGTTGACGTAAGGCGCATGTCGTTTCCCGGTATCATAGTTTCTGATTTATTGTTGTAAAAAGGTTTTTGATTCTTTGTAAATTGTTTATTATATTTCTGGCAGCAGTCTCTAGCAAAATGCCCTGGTTTCCCACAATTATAGCATGTTACAGGTTTATTATTTGTAAGTTTAATGTCGCTAGTATTCTTTCTACAATTTATCACTTTGTGACCGAAGCTAACATCAATAACATATCAAATGTCTTCCGTCTGTTTAAGGCCCTGTCTTCTTCGAATTCTAATTCTAACATTAGAGCGTCTTTTACAGTGTCGTTAAATGAACTGGTTTTCCTATTTAATAAGATATTTTTATTATATATATAATCCTTAAATTTTTAGTGACCGTCAATCAGTGAATGTTTTAGTGGATAGTTAGTGAGGATCGGTCAATAATACAACTTTTAGTAATTTTGCGTCGACGTTTCGACAATCCACTAAAACATTATATATATATTATAACGATTCATAACGCCGACCCATCAGATCGTTATATGAAAGTGTCATACTGTGCGAGTATATCGGCGTAAGCAAGAGAGAGAGGGTATAATCACAGCTATCTCTGTCTAACATCGCCACTGCTACGAATGTTGCCAGCACAGACGTGAATTTTTATTCAATTATTTTTATTAGTTAAATCTGCAATATCTTCAAAACTAATAAATATACAGCAATTCTGAAACCTGCATAGTGTTCAGCAATTAAAGCTCTATAAGTAGCCAGAATAGCAACAAATATAATTAACAGTTACAGAAGTTATACAGAAGAAGAACGCCAAGAGAAATAACTAGAGAATTAGGCTAGGTACGAATTAGGTGTTTTCACACACTTACAGAAAAAGACCTAAGCAATAATATTCTGTGGTCAGATCTGTGAAATCACGTTTGCAAATACCCATAATCAAACGATTTGCAAACAGAGGAAGTATGAAATTAGCCAGTAATTCTCTACCATCTCAAACCTGTTAAGCGGCGTTTGGTCGACTTGTTTGATATTGTTTCAAATGGAAAACACATGATTTATTTGGAACAACCAATCACAAAGCTGTATTCAGAAGAGACACCAACTCAGACTTGGGGAAGCGAGCACTCTTCGTTCGAATCTTAAATGAGCAAGACGTGTGTTAAATACGTGCTAAATTTCACAAACCACGCAAAGTCTTATTTAAATGAACCGTTCGGGAAGTAGTCCGCAGTTGGAGAGGAATTAGTAAAGTTCGATAACAACTCTCGCTGTGTAACAACACATTAATTAATTAAAAAATTAATTAATTAATTAAAAAATTAATAATTAATTTATTTGTGAAGTGACCTGTGCAACAGAGACCTACAGCATCTGTAATTGCCCAGTATCATCGGTCAACGTTTTGGTCAACATAATTTCTTCTGTGCGAACCATCAAAAGGAGGATCACTACGGATTTCTATCTACGGTCGACGCATCAATCAGTAAGAAATAGATTCATTGATCAATGAAATTAAGAAACAAAATAAATAATAAAAAGCAATAAACAATTTTTTAAAAGACACTAAGTAAATTCATAATTTGTATTTAATTAGTAAGATTAATATAGGATAAATATATAGATAAATTAATATAGGAGTGTTGAATGGAAGGTGAGGTGTAGTATTGAACGTGCAAATTATTGCAGACCTGTTCTTTAGGACTGGTTTGGGAGATATAAATTTTCCTAATTAAACCAGATAAGAACAATTGGTCATTTGGACGTTTTAATCTTCACTTTTCACGCACACTCATTAATAATAAGTGTTAGGTTAGCAATAAGTCCTTAACTTAGATTTGAAAGAACTTTAATAAAATAACATTTAATCATTAATTAAAGAAACTCAAGCAAATTTTAAAGTGTTATTTGTAACGATTCCCCTTGAATTCCACATTCACTGAACGAATCCTGAGGTAGTGTGTGTCTATGCTCTGAGCTAAGCTGAATCCGTGTCATTTGTATCTGGGATTTGTTCTGGCGCCCAGGTAAAGTAAAAGTCACAGGTAAGTAACATATTTCTATCATTAAATATATAATATATGTGTGTTAGATAAAAAGGCCGTTAGAAATTTGGCGCCACAACTAATGGGCCCGAGTAAGCACGATTAAACTCCCAAATTTGTATATAAATAAATAAGTTATATAGAAATTTGGCGCCACAACTTAATGGGCCCGATTAAACTCACAAATTTATGTATAGGTAAATAATATATATATAAATTTGGTGTGCAACTATTAACCCAAGTGACTAGATTGAATTGTAATAATATTTAATTTGAAACGAAGTGGAATTTAAGGTTACAAATAACAGTTGAAGGGTTAAATATTAAAATAAATTTTGTTAAATAATAATAAAATTTAAAAATGGCTAAATCACCAGCAGTAGATATGGCAGCAATTGAACAGATGTTTAAGCAGTTGACCGCTAAAATGGATGAAACAAAGAGTCAATTATCTAGTGAAATAAAAGATACAAATAGTAAAATTGAACGTACAAATAGTCAATTAAATAGTAAAATAGATGAAAATAATCAAAATTTAGAAGAAAGTAATAAAAAATTAATAAATGATGTTAATAATAAAATTGAGCAAACGAATAAATACTTGTCTAGCGAAATGAAACAAATAGATGAGAATTTAACTAGTCAAATAGAACAAAGTAGTAAAGAAACTACATTTAAAATAGATGAAGAAATAACTAGTAAATTAGATAGTACTAATAGCAAAATAGATGAGTGTAATCTTAAGTTTGATAACCATACCGAAGAGGTTAAAGGTACCATAGAGGAATTTAAGAAACAAGTAAATACTAATTTTCGCCGCAAAGACAAAAAACTAAATAAATTTAGAAACGAATTGCATGAACGGTTAGAACAGAAAGTAACCCTTATTTAACCAACAATTCAGCGAAGTAACTGCTGAATTAAAAACCCAAACGCTTCTAAATAAAGAAGAAATCCAGAGTACTAGGGAAGAGCGTACCCAACTGGGTGAAAATATTAAGGAGGTTAAGAAACAAGTAGAGAGTAAGGCGGACCGAGACGAAGTACATCAAAAGGTAGAACAGCAATTAAAGGTAATGCGGGAAGATCTGACTAAGGCAATGAAGTCACAGCAAACCAGAGTCGTGAGGTGTGGCGGCTATAAGGAAGAACCGGAAAACCTTGCATTCTCAGGAAACCCACATGAGAATCCTGTGGAGTTTCTACGGCTGTTTGAGGCTTATGTATCTCGCATAAACCCACTGATGGACGACGAGGACAAGAAGGACATGTTAGGCCGATTTCTCAAGAATTGGGCAGGTACGTGGTGGAAAGTCATCTCGGACAGAGTCCAAACCTACGCCGACTTTAGAGAGAAATTCCTTGCTCAATACTGGAACATTCAGATCCAAAGAAGGGTATGCTATCATCTGGAATTTGGTGATTATCACCCGTCAATGAATATGACAACCAACTATGTGCTAAGTGTAATGGCACAAGTAAAGCATTTAACACCACCAATAGAGGAGAGAGACCTAGTGTACAAGCTAGCGCGCCATTTCTCGGAACGCACTAGAGTAGCAACCACTACTAGAGGAGTGGATACTCTAGAAAAGTTTATAATGGTTGTGGATGAATGTCAAGACCTAGAGAGGGACCTGAAGCGTGTAAATAATCAGCTGAGTAACCACTCTAGAGGTGATCATCAGGAACCAACTTTCTACCCAACGAAAAGAAGAGACAATGAACGCCCAAAAGAAAAAAGGTTTACCCCATATCCGGGTAACAAACCCCAAAATCGGCAGGAATTGGAAGAAAAGGGTAGAAGTAGGAGCGTTGAAACCCGACAAAATAAAGGGTATAAGGTATGTAAAACAGCCATAACATCTACCGAGCCACAACCGTCTACTAGTAAAATGAATACGGGAAACGGGAAGCCACTGCAGGTAGAAAAGAAACAAAACTAAACCTACCATTACCTGCAGTGAAACAACCCACAAAAACAGGTAAAAAGAAAGTAACAAATAATATAAAACAAGTGAGCGATAGGGAGTTCTTGTTAAAAGAAGAGCAAGAAGTGGGTAGAAGCCATTATCCTGAATGTCCGGAAATAATTTGTAAAATCAGTAATCTACTAGTACGAGCGCTAATAGACACCGGCAGTGAGGTAACCTGTGTCAGCTCAAAGTTTGTAGAAAATAATAGTCAGTTGCGTAATTGTCCCAGACTACCCGTAAAAAATTGTAATGTACAGGGAGCCACTGTAGCCAAAATGCAAAAGATCACTGAACAAATTTATTTACCTGTCAATATAAATGGTACCCAAACCGAAATTGTAGCTCTTATAGTCCCGAAACTCGTTCATGATTGTATTATTGGGGTAGATACGTTACTTGAATGGAAGGCAGAAATAAATTTCAAAAGAAATACCATCACGATGGAAATTGATACTAAGAAAATCAATGTAAACATTAAAGAATTTAAGCATTGGAAGTCGGTAAGTGTCATAAAAGGGTATAGAGAGAAACCACTAGTTGACGTTAGGAGTGACCAGCACTATATTGATGATACTCCAGAAATCAACATCGGGACTGAGTTGAACAACGAGCAACAGAACCAAATTCAGCAACTCGTCTGTGAGTATAGGGATGTTTTTAGAACAGAGCCTGGAAGAGCTAAGTTCTATGAACATCAGTTAACACTTACTGAAAACGCATCATTTGTGCAAAGGACTTATCCAATCCCTTTACACTATAGAGAAGAAGTGGAAAAAGAGGTCCAACAGATGTTAGCGAATGGTGTTATAGAGAGGGCAAGTAGTCCCTATATTAACCCTTTAGTAGTTGTCACCAAGCCGAACGGGAGTATCCGCTTATGCCTTGATGCCAGGAAATTAAATTCTTTATTAGTACCTGATTACAAGTGCACAAGGAGTGTGGAAGAATTGTTCCAAAAATGTAATGGAGTTAAGTACATGACCAAACTGGACTTAACATCAGGATTTTGGCAAATTCCAATCCGCAAATGTGATAGACAGTATACGGCATTTTTGTATAAAAACAAGTGCTACCAATTTAAAGTGGTACCTTTTGGCCTGAGCACCAGCTTAGCTGCAATGGTAAGGTGTTTAGACAGTGCCTTAGGTAATGACGTAGAGAAGTATACACAAGTGTTCGTAGATGATATTCTATGTGTGTCACCAACATTCGAGGAGCACTTACAACATTTAAGAAATATTTTTGCAAAATTAAGATCAGCAAACATGACGCTGAATCTACGGAAATCAGAGTTTGGTAAGGAGGAAATTAAGTTTTTAGGTCACCGAATCTCAGTGGAAGGAATAACCACGGACCCAGAGGAGGTAAAAGCCATACAAGAATATCCAACTCCAAAGAACTGCAAGCAGCTAAAATCGTTTCTAGGTTTAGCTAACTACTATCAGAGGTTTACAAGTAAATACGCGGAAAGTACTGTTCCATTGTTGAAGTTGTTAAACAAAGGGATTAAATGGAGGTGGACAAGGGACCACGATGAAGCGCTACAACAAGTGAAAAGTCTTTTTATAAAAACTGTTGTATTACATCATCCGAGGGTAGGAGAAAGATTTTATTTGCAAACAGACGCCAGCAATATTGCTGTAGGAGCACACTTGTATCAGATAGATGAGAAGGGCCAAAAAGGGGTATTAGGATTTGTAAGTCGCACACTTAAAGGCGTGGAATTTACCTATTTTACGACAGAAAAAGAGCTATTAGCGATAGTGCATAGCCTGTCAAAGTTTAGAAGTTATATTCTGGGTGCTAAACTTACTATAATCACCAACAATAAGGCGTTAGTATTTTTTATTAAAGTGTAAATTGTTAGGTGCTCGTCTTACTCGTTGGATCTTGGCTATACAAGAGTACCAGTTTGAAATACAGTATTGTAAAGGGAAAGACAACTTGGTAGCAGATGTACTCAGTAGAAATCCACCATCAGAAAACAACATGGATACAGTAAACAGTAAAAGTAGTAGCACTGATATAGGTATTTATACGGTAAAGCATGTAACTACCTGAAGTAGTTAGACGACTTAAGGAAATAGGGACCCATCAACAACAAGACCCTAGGATTAGTGTAGCTTGGAGAAGTGCGGTTACCAACACCAAACCAGGATTTTCCATATATGAAGGGAAGCTATATAAGCTATGTTCCCATAAGTGGAAATTATTATTACCAAGCTGTATGATGGAGGAACTTATTTGGGAATGCCACTTGTCATTGGACCTCGCTGGATTTAAGAAATGCCATCGAGCCTTAACAGAAAGCTTCATTGGAAAGGGGATAGCAAAACGCATGAAAAGATTATTGTCTACTTGTGACCTGTGCCAGAAGTGTAAACACCCGAACTTATCGACCAGAGTAGAAATGCAAACAATCCAAGCAAAAGAGAAAGGAGAGTTATTAGCTATGGATTATTACGGGCCTCTACCAAAAGCAAAAGGAGGGGTAAAGCACATTCTAGTAACAGTAGATTTATTTTCTAAATTTGTCAAATTATACCCAGTCCAAAGAGCCACGACAAAAGCAACACTTAGAGCGTTAACAAAGTTCTACATCCCACAGTGTGGTAAACCTAGGAAAATATTGTCCGACCAAGGAAAACAGTTCACCCATAACCTATTGAGAGAAACCTTGGAGGAACTCAATATAAAACCAATTCTTACATCAATACGTCACCCTCAAGCGAATTTAGCTGAGCGAATAAATAGAGAATTAGGTAGATATTTTAGGATATTGTGCCATCAGAACCATTCTGCATGGGTAGATTACTTGAGTTTTATTTCGGATTGTATTAATAATACATGTAATGAAACAACGGGGTACACACCTTCAGAATTATTTATCAACAAAGAACCAGTACATGTATGGACCAAAACCATAAAAAGTCCACCCAACTACAATCTACCTATTCCATATGAGGTAAAAACCAGAATAGCAGAAGAAAGAATACAAAGAAAAGGCCAAAAGAGGGTAGAACGATATAATAGCACTCACAAGTTGGTAAGGTTTGTGGAAGGAGAGGAAGTGCTAGTGAAAGCGAATCCTGTATCCTCTGCCATAGATAATACCACGGCCAAGTTCTTTCCGATATTCATGGGACCTTATAGAATAGAAAACAGGTTGCAAGGTACACATACATATTAAAAGATGTTGAAAAAAACAAAATTATAGGAAAGTACCATGGGGATAGTTTGAGGAAATATAAACAAAATATAGAGCAATAAAAAAACAATGGTTTGAGCCAATGAGGTATGTGAATCAAACGTAGTCAAGCAGATATTTATAAATGTCTTTGAAGCAATGTCAATGTTAATAAGTAGTAGTTAAATAAATGTTAGTATTGTCATTTTGATCATTGCCATCAATTAAATCAAACTTGTGATTAAAGCATTAATGTTCGTATAAATCTCTAATATGTGTATGCCATGTTAGGTTTAGTAACATATTGTAATATTTAGTTATAAGGTAGAAGTAAGCAAAATTGTAATAGTGCAAAATGTGTGCGAGCAAAACCAGCAGTGCAAGTTTTAAAATTTAAGGAAAGTGCGTGACTTAACAAGAAGAAAAAAAAAATTAATGTATTTCTGAAATAATCAATTTTTTATTATTCCAAGTGGGGGTATATATAACGATTCATAAAGCCGACCCATCAGATCGTTATATGAAAGTGTCATACTGTGCGAGTATATCGGCGTAAGCAAGAGAGAGAGGGTATAATCACAGCTATCTCTGTCTAACATCGCCACTGCCACGAATGTTGCCAGCACAGACATGAATTTTTATTCAATTATTTTTATTAGTTAAAACTGCAATATCTTCAAAACTAATAAATATACAGCAATTCTGAAACCTGCATAGTGTTCAGCAATTAAAGCTCTATATGTAGCCAAAATAGCAACAAATATAATTAACAGTTACAGAAGTTATACAGAAGAACGCCAAGAGAAATAACTAGAGAATTAGGCTAGGTACGAATTAGGTGTTTTCACACACTTACAGAAAAAGACCTAAGCAATAATATTCTGTGGTCAGATCTGTGAAATCACGTTTGCAAATACCCATAATCAAACGATTTGCAAACAGAGGAAGTATGAAGTTAGCCAGTAATTCTCTACCATCTCAAACCTGTTAAGCGGCGTTTGGTCGACTTGTTCGATATTGTTTCAAATTGAAAACGCATGATTTATTTGGAACAACCAATCACAAAGCTGTATTCAGAAGAGACGCCAACTCAGACTTGGGGAAGCTAGCACTCTTCGTTCGAATCTTAAATGAGCAAGACGTGTGTTAAATACGTGCTAAATTTCACAAACCACGCAAAGTCTTATTTAAATAAACCGTTCGGGAAGTAGTCCGCAGTTGCAGAGGAACTAGTAAAGTTCTATAACAACTCTCGCTGTGTAACAACACATTAATTAATTAAAAAATTAATTAATTAATAATTAATTAAAAAATTAATTAATTAATTAATAATTAATTTATTTGTGAAGTGACCTGTGCATGTGCAACAGAGAGCTACAGCATCTGTAATTGCCCAGTATCATCGGTCAACATCATTTCTTCTGTGCCGAACCATCAAAAGGAGGATCACTACGGATTTCTATCTACGGTCGACGCATCAATCAGTAAGAAATAGATTCATTGATCAATGAAATTAAGAAACAAAATAAATAATAAAAAGCAATAAACAATTTTTTAAAAGACACTAAGTAAATTCATAATTTGTATTTAATTAGTAAGATTAGCTATAAATTAATATAGGAGTGTTGAATGGAAGGTGAGGTGTAGTATTGAACGTGCAAATTATTGCAGACCTGTTCTTTAGGACTGGTTTGGGAGATATAAATTTTCCTAATTAAACCAGATAAGAACAATTGGTCGTTTGGACGTTTTAATCTTCACTTTTCACACTCATTAATAATAAGAGTTAGGTTAGCAATAAGTCCTTAACTTAGCTTTGAAAGAACATTAATAAAATAACATTAATCGTTAATTAAACAAACTCAAGCAAATTTTAAAGTGTTATTTGTAACGATTCCCCTTGAATTCCACATTCACTGAACGAATCCTGAGGTAGTGTGTGTCTATGCTCTGAGCTAAGCTGAATCCGTGTCATTTGTATCTGGGATTTGTTCTGGCGCCCAGGTAAAGTAAAAGTCATGGGTAAGTAACATTTATCTATCATTAAATATATAATATATGTGTGTTAGATAAAAAGGGCGTTAGAATATATATATATATATATATTACTAAAATACTTATTATATACATCAAGAAACGGACTGTAGCAGAAAGTGATTGAAATATATATATATATATATATATATATATATAAACTTTCACTATGAACTTACTTTATGGTTTTATTTCCCCAAACGTTTCAACGTGGTATACGTCTTCTTCAGTGGGAATAAATACTGAATGTCTTTACAGAGTAACGGTTATGGACTGTAGGTATGTGTGGTGGGGGTTGATGGTGGGAGGGAATTGGCGCTGGGGTTCAAATTGTGTGTTTGAATCAGTGTATCGAAAAGTATGTGTGATCTATAATGTAATTGTTCATTTTACAGCGCCAATTCCCTCCCACCATCAACCCCTACCACACATACCTACAGTCCATAACCGTTACTTTGTAAAGACATTCAGTATTTTCTCCCACTGAAGAAGACGTATACCACGTTGAAACGTTTGGGGAAATAAAACCATAAAGTAAGTTCATAGTGAAAGTTTATATATATATATATATATATAATATTTATAAAAGTGAACGAAGAGGATGTACCAACAAGATAATTAAGATATTTTTATACGGTTCAGATACTTCTTTAGCAAACCTTTTGTGTATGCGTCTTTCAGTGCTTAATTCGGCCATTTTACTGTCTATACCCGTTCTGCATAAGGCTATTATTAGCTTATGTCCTATTTTTTCTATTCTGTCCGCGAAATGTTGAATAGTTTCATTTCGTTTCTGTTTAATGCAAATAAGTTGGTCTTCTAAAAAGGATTCGCTTTGTTGTTTGTCGATTCTATTCCTTAAAAATTCTTTTAATTCGTTCCACGTTTCTATATCGGATCTACGCACTGCTGCTCCTATCTCATCCTTAAGTCTAATTTTTGCAACATGTAAATAGTTCTTAGTTTCCTCAGTTTTTACGTTTTGTAAGATGAAATTTACACGTATCAATATACGATTGTGAATCTGTGTTTTTATCATCACCATACTCTGGTATTAGTTGTAAAGCGGTATCTAATTTTATAAGAGACATTATGGTAATTATACTCAGTACTTGAAATTACGTATTTCTCTGTGGTGTTCCACACTAACCTACTAGTTGTCACTTACTTGTGTGTGCTGCCAAGTCTCAAGTGAAGTCCTTCAGGTACAGGCGATGGAGATTTTTCCTTCTTCTATTTGAACAACCTTTCTTCAGGATATATTTCAGGCATACCCCACACCTCAGACACCATTTATGTTCTACCGGAATGTAAAACACCGCGATCACTCGCTTGCGTGGCTAAGTGAAGTAATCGTTAGAGGTACGTTTGCCTAAATAAAGAATTTAGAAATTCAAGATACTCTGAATTATTGGTTTATTGAATATAACATTATACTTTTGTAAATTAATATCAGTTTATAGTTTGAACAATTTAATACTTCAAGAATATACTAGGTTAAAACAATTATTATAACTTCAAGCCAACTCAAATCTAACACGTACAATACGGCACAAGCCACAATCTCGAGCCAAGCGAAGCCAAGCAGTTCGCTGGAACTGATGCTTTTACATTGTATCCTGTCAGTTTTTATAGTGTACTTGTTTACTATTCTGATTACTAGAATAAATGAGAAAGTATCCTTTGGCAAGTTTTAGGTCTTTCTAGAGTAAACAAAAATATTTTCATGAATAGTTATATGAAGCGTTACATAAGTAAGAACAAACACAGCTTGTCCTAAATCTCCCTTACAGCTAAACATCAATTGGTAAATCGTACAGTTACTTTTAGAATAACAAATAAACTAACGATAATGTTATAACGTAATGATAGCATCTCGTATGGTCAGAATTATAATTAACTATATGCAGGATGATAAAGGTATTCAACCGACATTCTGTTCATTAGCCAAGATTTCAGATGTTTGAGAATTTTTTTTTTTAATGTTGGCAAGTAAGTGATTATAAATCTAGGATGCAAAACATGAATAAACTTGTTACATATTTTCTTTTTAACTAAATGTCTCAAGAGTTTCATTTTCACACCTTAGGTATCAAACGTTCATTTTCCCATAATCTCCACTTATATTGAAATATATTTTAAGCACTTTATATACGTAAAAATGTCTTAAAGGTAAACATTTAATTTTCTGAGACAAATGAGTTTTCATCAATTGGTTTGTAACGGTACAAACCTATGAGGATTTGTAATTTGAATCTTGTCAATTTTATTTCAACCCAAGTATATTTGGTGAACGGACTATAGCCACGGGACTGTCGCGGCGAGGCACTGGAATGCAGGTTATCAACAGGGGTGCGAGTTCAGCCACACGCACATATCGGCCAGATTTCTCACAATAATGGGATGTACTATAAATTCCTTAGCGCTTGGTGCACAGAGAGCAAAGGCAGTCGGCAAATAACATCTCGCGACAATGGACGCGAACAGTTGTGCGAGCCCGCCAGCTGGGCACCGTTTACATTTTGCCCGCACATAAAAAATGGTAATTTAAGTCAAAGACAGTCGGTGTGTAGATTCTGAACCGCGCAGATACGCGGTTCGCCTAAAAAACTGTACTAAACAATGTAGACCGACTGGCCGACCAGTAAATCATGTGATTTTAAAGTAAAACAACAGCAAATCATGTAATAGTGATCCATCAGACGTAATTCATAAACATTAACAGTTTAACTTATTTTCGGAGTGTGTTAAAGAAATCGTAAGTTACCAGTGATGGTGTAACCACGTGGAGACGGCGATAAAAGGATGAGTACATAATATAAGCAGTTGAACAGCCAAAAACATTTCAATTATAAATAAATTCAACACCGAAACTAATATTGAAAATTTAAATAGAAAGCGCTTTATAATATAAAATGTATAATGAATGATTGAGATCATGAGCAAACTGGGTTGCCTTCTAAAGTAGATATAAACTAGTTGAATAAATAATTATAAGTCTATAGAAATTATTTTAAACTATATTTCAGAATCTGTTTTAAATCATGGCCGATAACGGACCATAATCAATTCGAGAGTAAGAATACAAAATGTAGAGAAAAGGTGATAAATTGTTGATGTGGTGGTTTAACAAGAATGCCAGAGTAAAACGAAATAAAATAATGTTTTATGTGAAATTATAAATATGTATTTGTTATTTGCATTGACCTGTTTTTCTCTGCCGAGTACACTAGACGGCACCTTGTTTAACTTGCACACGAACGTCAAGATTTAAGTTTGTTTCAATTGACGTCCAAATAAAGGTAAGGTAACACAAATTTTAATACTTTTAATCAACAAATCACGAGTAATACTACAAATGACGCCCGAAACAGGGACGAATTTAAATATTTTAATTACTAATCCAGCCAGAAATACGTCAAATGGCACCCGTAACAGCGACGTTGTGAATTAAAATCAAATAATTTACAACCTAGTCGAAATGGCAGAGGAAAATACGAATGCAAATTTATGTGAGAGTGTCGAGGGGGGGGTCAATTTTAAACGTTACACAAGACGATTTAGTATCGACAAATATTAATGAGAGCGTAGACGATACAACAGACGAAATTGAAATAGTAGACGCTAAGAGTAGCAAAAGCGATAATGTAGATATATTTAATCAATTAGCGTTGATTATGGAGGTAATGAATAAGAATAACGATAATTTAAACATGAGTTTAAATGAGTTAAAGTCAGAAAATAATAATTTAAACGCGAGTTTAAATGAATTTAAAACTGAAATGAAGTCAGGATATAATAACTTGCACACAAGCTTAAATGAAATCAAATCCGAAATCAAGTCAGTGATGAGAGAAATAAATAGTAGACTTGACAAACGAGATGAAAGGTTAGTAGAAATGAATAACGAAGTTGTAAACATAAAAAACGATATAAAAATGCGTAATCTAAGTATAAACAGCCAATTTAAAAGTATAAGTGAGAATGAATTAAACCAGATAAGTGGGTGTAGTAGTGTCAAAACTAATGACACGAGTGAGTGTAACGAAAATGAAAATGACGAAATAACAGACGACCAGGGTGTCAATAGTAAAATAACGAATAATTACGAAGGGATCATTAACGAGGTAGGTGTTAGTGACGAAAATTAATTAACAAATAATAGTAATAAGATAGTTGAAAATGAGATATATAAAAGTAGTACCGTGAAAACAATTAGCGATCATGATAATATAGAAACAGTGAGAGAGAGTAGAGATCAGTATTTGTAAATTAGAAAGAGAATATGAAGAGAATTATTTTGTGAAGATAGGACAGAGGGTAGAGTTTCCCCAATTTTATTGTAAACCAAGATGGTTACAAATGTTTTTGAAGGGCAAGAGTCCCTGACAGGAAAACAATGTGTTTTTAAGTAGGTCTTTAATTTTTAGTAGGTGTTTTTACGATTTAATACCCTCTGTATGGGATGACAGAAAAAGTATGAATTGGTGTTATGATGAAAGGTATGTTGATAGGAAGATGGAGTTATTTGAGGTTAGTAGAAGTTATAACAAATTAATAGAGAGGTTAGACATTGAGAGAGTTAATGACATTGATTACTTACCTTGTGACAAAACTGGTACAGTAACAGATAATAATAATGATGAGATTATAATCGACCCAATGGTGACATATTATACTAAAGGTGACTGGACTATACTCAGTGACAACAAATTATACGATTTAATAATGTGGAATAATCCTGTTAACTGGGATGGTATTGTGGAAGAATATAAGAATTTGAATAATCTTTATAGTGATAGAAATGATAGAATGAATTTGCTAAAAAATGAACTGTATAGACGTAAGACCAGGTTATTATACGATGATGGGGGGTAAACAATTAATGTTTATGAACGTTTAACTATGTAAGTAGTTTGGTTTTGAAATGGACTGCTTTATAAAATGATTAGTGGTAAATGATAACAAATAATAATGTGTTGTATATTTTTGTGTTGATTTTAAATGAATTATTGTACAAGATGAATGTGAATAACAAACTAAACACATTTTTTTGGAGAATTTAATGGTGTAGTGAATGCTAAATAACTGAGAATTGATTAGTAAAAAGGTCAATTGAGATTCAAGTGTAATGTCTATAATTTTGTATGCAAATTTAAAGATGAATTGTTTATGTTGAGGTGATAATGTTTAATGTATAAAATCTTATGTAGAATGAATGTTGGTAATAAAATTTGAATTTTTGGAGCAGTGGTAAATAATTAAATATTGAGTATTAAAAGGTTCAATTGAAATTAAAGTGTTGGAATGTTTGGAAATTTTATTCAGATGCAAATTAAATGTTTATGTTAATGGATTGAAATTTGTATTATTTATGAATGTTTATGTTTTATTATGTGGTACTATGTTAGAATGTAGGAATTATAACGTGTATTATGTATTTTACATTGAATAATGTTGTGTATTTGGGTTATTTGTATGTAGTGTGCCTAAGGTAAGGTCATTCACCTGACAATGAGGTATCAGCTGATGACTGGTGTGGATTATAGAATGTGTAATGTAATCAGTTCATGTGTCCTTTTAATAATTGATTTAATTTAATAATTTGTTTCTTTTTGGTAATTGTCAGAATGTATGTTTCTGAAATTTAAATTCATTTAATTATTGAAAAAAAAAATTTAATTTGTTTTGAGGTACAGTTTGTTGTGTTTTTATGTTCAGGATATATTGCTGATTATGTGTATTGATAATGTATTAACTGATTAATAGTGTTCATATTATCTGTTTTGTAAACAAATGTAGTGATAAGGGAATTTATGGTAGAAATAAGTTGTTTATTTTATCTGTTCATTATGATTGTTAGTATCTAGTTAAGAGGAGTTATAAAGTAAATTCATTTAAGGGATTTTGGAATTTTGAAAATTATGATTAAATTAATTAATTGAACGAGAGGAGGTAAATTAATTTCAATGTGAACCTTTGGTGAGGGACTTAGATTTGTTTCACTATTTGAATAAAATTTAAATACTTTAATTTGATTTGAACATAAAAAAAAAAAATTAGAGCAATGGGAATGAATTTTGTTTGGAGGCAAATGTAAAATATTTCTGTGAACTTTATATTAATAGTTAAGGTGGAGATAGTGTGTTTAATGTAGTAATGAATATATGTACGCACCCAGTACTTACTAAAGGCAATCCAGTATGTATTTAAGGGGAGATATATCGGTTGAGGATCTGGTATGGTATAAGGCTAGTTGTTGATTTTACTTAGAAAGTTACAAGGTTAGGTGGTACTGTGGTGAGTGCCTGTCTGATTTTACGGTGTTGGGATCTCGAACAGAGAAGTCCAGTAATGTCGGGCAGATGCAGCCATAGTCGCCGAGCTAGGGGGGGTGGATTACCCATGATGTGTTGAAAATTAAAGGGGGGTTGTTGGCACCATATCTTCACTGATCCCCTTACGGTTTAGCAATGAGAGTTTTTCTGTTTTGGCGGAAAACCTCTCATTGGGGGGGGGGGGTATTGTAACGGTACAAACCTATGAGGATTTGTAATTTGAATCTTGTCAATTTTATTTCAACCCAAGTATATTTGGTGAACGGACTATAGCCACGGGACTGTCGCGGCGAGGCACTGGAATGCAGGTTATCAACAGGGGTGTGCGTTCAGCCACACACGTGCACACATCGGCCAGGTTTCTCACAATAATGGCATGTACGTATAAATTCCTTAGCGCTTGGTGCGCAGAGAACAAAGGCAGTCGGCAAATAACATCTCATGACAATGGACGCGAACAGTTGTGCGAGCCCGCCAGCTGGGCACCGTTTACATTTTGCCCGCACATAAAAAATGGTAATTTAAGTCAAAGACAGTCGGTGTGTAGATTCTGAACCGCGCAGATACGCGGTTCGCCTAAAAAACTGTACTAAACAATGTAGACCGACTGGCCGACCAGTAAATCATGTGATTTTAAAGTAAAACAACAGCAAATCATGTAATAGTGATCCATCAGACGTAATTCATAAACATTAACAGTTTAACTTATTTTCAGAGTGTGTTAAAGAAATCGTAAGTTACCAGTGATGGTGTAACCACGTGGAGACGGCGATAAAAGGATGAGTACATAATATAAGCAGTTGAACAGCCAAAAACATTTCAATTATAAATAAATTCATCACCGAAACTAATATTGAAAATTTAAATAGAAAGCGCTTTATAATATAAAATGTATAATGAATGAATGAGATCATGAGCAAACTGGGTTGCCTTCTAAAGTAGATATAAACTAGTTGAATAAATAATTATAAGTCTATAGAAATTATTTTAAACTATATTTCAGAATCTGTTTTAAATAATGGCCGATAACGGACCATAATCAATTCGAGAGTAAGAATACAAAATGTAGAGAAAAGGTGATAAATTGTTGATGTGGTGGTTTAACAAGAATGCCAGAGTAAAACGAAATAAAATAATGTTTTATGTGAAATTATAAATATGTATTTGTTATTTGCATTGACCTGTTTTTCTCTGCCGAGTACACTAGACGGCACCTTGTTTAACTTGCACACGAACGTCAAGATTTAAGTTTGTTTCAATTGACGTCCAAATAAAGGTAAGGTAACGCACATTTTAATACTTTTAATCATCAAATCACTGAGTACTACTTCAAATGACACCCGAAACAGGGACGAATTTAAATATTTTAATGACTAATCCACGCCAAATACTTCAGGTTCTATTATAGCAGATTCTCAGTCAAACACAGGGAAAGTTGGCTAGATATCGTTATCAGTCCAATCAGTATCATTGTCATTGTTACGATTTCTTCCCCCCCCTCTTTTCAGCATTGGCACTTTTTGTGATGCATCTGCATACAAGGAAAACCGATATAACTACTGCAGTACAAAAAATAAAAATTAAATATACATGAAAATCTTGTAGGTTTATCCATATGAAATTATAATTTTGAGTCATTATCAAAAGATTCGTCAGGTTCGTAGGTACATTCTAATTCATATAATTAATTTCACAATCCAACTGATTGTCACTTTCAAGTACAAATCACATGTATTTTGTATTCGACAACTTGTTTACATTAGGAACATGATGCACAACAGCTGAACCTGAACACTGATTACGTCACTGATTATGGGTAAAACTGGCTCGTGGGTTTATATGGTGGCTCAATATTTCGGAGTTGTTTTGCCTATACATTTCATTGGCTTTTTTTGTCACATTGATGTTTTGTTACTTTTTATTAGTCTTCCAGACGTCATATTATCTTTTTCTGTAGATGGAGTGGATGGTGTGAGGTAGCAAGAGCAGTGTTTGTATTGAGGGAGTATCTGAAAGGTCAATGCTCTTTATCGCTTCTGGATTTTGTTGCCATCTGTAAGGATGGGATGAGACAATTTCAGAACAAAGAAACTGTCAAGTGTCTGAAATGGAAAACCAAATATTTGTGGTAGTACACTTACTACAGAAAGTAACATTAAAAATAATAATAATAATAATAATAATAAACTGAAACAATTTAATTTCTTTTACTTTATAAGTTTATAAGTGAACTTTGTTTACAAATATTAACCTTCGACTATTGTAGCCGCCATCTTGTTAACTACCAACCTTGAAAATTTTACTTACCGGGTCCAGGTTCGATGTTGGACGAGCTGAAAAGCAAGATGGTTGTTTGAAATAACTAGTAATTCACTTTTTTCAATCAAATTTGTCTTATTTTTATTCAATCCAAATTCATCTTTTTCATAAAAGAAAACACTATGCATACCATCATAAAATACAAACGGAGCCATTACTCCGGCCTCCTTTACACATTTTGTTTTAGTAATATTCTCATACCTGTACAAACTTAAATTTATTCTTCTTCGCAAACCAGCGCTCCTTATTTATTATTTTTTATTCACGCACCCATTCATACATACCCCATTCCCTTATATGAGATCTCAGTTTAAAAAAATATAATGATGTTGAAATTTGGTTTAGCCCTTATTAAAATTTGGTTCTCCCCCCCCCCATTTGTTACTTAGCTGTTGTCCAGGAGACGTCAGTCCATTTTTGATGTAAACTCTCGATTTTCTCACGTACACTTTCACAGTAATTTTTTTCCAAGTAACTCGAAACTGTTAGCTCATTTTAAACTCTTTTAACAAACTCTTTTACATTCTTTCACAATTTACATTTTAAATTACGGGGGGCGCCCGTACAGTCGTCCGCAGAACTATTGTGTTGTGACCGATCGGCACAAAGTTGTAATTTCGACTGGGTTTACTTGAAACGGGCGAGCACACGGCCCGCGTCCGTCGTCGCTAGATGTTGTTTGTCGACTGCCTTTGTTCTCAGCGCAGATGGTTGGCATCGCCCTGCATTCCAAGTGACGTATTTTAAAGGTTCGGCCCTGACAGCATATGTTTTGATCGCTGAGTACATAGGTCAAAGTTCGTTCGCCTAAAAATAGCTGCTTCTCTGTCGTTTCGCGGGTGACCTTGACAATAACTCGTTCACTCGGCCTACGTCGTTATAATTTAGAAATAAAATTTTACAATTATTTTGTCGTGAACTCTTTTCCCCAAATTACCCCTGGGTAGGCCTAAATGTCCCGTTACAAAACTTAAAAATCTTCCATCAGTTAGAAAAGTTAGAAAACTTCTCATGACAACCTGTGTGTCATGAACTATGCTTTTACATGTGTGGAAATGTTGTACCCAAAATACCTATCCCTTCTTCCTTTCCTAATAACCAATCAACGACTAAAGGTAAATGAAGGGAAGGCCAAAAGATGAGGGAAAGAGTTAATAAAAAAATATAGGTTACAGAAGAATTGGCTGGAGAGTTTTTGGGAAAATTTCAAGGCAAAAAGGGGTGTGCGTTAAGTGTGATTAACATGGATCTGTATAATTGTGTACTAAATTAGATTCATTATTTCTTTGTAACTCGTTGAGTTTCTGGCAGGTCTACCATGTAATATCTTCATATAAATACACTGCAAGTAGGTTTATTTTCACCTCTACGCATGTTTCACAGAAATTATTCCGTATCTTCAGAGGTTTGTTTGAATTGTAATTGAGCGTATCACTTATATGAGGTATACTGAAGTGATAAGTAAGATATTGTAAGCAATACACTCAAACAAACCTCTGAAGATACAGAACAATTTCTGTGAAACATGCGTCAAGTGAAAATAAACCTACTTGCAGTAGGCCTATATTTATTTGAAGATATTAAATTACATTCATTTAATAAAATGTCAAGTGTAATAGGAGAATAGTAGAAATTAGATTTAAGAAGTTTGAAATGTTTTCCAAATTTCACTTATTTTGTTATCAATAATATTCTATTTCTCTTTCTAATAAAAAGGATCGTTATTATTTCCTGTTAAGTTTAGATCAGTTTAATAATTAAAATCCTTTCGAAAGCCAAGCGAATTCATTTTAAAACGCTTGAGTTACACCATGCTCTTTCATGGCGGAGGTGCTAAACTTGAACTATACAATTTAATAATAATCTCAACTTATAACAATAATAATAATGATAATAATAATAATTCAGTTTCCATACACTATCAGAAAACAACATATTAGATTGGTGGATGATCTTGGTTAAATAAAGGTGTCTACCATGTACTAAAAAAAATCTAATAAAAATATTGCAAACACTTCTGTCAGTGGAAATGAAACAGTTTCTTTGTCCAGAAATTTTCTCACAGTCTTATGCTGGGATTATGAGATTGTCATTAAACAATTTTTCTGTACACGAAAATAGTGTAGTAGTCGTTTTGTGTTTAAACATATTAGTTCACTTGAAATTTTCATGATTTAGAATATAGTGTATGGCACATACAGAAATTGAGCAGGGTGTTATGCATATACAGTCAGTGCAGGTAAATTAATTGTGTATAAACTGATGAGTTTATTTTGTCTTTTGTGTGTTCTGAACACCATTTTTACAATCTGTTCTTCAGTATGTGTCTGGTTACATCCGTTACTGTACATGCATAGTGCCATAGTGCCTAATGTCTCTATTTTATGAAAGTTTGTATGTTTTCAGATGACATGACCAAAGTCATTGTGTCTGTATGAGTGACTGTTTCCTATCATTCTGTATTTTAGTGTTAAAAGTTCTTTTTTTTCTTTCTGGATGCTCCAGCATCTGTGTTCGTTAATTTATTTACTGGTTGTAGCTGGGCTGGACGATGGGACAGTAAGCAAGAAAATATCTGTTTTTATCCTCGTATTTGTGTATAATAAATGTATCATATTCATACATCTGCTTGACCTCAAACTGTAGAAAGTAGCTACTAAATGCCGTAGTTACAAAATCTTCCATTCATAAATTTCTGAGTGGTGGTGAATGTGGGTTCTCAGTGGGCGCTCATTTAACTTGTTCATATACTTTGCTTTCAAACAGGAATACTGCTTTATGTACAGCATTATGCCTTTAAGACAACATTTTTTGTGATGATTCTTATGTTCGAATACAATTGAAGCATTAAGTTATATGAAAGTGTAACAGTCACACATACAAACACATTGCATGCACAGTAACGGATGTAACCGGACACATACAGACAAACAGATTGTAAAAATGATGTTCAGAACACAAAAGACAAAGTAATCTCATCAGTTTATACAGAACACTTAATTTACCTGCACAGACTGTATGTGGATAAGATACTTTGGTTTATGAGGAATTTTGAAAGAACTTTAATTAAATCTGACATACAGCTGGTTGACTGTAAGAAAACTGACCAGTATTATTATTATTGTTGTTGTTTTTGGAAAGGAATTCTCGTTTCTCATAAATCATTAAAAATACTGCTACTAAAAATCTTACGAAACAATTATTCACACACACTGCCTCATGTTACCCTTCGATATCCTGAGATTCTCCAGTACCCATTCCTAGCATGCTGCATTTTAAGGGGAAGTAAATACTGGAAGTGCCACTCCCCTCATGAAAACTCAGATATTAGCATTGTAAAACCTAATCCAGTAATTTCCTGATGACATACACCTGTGACTTATCTTCAAGATGACTACAGGAAATGTTCTCATGAAAAAAAAAAAAACAGTTTAGATGCATCACAAACCAGCATAGACACTATTTCTGTGTGCTCCCCCTATATTTATTTTTATTCAGTTTTAGCAGTCTGTTACACAAACAAAATTCTGAATTGATGCTTTTGAGTGAAGAGTAACTAGATTGAACTCCTGTAAATAGATTTTAAAATTGTACTTTAATGGACCAAATCTCAATTTAATAATGAAATACAAAATAGTTTAGTTGACTATAATCCCAGCACATATCGTAGGTGTAAAGTAATGTGTATCGAACCTATGACTTAGTAGAGAATATTAAAATTATAAAAGTGAAGAAAGTAAAAAATTTGAATTAAAAAAAAAATACAAATCACTGGAAACTCTTATTTGTACTATTTCAGTCAAAAATGTAGTTCAGTCATGTAAACCACACACACTTTTGTGCATCTGAATTTATAAAAGTCCCAGTACACAAACTTCAGCCATCGAAGAAGAGAATGGTTTGACATGCACGCGTTGTTTGTACGGTATATATATACTCATCATGTTGGATATGCCATGTCGTGTATGTACATCAGTAGCAGTGTAACAATGTGTGCATTATAATTATTCACCAGTTGTAGATGTCTTGAATATTAATCTGTTTTTTAGTGTTAGTGTGTCACACAGACTATTATCGTTACGTCTGGTATAGAATAGTAAATACAGTGCTGAGACTGGCGCCCACGTAGTTTGGGAATCATGTTTTGGCATTGTAAAGTAGTAACATGACTTTTCCCACAGATCAGTTTTTCAAGTCCACCGAATATTGATATCATTCATGTATGTTTGTTCAAGAAGAACAAAAGTGGAAGAATCGGTTGATTAAAAAAGTGTGAGAACAAAGGATTGACACTATAATTATGGGTAGTAGTAGAGCTTCGTATTATGAAGACACTAGTACAAGCAGAATTGAAGATATGAGAGCTGTCCAGAAAGTAACTTACGTTTCAGTGTGGGCGGCGATGGGGTGGGGCTAGCGCCGCCATCTTGATGACTCTGGGTGGCGTGACTCAGTACGCATCCAGCTGGGCCCGGTGTAGGTCTGTGTTGTGTTTCTGTGCTTCACTAATAATTTTTAAAATGAGTGCTGCGATTGAAAATCCCGCGAGCTGTGAAGTGCGCTCAGTAATAAGATTTCTGCAAGCAGAAAACTGCAGACCGGTGGACATTCATCGGCGACTGTGTGGGGTGTATGGGAAGAATGTTATGAGTGAGGGAGGAGTAAGGCAGTGGTGTCTTATGTTTAAAAATGGCCACACCAATGTGCACGATGATGAGCGGAGTGGCCGGCCGAGTGTTCTTACTGACAAACTGGTGGAAAAAATCCGTGAAAATCGCCGCTTTACAATTACTGAGCTATCACATTAGTTTCCTCAAATTTCACATAGTTTGCTTCATGAAGTTGTCACGATAAAGCTTGGTTACCATGAGTTTTGTGCGCGATGGGTCCCGAAAATGCTTACAGAAATGCACAAAAACCAGCGGAAGGCAGCATTGTCATTTCTTGATGCCTACGACAAGGATGGTGATTCTCTACTGCAACCCTCGAAAATTGCTCTCGCCCACTCGCCAGTGGCGAGTGGATTTTGACTGTGAAAAAAAGGAGAAAAGAGGAGAGAAAGAATGAAAAATGGAAAAAAGGACGTCTATTAAACCAAAACACGTCATGTTTTTGTTTTAGTAAAGGCGCGTGTTGAAGTCATAGGGTAGTTAGCTGTCACCATGTGAATTTTATAAACAAAACTGCTCTGTTGGATATAAACATCTTAAAACACGTCGAACAAAATAGTGTTGCTGAGAGAGGGGAACTGAAATTTCACGCCGTTCTGTGCGGGCCGCCGGCTGCCAGCCTTTGTCACTCCTTCCAAGTTGTACAGTCTGCTAATTATTGTTGAGTTGACCGGATGTGTTATGCGTGTGATTTATTGTTTCGTGTACTAAGAGTATTCTCAATTTCTAAGATTGTGTTCAGCGTGCATTTTATTTTTCGTGTGTTATTTTATTCATAATGAAACAGATTAAACTTAATTATTTCTTTAAAAAAAGTTCTACTGTCAGTACGATGACGCCTAGTGAGTCTGCGAGTGCGACGTCTACTGCTAGAGATGTAAGTGCCGGGCCTAGTAGGGAAACTGAAATGCCTACTATGGAAAACGCGAGTTCTAGTGGACTTAGGCCTACTCATGGTTCCTCTGGGAAACGAAAATTTCAAAGAGCTTGGCTGGATATCTTCCCCTGGCTAGCTTACGATTCCGACTGCGCAAAATGTACTATATGCGCTAAATACCCTCAAAATAGTGCAAATGGGTAGCAGGATTTTCTGGTTCCATGAAAAAGGAAACTTTTGTGTTTCATGGTAAAAGCCTAGTACATATGGACAATTTAACGCGGTTTGAAGTAGTCAGAACCAGGAAAAGCTCCTCTTGCCAAATGTATTAAGAAAATAGAGTCTTCTATGTTTGAGCATCTAACAACTTTATTCAACATAGCCTATTTTATAGGCATCAATGAAAAACCATTTACCGACTTCCCTAAGCAAGTTGCCCTTGCAACTAAATTAGGTGTAAATGTGGAGACAAAACAATATGTAAACGATAAAAACTGCCAAGTTTTCATTAATTTTATTGCTAAACAGTTACAGGAAGATGTGGTTCAAAAATTAAAAAATGCTCAGTGTTTCAGTATTTTGATTGATGGTTCCACGGACCGAAGTGCTGAGGAACATGTGATTATTTATGCTCGTTATGTGTGTGAAGGGGAGATAAGAGAAGACCTCTTAGGCCTTGTGCCTCTCGAGAGCGGTAGGGCAGAGTCGTATTTCACTGCTGTTACTGGGCTCTTGGATAACTTAGGGTTTGATTGGAGAAGAGAAAAGTACATGGTTAGTGTGGGAACTGATGGGGCGTCGTCTATGATTGGCTCAAAGTCAGGTTTCGTACTTCGTTTGAAAGAAGAAGCTCCGCATTTAATTAGCATTCACTGCGCCGCGCATCGTCTACAATTGGCCATACTTGATGCTGCCAATTCCATCTCTTACCTAGAAAAGCTTGACGAAACTATGAAGAACATATACAAATTTTACAAACGATCCTCAAAACGCCTCCATGAGCTTAAAAACACCGCGAAAACTTTAGAAAGTGAGATAGTAAAACTCAGAAATATTCACAATGTACGGTGGCTATGTAGTAAATCTGACGCTTTGAAAGCTTTGCGGCGTGATCTCGTACCTCTGGTCATCCATCTTGAGGATATAACGAACCGGAAAGCTACAACAGGAGAAGCTACGGATGCAGCTAGAGCAAAAGGCTATCTAAAAATCCTTACATCATACAAGTTTATAAAAACATTAAACTTTTTGATTGACCTGTATGGGAAACTAGAGCCATTTTGTAAAGTTTTACAGTTGAAACAGTTACTGGTCTCACAGGTACGATCGTCAATGATGGTAACGGTGGAAATGGTTCAGTTCTTGCTTTCATCTGAAGGATCCAGTGTGAAACAATTCCTTTCTGACACTTCAGACTCGGAGGAACTGAATTGCTCAAAATACAAAGGCGACCAAGGAATTGTTCTCACAAACACGTCTCAAGGGGAGGAAGAATACAAATCAATCCGTAATAAGCTGATCGAAAGCACAGTTCATTACTTGAAGTGCCGTGTTGATACACTTGAGACTGTAGTAGGCACCAAGTGCCACGTTCTGGATTTCTTTTGCCTTCCACAAGATGACACCCTAACTGCATATGGCAATGAGGAGATTCTTCAATTGGCGAATGTTTTTATTACTGGTGATATAAATGAGGATGTTTTGCTATCGGAATGGCTTCAATTAAAAATGATGGTTAAAGAAGAGCAAATAACTTCAAAAGGACTGGGTGAGCTATTAAAAACTCTGTACAAGTTTCCTGAGCGTTTTGGTGAGCTACAGAAAGTATTTTACGGCGTTGCATGCATGGCAGCAACAACAGCACCTTGTGAACGGGGATTTAGCTTCGTTAACAGGATAAAAGTGAAACAGAGACTTTCCCTGGACATCACTTCATTAGGAGATCTAATGCAGCTGGTAGTAAATGGACCACCCTTAGAAGATTTCAACCCTGGTGTAGCAATAGACAAATGGTATTTCTCGTCAGGACTTCGCCATGTTAGTGGCCACAAGAGGAAACACTCAGCCTAGTCCAGCTTGATTATTTTTAATCAATTATATTTTTCATCTTCAACTCGATAAGGGACTATCAGAATATAAACTGGGCTAATGAATAATGTAGCGGTACATGCTAAATATTAAATAATAAAGTTTTATCCCCCCCCCCCCCCCGGGAAACGGTATCTGGCGAGTGGGAAACGCCAACAATTTTCGAGGGTTGTCTACTGGACCGTATTGTAACGGGGGATGAAACCTGGGTTAGGTACGTTAATTGTGAAACAAAAAAATCAGTCATGGAATGGGGCCATACTCGCTCACCCAAAAAACCGAGGAAGTGTTTGCAGACCTTGTCAGCAAGGAAAATGATGGTGACAATTTTTTTTGGACAGAAAAGGGGTTCTCCTGGTAGAGTTTATGGAACAGGGTACCACAATCAACTCCGAGGTTCACTGTGAAACCTTAAAAAAGCAACGGAGAGCAATCCAAAACAAGCGATGCAGTAAGTTGAGCTCCGGGGTATTGTTCTTCCACGACAACGCCTGACCGCATACAGCAGCATGAACGCAAGAACTTCTGGGAAAGTTTGGATGGGAGATTTTCAATCATCCCCCATACAGCCCTGATCTGGCACCGAGCGATTGTCACCTGTTCATGCGTATGAAAAAGTGGCTGGCAACGCAGCGCTTTGAAGACGACGAAGAGCTGAAGGCAGGTGTTAATGAATGGCTGAAATCGCAGGCGGCAGATTTTTACGATGAGGGCTTTCAAAACTCGTAAATCATTACGATAAGTGTTTGAAATTGAATGGAGACTATGTGGAAAAATAGTCTAAGAATGTAGTTTTCAACTGTGTAAATAAAAAATGTTTCTTTCGTTTTTTTTATTTATTTATTCTAAAACGTAAGTTACTTTCTGGACAGCCCTCGTAATACTAATCTTTATCCAGTTGCCTATCATCACAAGAGTAGAGGTTCAGTGTGACCATCCTTCCAACTTTTGTATCCATGCACGCAATGCTTGGCTTGTAAGTAAACCACATTGCTTGTACCACTGGGTATATTGTACAAGACGTTGGAAGTACAAGTTCGTAAAGTGACATCTGTAGCGTACCAGTAAAACTGAAATTTTTAGATTTATACAAATTCATATTTCATGTAAACACCCCATAATATCCAAATCTATTTGTTAGTTTGTTCATTGTTTACAAGCTATTCGAAATTTACGTCCCATGAATTTTCAAAAATGGAAAAAATCAAATATCTTGTTGTGATTGACTTGTTTGTTTAAAAAGGTGTAGTGCCCATGGAAATTGATAAATGTGTTATGAGATGTCCTGCCTGCAAAAACAATGGTTTGCAAATGGGCGCTCAAGTTATATATGGGACGACCATTGAAGATAATTCCTGCGTTGATGTCCAAAAAGAAAAGTGGAACAGCTCAAGATATCATTAAAAAAAATTATACACAGTGTTGGAATATGAGCAATTGATAATAATGGATGAAATTGTTAAGATGATAGTGTCTGACATTAGCATCTGTATCATACTTTAACACAAGAACTTGGTATGAAGAAACTTTGTACAAAACGGGTGCTGCTTTTAAGTTGAACTTTCCCTAACAGGAGGGAAAGTTGAAAGTTGTATTGTTTACATCGAAATGCCGTTACTTGTCCAACTTTTATCATATAACAGTTGAATTCGTAATAGAGCTGCAAATATAAAAAAGAAAAACAGTTTCAGACCTAATTGAATAAACAAGAATTACAATCAAATTCATATACTTTCTGAATTATTTCAGACAATTCAGGACATTGTGTCACTTTTTGCCTTTATGAAGGTATCATAACTAATTTGTTTTAGTTTTATTGATCCTCATTGTTGTTTCCCTTGTGGTGCCACACCAGGATAATACGGCGTGAATCCCTATCTATTTATATCTGTTTGGTGGTTTGTCACTTTTCCTCTATAAAAATCTCAAATTAACCGCTCATCGTTTCTCGACCAAAACTTCTAATTTGAGTTTACCCCTGGGACTTTCCTTTTACATGAACATCTGATGATTTTTAATGTTGTGACATGGTATTCCGGCATCTCATGGTTGGATAATCTCAGATACTCATCAGCCAATCAGAGTATAGAGACAACATAGAAGATGACACCATGTACTTGGGAGTGGTCAAAGGGTAGAAAGAGACATAAGGTTAAGGTTAAGACACATAACCCATATAAGACATGAGGTTCATCACCGGGAGACGTGCTGTGTAAGAAGCTTGTGATGGTACAATCATGGTACATTTTATAATTACCTAAAATATGGTAAAGAGATCATAAATATTGTATTTTTCTATTTTTTGACATACCCAACCCAACCTCAAACAACCGATATCGAATTTACAGTGAATGGACTATATTACAATATTTGCCAGGATTTGAACTAATTCATGACAAAAAACGGTGTCACATCACAAAAACAGTGTGCAGTTATTGAGATAAGCAGAGCCAAGCCTTCGTTACGTCAGAGGCTGAGAATGTGTTGACAACTACAAACGGCGATGTCAACAACTTAGACAAAGAAAATGTGACGTCAGTACACCCCACTTCCGCAGATTTCAACCAGGAATTGCCGTCATTCTGTTGCAACAACTGATCAGCACCGGCCGGTTGCACATTCACTTACGAGTGAATTTTAACTTTTTAGACCACTGTAGGTGGTTAATAAACAGTATAATATCTACAATATAAATATATTAAAGACAGTGCGCCAACTCCAAGATGTGACCGGGAAAAATCGCCGAACTCGCGGTGCGCGAAGTTCGTATAAACAAAGGAAGCCAACACGAAATGGGTGAGATCTTTCCTTAATTCCTGATTTCATAATTTCCCAATATCAGTTTATTGTAGAAATTCATTTTTATTTTAAAAATTTCAATCTAAATCTAAGGAGCTCCAAAATTTAAATAAGTTTGTACCATGATAATGAAAGGGTGAGTGGTTGTGTGCGTGCGTAATTATTCTAAGTGCTGGGTTGAGCACCACTATATAAATATAAATATATATATGTTATTATTGTATAATCATTTAATCATATAATCATTAAACTTAATCAAATTTATTATTACACATTATGTTTTTGGAAGGGTTACAGTTGGTTTTAAAAAATGTTATGTAACAAAGTAAAGAATAAAAAGGGGTATTTCATTGGTAACAATTAGAACAGCTGTTTTGTTATTTCAAGCAATTTCCGTTTCCTAATAACTTCGCGTAACGAAATTCTGGCCCATGACTTAGGTAATAAATAAAGATGGCGTCCTAGTTTATGTATACATAACCACAATTGTGAGATATAATATATCGTATCTATAAATTCAAAAATAACGTAACTATACAAGCTCTTTCGCTACAAAGTCTCGCTCTTACTGCAAAGTCGTGCTCTCTGCACAAGCTCTTTGTAAAACTTAGTACCTTAGCAAAGATGTAGCGATACTTTGGTAAAAGCTTGAGTAAATGCTTAGTAAGTTTTTGCCTACTATGTTATAAGATATGTGAATATATACAGATTTGTTCAATCGCCAAGTATTCGAGAGTCATCACTTTAGGACTCCACTTGGTTTGTTATCCATTTCTATCATCTAAGAACTGCCTGTTTTTAAAAATTGATTGCAGTATGAGAAGTTTTTAAATAATATCATATAAGTATTTAAATAATTGTGCATGAAATAGTTAACTTCGGTTAATTACTTTCGGCACAGCATGGTGCGCGTAAATAGAGGTTTCTCTGGTGTCGTCATCTCTTCATACTGTAAGTGAGCTTGAGTTCTAATATAATTTACTGCAATACTATTTAATGTGTTTGTGTCAGCCATTAAATGCCACCTGCACCTCATTCTCACAATACTTTAAACATCCTGACCGTGTCTCGGTCACGACATGCCCTGTTATGGCGATCTCATTTTTGCAACCTTTCGTACTACTTTAGTGTAGCGTAGTAATAACATTATTGTTTACTTTACTTTGTAGTTAGTTTATTTTTATCTTCATTTTTCTTTACTCCTATTATGATTCTTACTTTTATTATTTTTTATTATTATCATAATTTGTTGCTATCAATTTCTTCATTACAGTTATACTTCAACTACAAGCTTGACTTCAGAAATTGTACAAAAAAAATAATATTCTGACTGGTGTTCTTTGGACCGTAAGTGGTCTGTGATAAGCTCAAAAGTGGCCCATGGGGGTATCAACATATAAGTATAAAAAGTAATAATAATGATAATTCAATCCAGCTAATAATATGCGGTTTAATCAAACTGTGTGCATGAGAGTGAAAGCGACAGGCTGATAACAAATTAGCATAAAGATATTGGTCAGATGCAAGCAGGGATATATGGCTAGCATTAAGCAGCAGTATCAACCCAAAACTTTCACAACTTGTGAAATAAATGCTATCTGGAGAATTCAGACACCAAAAAAATTTCATTTTGTAACGTGAATTACTATTTTTTTATATTTTTGTTTACCTTAGTTAACGACAAACAGGTATGTTTACCTCTGAATTCCGGACGCCATCCTGCGCTACTCCCAACTGTAAAAAATTTTGCATTTACCAGGGTTCGGTTAGACGAGCTGGAGAACAAAAATGGTTATTTCAATAAAACAGATTGATTACTTGTATACATCTTTTGATCTTGTTTATTATGCATTTATATTTCAATTCATTTTTATTACAAAACAAAACAATTTAAAGTCATTCGACTCCCATCATTTACCAAAAAATATCCCTTTTCCCTCTTCTAATTCTGATGTGATTTTTTAACGATAAAACAATAACAATGATTACATGATTTCATACACTGATAGTACCTAGATTCAAACTAGAAATAATTAAACACAGAAATAGTTAAATTAATTTCACGCAAACCAGCGCTTCATTTCCCCACACACACTCTTTCATACTTCACATATTTTATTTTTAATAACCCCTCTTTGAGCTCATGTTTTTCTTTAATATATATATTTGTGATTCTGATGACCAATTGACTGATTTATATAATTTATAATTGCTTTCTGTTTGTCGGTTACTTATCTGTCCATCCTCCAAACGACTCGTATCTTGTACTACGCACTCCCGATTACGCCTTATTTTTGACTTATTGCATTTTTAGAAAGATTAACTGTTAATTCGTTCTGATTAAGTTTTAAAATTTGTTGTTTCACATTTCACACTCTTTGTTCGGTATAGTTACATTATTTTGTACGGGCGCCCTTAAATTTGTTCCGGAACTTGTGTTGTGATCGATCGGCACCAATGTGTAATTTCAACTGTGTTTATTATAAACGGGCGAGCACATGGCCCACGTCTGCCATCGCTAGATGTTGGATGACGACTGACTCTACACCAAGCATAGCTTGTTGACACCGATTTGGCGAGCTAGCCGACACTCCCTGCATTCCAATATGACGTTGGCTGGGTTTGGCTTCTGACGTCGTATGTTGCTTTGTCCAACACACAAAGTTCACAGGTCAGATGGCTAAAAATAACTGTCTCCAGCGGTTAAACTGTTGACCTTGAGTTAATTCGTGTACAACATTTATAATCCCAATAATATTTTCAAATAACCTTTACATTTTACCAAAATATCCCTGGGTGGGTTGACTCGTCCCATTACAATTTGATTTAGGTATTCAAACTAAAATTTATTTTAGTTAATTTTGATTAGTTAAATGAAATTCAATAAAATTTGTTTTAGTTAATAAATAGGTTTACAAAATAAATTGTACTTTTCTATAGTGGACAAAAGTCCTAGGTAGAAGGGTGGTGATCCACAGTCATCTTAAGATAGAGAATGTATATTCTCTCTGCACGTCTTTGTGTGACTATCTTTATAGTGACTTTTCTGTCCAAGTCATAGCCTTTTGTGCATTTAAATATTCATCATCATCTGCAAGGATTAAACCAAGAATGGTTTGTTCCGGTCTCAAACAGTCAAAGAATCTAGAGCTGGTCACTCCAGTGCTTCCTCGGACGTCCCACACCTCTCTCTCCCTTCGGTTTATAGTTCCATAGTTGTTTGGGGATGTGGCTGTCATCCATTTATCAAAGATGTTCCCACCAATTCAGCTGATACTGGGCAATCCTGTTGAGTATATTTGTAATATTCAGTTCCTGCCATATATCTGTGTTTCTTCTATGATCGTGGAGAGTATACCCTTCCACGTGCCTGAGAAATCTCATTTCAGCCGCTTGGATACGACTGCCCTGGCCTCATTTAAATATTTTTATTTTCATTGAATATGCTTACACTTACTTTGTCAGAATTTAAGTTAGACATACTAACTTTCACTTTTTCACTGTGCGTGTGTGTGAAATTTTGAATACACAGTACACAGGAACTTTTACTTGATTGAAATAATTAATTATGCGGTATTTGTTGGTATGAAATGCTATAATATTCATGAATAGCTGATTACTGTTTGGCATATAGTACCTGTTTTCATAAGAAGAGGTGGTGTTTGCCCAATAATAATGTACTTTATTTCTGTTAGGTGCTACTTACAAGTTCAAACTTTGCATCGGAATACGAGGAAATAATCGTTGACCAGGGCAATGCAGTGCTACCGGATACAACAGTTTCTCCCAACCAGGAGTATCTTTACGTCCTGACAACATCTAAAGTAAGTATATCGTGGTGTATTGATTTTAATATCAATAATACACGTCATTAGTAATGCTGCACGTCATTTCTGCAACAGGAGCCGGTACAACCTACAAAACCCATGTTATTGAAACGCAGTGTCGTTTCTTGTTTTTTTCATGGCTCTTTTTTTTTTAATCTTTCTGTATAGAAATGAAAATGAAAACCTAAAAGTGCTGTAATTTCTGTGGAAAGTGTGAATGAATGGAATGCGTGGTAAAGCTTGTGAAATGAGAGCTTTAACTCCATTTTTGTTTGTACTTGTAGATATATGAGTGTATAACTATGTTAAATAAGTTAATGGAGTATGCCCCAAAGAAAACTGTATGGGTTAAATTCAGAAGAGAAAGTATTTGCTTTTATGTGTTTATAGATAAATGCTGTTTAAACAACACTGTACACTATGATTGCCTTTAATTTTCACAGTAGGTGAGCAGTGGCATACACATCAATCTGGGGGGGGGGGGCTGAACCTTAGCAGTCCATATATTAGCCTACTCTTCTACCACTTATAGTATAAGATAGAGTAGCCTACATATGCCAGTTAATGGTTACAATTTATTAGTAGGGTATTATTTTCAGTAGGTTTCACATTTTCTTTATTAAAAATATATTATTCGTGATTCATGACTAAACCAAAAATTAAAAAAAAATTATCCAAAAATTTCATATAAATGTAAAGTGTTTTTAAAGTAATTTTTTTAATTATTACAGCAGCACTATTCAAGATAGGAAATTAGGAACATTATTAAAATTATCGTTTTATTTATCGACATATCTGCAAAAAAAGTGCTGAATTTAACATAAGTACTAAATAATATTTGTATGAAAAAGCTTTATGTACTTATTTAAATGTCATAAAAATATTATTTAATACTTAAGTAAAAATTCTTAGGGTTCACTGGTAGTAGTGGCCGGGCCGGTGCGGCACCGTCAAATGAGAGCGAGAAAAAGAAAACATATAGCTTACTGAATGTTACATTCAGCGTAATACACCGCTCAATGAACTATAAATTATAACTGAAGTAATAATTGTTATTATAAACTACTTATTTTGTTAGTACTGGTATTTATATCCCCGTCCAAATCGGCCGAAATATGGAATTTTGTAATTTTAAACGAGAGACCAAGTAAATTGAGGAAGTGCATCTTACATTTTTGTGGTTGGGGGAGGGGCTTGAGCCCTCCTCTGCATACGCCACTGTAGGTGAGCTTAGATAACTCTATGGTTCATATGGACAAAGTCGACTGTTTGTGGAAAACAGCCAAACCAACAGTTGTCTTGTAAGGAAGCAAGCACCACGGCCAGTATACTAAAATAATCCTTTATTACAGTGCCCTTATCATAATTACAATCCGTGTTATATGTGACATTGTTTTTAAAAGATTAGGGGAAGCTCATTTTTTATCGGTAATGTGCCAAATGTACATAAGGGTTTGTTGCCTAAAATCATACGAGTACGTACTCTGTATTAGTATGTATAATTAGGGTAATTTGAAATTACTGAAATTGTGTACAAATATGTTTCAAAACATTAAAACTTTGTTATTTCTGTTTCAATGAATAACTGAGCATACAAGTAAAAAATAAGTTCTTAACCCAGTGACATAAAATGGTGCAGTACAGTTGGCACTGTGAAGGGCTGCTACTAATTTGCTTAGACATAAAAGACCAAATAATCAATATGACTGAATTTGGCCATATCTGAACATGATGTATATGACAGAACTGTGAACCTACAACTTTATTACTCAAATTGATGTTATGTTTATTTTACCAATAGGGCTGAAATCTCATTATTACTAATCTTAGAATCAAATACCTTGGGCTAGTAAAAATTTTTAACATAATTCTGTAACAAATTGTTAAAATTGATTTTAATAATGTACTAAAAGAAGATTTATGCAGCATGGAAATGTTTAATTAAAACCAGAAACCAAAATACAATGTAATTTTAATAAAACAAATATATTAAATCTCGTGCAAAAGGTTTTATGTAATCATTAAATAATAAAAAATAAATAAAATAGTAAAGAGGTGTAACATTGTAAATTACATTCTTTATTGTTTACATTAGAAGGTTGTTTAAAGTAAAATACTTGTTTCATCTGTAATACAAAATTATTCATCATGCCGATTGCGTACACGGTTTTATATGTAAGTGTATTAAAATGTCACCTTTTTAATTAATTATTTTATTTCAAAATTTCTTTTGCGCAATAATACCATTATGTTATGTAGTGTGGAAAACAGTTTACTCAATACTGTTGAGGGAAAACTATTTTGTTTGTGTCTGACAAGTTTAGATTTTTTTTGAAACATTAAAGAATAGCCAAGAATAGTCATAAATTGTATTTTAAAAAGCTGACATTTATTTTTATTTGAAATTAACAAATTGAAAAAAAGAAAAACTTCTTCTTACATTTGCCCCCCCCCCCCCACTTCAAATACATACCTCTTTGGATCTGCCCTGGGTGTAGTAACAGTGATGTTTTAGTACAACATTCAGAAATACAACCTGTATTGATTAAATGTTGATTGAGTCAGTATGAAACCACACATAATTACATGATTTAAATGTTTTAGGTTTTGAAAGTCAACTTGGAACATTGCAGTAGTTATACAAATTGTTCAACTTGCTTGGAAGCAAAGGATCCGTATTGTGGCTGGTGTTCCCTGGAGCGAAGGTACTGTTTTTAATATCTCTTCATTATTACACTGGTAAGCAGGAGAACTTGCTCACTATTTTGTGACAACTACATTTGTTATTACAGAAAATCAAAGTAATCAATTTTATTTTCTATAACTGTAAGTAAAGTTCTTCGTATGTATGGTTCTTAGTGTTTGGTGAGAAACATTGTGAGGAGGTGATCATATATCATTGTCATGGATAGCGAAGCTTACCTGTACATTAAAAAATAAAAGAAAAATTATGAAAATCCTGACTTCTGAACTACTTTTTTTATGGTATCTGTTACAGGTGTACAGTTAGAAGTGCGTGCCAAAAAGCAAGTCATAGCTCACCAAGATGGCTGTCTTTGGGTACTGGTCAGCAGTGTATAGATTTCGAGCAGATACTACCAGATCGTATTCCCATTAATCAGATGACTACAGTAAGTTTGTTACTGAGTGTATATATGTACGTATGAGTGAATATTAAAAATATGCGTATAATACAAGCTCCCAATAATTTATTCAGTCATAGTACATTAAATAAGCATTTAAGTTATGCAAGGTTGTGTTGTTGGAACTGTTAGAGGATTTATTATTTTTAAGTAATATATTTTTTTAATATTTGATGTATATTTCCCTTGTTAAAAAAGAATATATTAGAAATTTGAAAATGTTCCCTTGTAGTTAAGAATATTTCTGACTTAGGAACAAAGTTTTTTTTAATAAAATGAAATGTCAGTTAATAATGATTTCATTGTCATTTCTAAGCAGAACAGTTCATTTGTGTATTTGGTTTATTTATAAAACATTTTGTGTAAGTGTTTGTTAAAGTTAATATAAATAGTGTTGAAACTGATACCAAACTATAGGTAACCAAATATTAAACTAATATAAACTGATAATGTATTTCTAATACAAATTTTTGTAAGTACCTCTTTTACTTTTTTGCTTGAAGTAGTTATTTTTTTGTGTATCTCAAAGATGGAAGTTGATAATGCATCTTGAGTAGAGCATTAACTGTCATCGCATATAGGAGTCTGTGTTATCGAAACACAGTTGTATTTCTATGTTTATGAAATAATGATTTCCAATTTTGATAATTTAAATTTACTGTTAATATTCTATTAATGAAGAAAGTTGTGTTAGTGGTTAAAATCGCAAGGAGAATTATCACTGTTGCACACCACTATATAAAAATATTCCGATTAGCGCTGTCAAGCTTCACAGCTCATCGTCAGATCGGAAATGAACGAATAACTTAAAAATAAACCCTTCACCCCCACCCCACCATACCCTGCTCACACACAACAAGCTATAATTCAATGTCCCTTCCTCCCCTCTGAGCCCTGTCCCTCCATCTGGACAGTTACATATTTTTCTAGCAAATTCCTTGTGTTTCAGTGCTGTGTGTGTGTGTGTGTGTGTGTGTGTGTGTGTGTGTGTGTGTGTGTGTGCATTCCTTTTAAACCTACCGTCTTTCTCCCCCACATCTGGGCCAGTCACACACCCTTATTTAAAAATATCCAATTAGTCCTCTGCAATTTAATTCTTAATCTTATCTATCTGTCCTCTATCATTTACTTCTTAATTATGTTATAAAATATTTCTTCATTATCAAATTTACTTTTATTATTAATTAAATTGTCTAACCCTTTTTCTCTTTCTTTCAATATTTCTAACTCCTCCCTAAGTTTCCTTTCAACTGTGTTATTTACTACTTTTACAATTTCGTAGTCTTCCAAAGGATTAACAAACTTATGGTTGTCTTCTAATGGTTCGTTATATGCAAGACATTTCATAGAGTATGAAACTTAGGGAGGAGTTAGAAATATTGAAAGAAAGAGAAAAAGGGTTAGACAATTTAATTAATAATAAAATTAAATTTGATAATGAAGAAATATTTTATAACATAATTAAGAAGTAAATGATAGAGGACAGATAGATAAGGTTAAGATTTAAATTGCAGAGGAATAATTGGATATTTTTAAATAAGGGTGTGTGACTGGCCCAGATGTGGGGGAGAAAGACGGTAGGTTTAAAAGGAATGCACACACACACACACACAGCACTGAAACACAAGGAATTTGCTAGAAAAATATGTAACTGTCCAGATGGAGGGACAGGGCTCAGAGGGGAGGAAGGGACATTGAATTATAGCTTGTTGTGTGTGAGCAGGGTGTGGTGAGGTGGGGGTGAAGGGTTTATTTTTAAGTTATTCGTTCATTTCCGATGTGACGAGCTGTGGAGCTTGAAAGCGCTAATCGGAATATTTTTATATAGTGGTGTGCAACAGTGATAATTCTGCTTGTGTTAATATTCTGTACAGTATTAGTAGCCATATATTATTAGTATAATATTGCCATACTACTATTATTACTAGTATTGCCATATTACTAGTATGCCATTACTAGTATTGGGAGTACTAGTACTGCCATATTACTAGTATTGCCATATTAGTAGCCAATACTGTAGCCGTATTTTCATCAGCCTAGCATTAGTAAAGTGCAGACACAGAACTGTAGAGCAGTGGTTCCCAAACTTTTCAGTCCACGGACCCCCCCAAATAATTTAAAAATTCACGGACCCCGTCTGAGCTCTGGAATAAAACAAACCATAAATATGATAGAAACTCTTATATTTCAATTAAAATGTATTAAAATCAAAATTCTCTTAACTTGCAAAATTATAATATTAATATCAAACATAGTTTAAAGTGAACAATGGAACTGCTTTTGAACAATTAGGTCTGCAATATTGGATTTAATGTCCGATAATTTCAATATTAAGTCACTCTTGACATTGTGACAGTACGAAAATCTTGATGTCGGAATTATGGTAGGTATGAGTGGTAGCAAATTATCGTATTTTATTGTTTTACACACACACATACATAGATAGAACGATTTCCCTTTGTAAAAAGACAACGACGCAGATTCGACAGATCAAAACGATTCCAAGGTCAGGAGCGGACTTGCGAAGACGAGCATACACAATGGCGTTATATGTGCAAACTGACTTTCAATATCCAGCCAAAGCACAAATTACAGGAAAATGTAACAATATTTTAATTAGTGAGAAAATGTAAACAGAGTGTAAATTCAGTGCAGTAACAAACATAACTAACATCAGTATGCAGTAAAACAACAGAAAAACACCAGCCGGCGAAGAGGAGGTTCCAAAAGGACTACGCCACATCAGTAACAGGAAAGTGCACTAATCCCTTTTTACATATCACAATAAGTTTTTGAGCTCAACATGAAAATTCAATTCAATCCAAATTGTCTATGCTTTAAAGAAAACGAATGAGTGTGTGTGTAGCTGAGTAAATGTAAGGCCGAATATTAAACTGGCGAGACGCCATGAGGCGTTGGTTTGTGGTCTCTATTTAGTTGTTTATAAAGTCATGTTAAAATTTTAAGGATCAATTTAGTAGAGCTGCAGCTTATTTAAAAATATTTTGGGGAATTAAAATTAAAATGTAAGGTAATCAAAAGAATTATTAATTGTGTAGAGAGGCGGAAGTAGGAACGCCATTCTGTTTTATGCAATATGCCAGTAGCCATTTTGATGTTTTAGAAGACAAATTATGCAAATATGAAATAATAAAAAACAACCGTTTATTTTAACACAAATACTGTTAGTGTACGTTATTTCTGGTAACCGTTCCGTCTCAGCCTCGCTTATAAGAACCTTGGACCCGAATAATATCAAATACGTAAGGTTGGTAACACCAACATGGCGCCTGAACTAAAATGTAAACAGAGAACAGTTAACCTCGCTCAAACGGTAAGTAACCATGAATATATAATATTTATAATTGTAAGAGAGGGCGACCGTTAACAACATCTAGTTTATTTTGTAACTTTGACTTCAAGTACGTGAGCTGGGAGAATGCGGTTCCACATAAATAAGTGGAGGGAAACACAGTTAAATGTTTCAAAGCTTTTTGCAAGTTCAGGATAGTCAGTCATTACAAGTCATTACATAGGCTTATAACCAGAAGTCAGATAGCTGTAATTGCGAAAACTGTAATTTTAATGAACTGTCACTTGAAAGTTCTACCAATAAATCTTCTTCTTGTAGTGTAAGAGAGGGGTCTGGTCAGTTCGACTGACAAACGGATCTGCTACACGGCATGATTTAAAGCCATTATTTTGAAATTACTTTTACAATTACAATTAGTTTGAAACTAAAAAAAAAAAAAAAATGTAATCTTCTACTAATTGTTTTTAAGATTCTAGATTTTAGAACATAAAAAATCGGAGAAAATTATGGTATATTCTATTTGTTCTTAAAATTGCCTGCGGACCCCCCTGAAACATTGCCATGAAAAATTATGGTATATTCTATTTGTTTTTAAAAATGTCTGCGGACCTCCTGAAACATTGCTGTGGACCCCACTTTGGGAACTACTGCTGTAGTGTGTTCAAAATAACTATGTGCAAGTTTACTGTTAATATGAAATAATTTTATTTGTTTCTATCAAATTTGTAAACCTTTCAGGTGCAATTAACGATACGAACACTACCCGAGTTGCCATCTGGAGCAACTTACCGTTGTGTATTTGGTGGCGCTGACCCTATAGACGCTGGTGTGACAGGAGCTGGACTGTCGTGTCCGACGCCATCTATTACATCGAGGCCCTCAATACCGCCAGGCCAAGATCACGTTTTTGTTCCACTCTCCGTCCGGTCGTCAGAAACAAATAAAGACTTTGTTTCTCGCAATTTTGCGTATTATGACTGTTCTGCACATACACGATGTGTTGACTGTGTACGATCTCAGTGGGCGTGTAACTGGTGTGTGTATGAGAACAAGTGTACACATAATACGTCTTCTTGTCAGCGTACTGTGATCAGTGGTGAAAATGTAAGTGCAGCCATTTAGTATTGCAGTGGTGTAATTTAAATACCTAAGTGTAATATACCATGGTTGTTTTTTTATTATGAGACACTAAAAAAGGACAAAAATACCGTTTGTAGTATAGAAAATGTAGCTGTTATACATTCTTAAGCTTGTTGTATATGTAACCCTCCCAACTGGCTATCTGTAGGGTAGTCCTAAAGTGCCAAGCTGATTTCTCGCTATACAACATGTGTTTAGTTAAAATTCAATAAAAAATAATAATATTAAAGATAAATGAATGAAATTTTTAACTTACCTAAAATGCAAACATATAATCCATACAGTAAGTTATTTCTTCATTGTCTTTTATAAACTTATTTAACAAATATTTTAATATAAATTTTACTTCATACAAAGTACAAATTTGTAATTTTGACAGATAAAATCTGTAAAAAGTCGGTGGACAGACTATATTGATACTACCGAATGATAATTATGGTATTACACATATACATGTGTAACTTTTCTCCTCATATTGAAAGTTTCCAAATGAGATCATATTAAATATTTCGTACTTCATCAAGAGCACAGCTCAAGAAATAGTATAACTGGAAATATTATGTTCATTATAAACTTTGTGTTGATTCTATCTTTATTAAAATGAACATATTAACTAAGGTTTATTGGATACTGTTCAGCAGTAGTTAATTGCATTGTAATCATGTAGCAATCTATGCACATTTTGTACCTTGTATCTTACAAATTTTGTAATTCCTAAAAATAATTTTTAGATAAGTTTATTCCTGAAATAGTACCCATCTATTTGATTTAAAAATAAATTTTTAAAGTTTATGTATCAAGATGTTTCATTTGACATTGTGGAATGTTTTCATTTGGCAGACAGATATAGCTCTGCTACAAAAGCAGATCGATTCAGAGGCAAAAGTATTTAAACTGAATGTCGGAAGACACTTTTCGTTACGTATAATGAAAAACATTATTCAGACTCGATGTTTCGCCCTTGATGAAGTTTTATTTCCAAATTATTTATAACAATGTCATAATACCAGTACATACAAAATACTCAGTTTAATAAATTTGAACCAGTAATTAATAACAAAATAAGTATTTCATAATGAAGCAGGATAAAACAAATCTTCCCTTTCTAGTATCATTGTGTGCAATTGATTTTGCACATATGTGTGTGTGGAGACCATAATTCTCAAGATGCCATAACATTCTGAGGTGTCCATGCATCCTCTTAAACACCCATTTGGCTTTCCACTAACCTTTCCATCTATTAGCAGAGTTGTGTAGCTTCTTCTTTTACTATTACTACACTCCTACAGCTCTAATTGAGTCTTGACCTTTTTTAGTTTTTGCCACCATTCTTATTTCTCTGCGTGCACTCTTTTACAATTTCGGAGACCTAGAAGGTTGTGTGCATCATCAGTTACCATGACTTTCCAGCGTTTCCAAGGCTTTCCTACTGGTCTTGTACTTTGTATGTTTAAGTGCTCTTGTCGGTAATCTACACTCTCCCACCGTAATAACATTCCAGTGTGCAGAAGTCTCTATTCCACGATGATTTCTGATAGTGGTCCATCCCAGGAAATTTGATATATTTCATTGACGTATCTCATTCGCCAGATACCGTTATCTTATACTGGACCAAATACACTTCAAGCACCTTTATCTTAAACATATCGAGATTGTTTATCGATTTTTGTGTTAGCGCCTAAGTTTCACTACTGTAACTTATGATTGGTTGAATCATTGTTTTGTACAACCTTAACTTTGTATTTCAGTGGCCATACCTTGCTAAACTTAATTTTAGCTATTATGCCTAATCAGGTGTACCAGGTATTAACATTGGTTCCAGCAAGATTTTCCTGCTTCATTCATAATTCCTCTTCAATACGTCATTACTGCTCATCTTAACTTCTTCAACTCCTGCCTCTTCCCCTTTAGGTAACCATGTCTATTCTGGAAATGAACACTTTCATGGGCAGCCAACATCCGCTTGTCAAATAAATGTATATTAAATACAACTATTTCATTAACGACTTGGAACACAAAGTTTTTTATGAGTAAAACATAAAGTTTTACCTTACAACCTGAACCGGTTTGCACTTTTAAAAAGCTTCTTCAGAGGTTGCCGCTGGTAGCTCTGTCCGTCCTGTTGTGGGCGACGGAATCGAATTTCGAAAGATCGATGTTGTGTTTGTGGGGTGAGATATGTTCGAATAATGCGTGCAATTTGAATTGTGCCTGTTCGTTTAGGATGTTGTTTTTATTTGTTTTCGTGTGTTTGTATATTTCCAATTGTTCTAGAGTGTCTAGTTTTCGGCCTTTTGTGTGTACATGTAGAATGTTCATGTTATTGTCAATGTTTTTGTATGTGTGGTTTGCTTCAATGAGGTGGTTTGCAAAAGTGGATTCTGTAGTGGAGTGGAGTGCCTTTGTGTGTTCAATGTATCTCTGTTTGAAGCTATGTCCTGTCTGGCCTATGTAGAATTTGTTGCAGTTTGAGCAATTTAGTTTGTAAACACCAGGTAGATCGAATTTGTTTTGTGCGTTGTGTGTGTGTTTTGGTAGTGTGTGTTCTGTTTTGTTAGTAGTTTTGTAAGCGATTCTGTATCCTGCTTTTTTGAATTTGTGGGCTATTTTTTCAGTTTGTTTGTTGATGTATGTTAGTGTTATGAATTTGTTGTTTTCTGTCTTTGTCTGTTGTTTGTTTTGTGTAGGAGTTTATTGACTATTGTTCTGTCGTATCCGTTAGATTCTGCTAGATATTTTATCGTGTTTAGTTCGTCTTTGTAGTCTATTTCATCTAAGAGGATGTTGTTAAGTCTATGTATCATGGTTCTAAAAGCAGCTAGTTTGTGTTGTATTGGGTGATTGGAGGTGTCGTGTATTAGTGTGTCAGTTGTAGTTGGTTTTCTGTATATACTGAATTTGTGCCTGTGTTCTAGTTTTGTGATGGAGAGGTCTAAGAAGTTTATGGTATTGTTGTGTTCGTATTCGGCAGTAAAGGTTATGTTTTTATGTATTTTGTTTATGTGCGTTAGTAACTGTTCACATTGTCTTTTGTTTCCCCTGTATAGTATTAGAATGTCATCAATGTATCTGTGCCAATATAGTATTTTATGTGAGTGTCTGTCATTGTTTGTGAGTATTTTTGTTTTTTCTAAGTGTTGGAGGAAGACTTCTGCTAGAATGCTGGATATGGGGGAGCCCATGGGTAGACCATCATTCTGTGTGTAATATTTATTGTTATAAGTAAAGTAGTTTTGTTTTGTGATAATGTTCAGAGTTTCTGTTATTTTGTTGATAAGTTTGTCTGGTGTGTTGTTCTGTTTGAGTTTGTTTTGTAGGATGGTGATTGTTTCAGAGATGGCGATGTTTGTGTACAGGTTTTAATGTCAAAGGAGGCTAATGTGGCATTATGGGGGATGTGTATGTCTTTTATTTTTGTTACTAGGTCTGTGTTGTTTTTTATTGCAATGTTGTTGTCTAGTTGTGCGTGTTGTCTGATAATTTTGTCTAGATGTTTTGCGAGTTTGTATGCAGGGGCATTACGGTAGTTGATAATGGGGAGGATCGGAATATCTTCTTTATGGATTTTGGGAAGCGCTTGGAGGGTAGAAGCTGATGGTCGGATTTGTTTCATGTAGGGCTTTTGTTTGTGTGTCATTATGTGTTTGGCTTTGTTGACTAGTTGTTTTACTGTGTTTTGGTATCTATCGGTGGGGTCGTGTTTTAGTTCTGTGATGTTGTTCTGTTCCATGAAGTTTTGTACTTTGTTGTGTAGGTTGTCTGTGGAGATGATTACAGTCGTGTTGCCTTTGTCTGCTTTTACAAATGTGATGTTGTGTTTGTGTGGCTTTTCCCTCAGTTTGATGGCTGTGTGTATTTCTGAGTTGTGGTTCTTGTTGTCTGGTGTCTTGTGTGCTCCTATTATATTGTTTATATTATGTCTTAGTGTGTCTTGATGTTCTGGTGCTGTGTTTTGTATATTTGTTTCAGTGTCAACTATGAGTTTTGTTAGTGTTTGGTTGTTTTGTTTGTAATGTCTGTTATGTTTTAGGCCTTTATCAAGGAGTGTTTGTTCGTTTTTAGTGATTGTGATGTTCATGAGGTTTACTGTACGTGGGTAGAATTTGTGTGAAGGAATTATATTTGTGCTGATTGGTGTCAGGTTTTTTATTTTTCTCTCGTGTTTTGTCTGTATGTTATGTATTTGTTTTTTGTCCATTCATTTGTGTGATGTAAAAGTTCAGTCATGTAATTGTGTCCATATATGTTGGCGAACTGTAGGTGTAGCGTTAGTGCTTTGCGGTTGAGAGCATCTTTTTTCTTATATAACTGTTTTATGGATTCTTTTATGTATGTCCTTTGTGCAATGTTTTGTGTTGTTTGAGCTGCCTGATTGTTGTGTTTCATTTTGATTTGTGCAATCATCAACTAGTTCTATGGTATCTACTAGTTCGTGTCTCTGATCCAGAACTATGTTCCACTCAAAACATTTCTTTCTTTCAAGTTCAATGTTTCTCATGATTAGCAGCTGTAACTGTTTAAAAAAATGGTAAGATGCCCCGAGATTAATCACTCACCTTGCACCTTCAGAAGACCCCAAAAACCCAGGTTGCCACCACATTTTGGCAGATGGAATGTGGATCTGCAAGACTGTCCCCATGAAAACAACTTAAATACTTAAAACTTTCCCTTAATAGAATTTTCCAGATTCATTAGACGAACTCGTTGAGCACAGGTTAGCTTAAGGCAAGGTGACATTAGAAATAACTTAAGTCATATACATTGTTAGACAAATGAACTTATTCATTGATACATTAACTATGGCTGGCTTAGCTAACCCAAAATCGTTACATTTGTATTACGTTGCAACATGACTGTTATTGCTCATATTAAATATATATATTTGCCAAAGACTGAAATTTGCGATGAAAGAAATAAAAACTGTAATTTACGACAAAAGAAACTTAGCAGGTGCAAACTCCTTTTCGTGTGGTGCGAGATCACTTAAGCATGTGAAAATGAGTTTTGAGCATGTACACCTGTCAAATAAGTATGCACTTCCCAGGCCAAAGTCATGCACAAAAATTCCATGTGGTATGAAGTTCTGTTTCACACATACATACACACAAAAATCTGTCTTTGTGCTGTGCTATATAAAATGTCCCATTACACAGCCTCTTATTCTTCATCATAAAACGTATGTCTACTTGAGTTAGTCTAGATTTAATTTGTTTTGCAGATCTTTGATTATAAAACTCGTACATAATTTTTCTATCCTTGTGGTCACATCTTTAAGAACTTTTTAACACTTTGCCCTGATGCTTGGAGAAATTGCAGGTTAACTTGTGTAACAGCAATTGGACAGATAATTTACAGAATCCCGTTGTTTTCCATGTGTAGATTGGAGTTTTTAGTACATAATGAAAACACAGATAGCAGCACATGTTAGAATTCTCCTTTTTTTTCTGTTTTCTCTTTTTTCCAAGTTACACAGTTCATTGGATCAGACCATATATTTACTGGATTATTTATTATATCACAATCCCATGTTTTACTTTTTCCCTTTCTCAAAAAAAAAAAAAAAAAAAAAATCTGGTTCCAGTGATTAAAAATTTTTAGCATCACAAAAACAAATGTATCCTATGTTTGATAAAATTTCCAAGTTAAAGTGTTAATTTCATATCGTGTATGACATTTCTAACAATTCTTAATCTTTAAAACCAATTTTGAAAATTTTACAAAATATCCAGGCTGTGGGGAGTGTCCAATGTCCAAGTGATGTTTTTTGAGTATTCATTCTCAAAAACTAAGAATGAATAATGGTATCTTCATATGTCACTCACAATTATAAGATAGTTTCTCCCATGAGTTTGTGTTTATGTAAGCAAATTGCTCTTTGTAACATTATTAACTATTTTATTGTGCATCCTTCTTGTCCAGTTTTGTTATAATTGTGTTTCTGTAGGGATTTTTCCAAGTAATATGTAAGCTTTTTCTTAGCCCCCCCCCATACATACATTGTGTTATTTTTTAATGCCTAGCCATTATACTTTTTCTTTCTTTCCTTCACTAATAATTTTATTTCTGATCCTCCAATAGATTGCTTCAGCACATACCAGACTCCACTTGTAAACACCAGTGTCCAGTGTATGAATACAGAACCTAAACAGATGACCCTGAATCATAAAGATGTCTATAATGATAGACAGTTCATTCAATCCGTTACTTCTCATACTGATCATGTTTTAAATTTTTTGTTTGTTTTCACCCATGACTTACTGTACGTAATTTTCTTCACTGTGTACAGTTTTTAGTAGCATTTTTTATAGCATATTTAACAGCATCTCAGTTTTCATTTTTTCATTGACTTCTTGTAGACTGGTCTTCGTTCACACATATAAACTTATCCCTTAGATGATATTTACTAAATCCCTTTTTTGAAATCATATAATTCGCTTCTTAGAGCTCTCTTAATTCTCCTTATTTTCTTTAGTTTCAACTGGAAATTAAATTGTAAGTTTCCTGTCACTATCAGTATCAACTTCTAAAACCGTTTCTGGATTCCTCCCTTTTCTCATGACAAGTCAGTTTGCAATATTCCTGTATCCCCGTCATCTGCTGTTTACATTTTCTTCTTGGCCCATTGTTAGTGTTTTGTGAAAAAATCAATTCTTTTTCTTTGCAGAATTAATTGAGTCTCTCTCTCTCTCTCTCTCTCTCTCTCTCTCTCTCTCTCTCTCTCTCTCTCTCTCTCTCCCCCCCCCCCCCAAATCCAACCCAACCCAAACTGTGACAAACAAAAACTACCTCATCAAACTGTGACAAACAAAAACAACCTCTGTCCATTCCATTCCTTTCATTATGTCACCCTGAATAAATGACTCTAAAGTCATTGTTCTAAACATGTGCTTGCTTGGTTTCCATTTGAATTTGTTAATATTGTGTTTTTAATTTCAGAATCCAGCTCACTTAGCAACGCACGGTGCAAGTTCGTGTCCTCGCTTCCGCCCTCTCGCACAACAGATTCTCTTGCCAAACAGTGTTCCTAAAGAGATAGTTCTAGAAGTAGAAAACCTGCCACACCCACAACCTGGGCACACTGGTTTCCAGTGTATAGTAACAATAGAGGGTGCCAAAATGATGGTTCCTGCTCGTGTCGAGGCTAACAAATTCATTGTCTGTGATAAAACTACTGTAAGTACTTTGATTTAAATTTGCATGTAGTCATGTAGATGTTGCAAAAACCCAACAGAAAATTATGTAAAACAATTAAATCAATGTATAAACAGATGCACCCATTTGTTTGATGAACAAACAAGAAGATCTTTAAAACCAATAAATTCAAAAGCACCCGTTTTAACAGGATTACCCAAACTCCACAAGGATGCTATCCCCTTGAGACCGTTATTAAATTTCACCACTGCTCCGGGGTATAAAACAGCTAAAAAGTTAGTCACCATAATAAAACACAATATACAAATAATTAATGATCATAGTCTAATTAATAGCGTTGACTTTGTGAATAAAGTTAAAAATTTAATAGTTGAACCGACCCACAAACTTATTTCCTTTGATATTGTGGATTTGTATACGAATATACCAGTAGCGGAGACCTTGCGTATACTTAGGACTAACCTTATTAATACTAATAAATTGGATATTAATAATATAAATGAATTGATGCACATTTTGGAATTAGTTCTTGATCAAAATTACTTTACCCACAATAATCAATTTTTCAGACAACAAAATGGGTTAGCAATGGGTTCTCCACTTTCAGGTCTTCTTGCAGATATATACCTAAATAATTTCGAAAATTCATTCATTCTTACTAATAACAAACACAGTAGTAACATAATATTTTACGGCAGGTATGTTGATGATACCTTTTTAATATACAAAGGTACACAAAGACAAATTAATAATTTACATAATCATTTGAATAATATCAATAACAAAATGCAGTTCACGCTTGAAAGTGAAGAAAATGGTAAACTGAATTTTCTAGATTTAACTGTTGCTAAGGACAATAATAATAAAAAGTTGCAATTTGACATATATAGAAAACCCACAATGACTGACATTGTAATACATGCTAAGTCGTTTCATCCTTTATCACAAAAGTTAGCTGCCTTCCACAGTATGATTTATAGACATTTATCTTTGCCCCTCGGTGATAAAGAATACCGTGAGGAGTTAGACACCATTAAACACATTGCTGTCGCTAATGGTTATGATGTCAATATGGTGAATAACATCCTTCGAAAACAAGAAAGGACATCGCAACATTAATGGACGTAAAACACGCGAAAATACAACACGCAAATATATTGCAACACCGTACACATACCTTATGCCACAGATCTTTGGGTCAATTTTTGGTAAAACCAGTAATATCAAGGTCACTTATAAGACCACTAATAGTATTATGAATAATCTTCGTGTCCGCAGAACCACCAGCCTTGAACACAAAACTGGTGTTTACAAATTGATATGTGACGATTGCGACGCTTTTTATGTGGGCCAGACAGGACGTGGTTTTTTTAAAAAGATTTATAGAACATAGGCCGCCTACACATTTTCACAGTTTGGACAATATCAAGTCAAAATTTGCAGAACACCTCATTTCCGAAAATCATAGCTACACTAATTTTAAAACTAATTTGAAACCCCTTCACATATGTAAGAAAGGGCGATATTTGAACGCTCTTGAAGAATACGAAATTTATAAAGCACACAATAATATTGGTACCAAGCCGCATGTTTTAAATGATAAATTGGTTTTCAAGTCAAATGTATTGTACAACACTGCCTTGCGCTACTGTCGTGGTGGGAGCGAGACGTAAATTAGTGCGCGGTCGGTTTTCATACGATGTACATCGGTAACCTTCGTACTCGCTGTAAATATTATATTATTATGTTATATTAAGTTATTTTATATTGGATTTTAATATTTTAAGTGTTTGACAAGTGTATCAAATTTAAATGATACACAATTACTTTTAAATTCTGATGATGGGACAAGGGTCCCGAAACAAGTAAATTTTATAAAGACGCTGTTTCTGGAAAGCCGCAGACGGTAGTTCCAATATATTTGATTGAACAACACGTGGCTTGGTACTAAACATTTGGGATTTATTCCTTTTAAACATTGCAAAATGTGCTAACTGTGTGTGTGCTAACTACAAACGGTTTATAGTTCATTGTTTCAAGTTGGTACAGTGTTCTTTTAATTTCTCCATGTCTGATGAACCCGTTTACGAAGTGAAACATTTAAAACCACTGGTGTTTTTTTTCCTTATGCATGTTCATTTATTGGGAAACAAATAATTTGATAAGTTTGTTGCATTTACCTCTAACAATTTTTAGGTGAAAATAAAAATTGTATTGAGGGTTAGAAAGTCATTGAAAAGTACTTCATTAGAAAGCATTAGAATCTACAACAAAAGAAAAGTTAATTAATATTAGAACATGTTTTGACTATGAAGAAATAGTGCATTGAGTTAAATAATCGCTAATTTGGTGTAAATTTCAATATATGTATAGTGTTGGCAGGTGTTTAATCCAGGTTACAGAAAATTGAAAATGTTACTGGTGTAGTCTGATGACTAGCCTGTAGGAGTTAGTTTTAGTGTTGGGCTGAAATAATGGTGTAGTGACCAAAGTATTTTACTGTCAGTAGTATGACCAGTACACTACTGGAGTAAGAACCTTTTACATAACTCACCAGTGGCAAGTACAGGGTATAAAATGAATATTCAGTAAAGCTTCATTTATATGTTTTTCAGGGGACTTCAAAGAAAAAGCGTATAAATGTGAAAAATAACATACTGAGGCATTAGTTCCCTCAAATGAGTTTCTTTCCATTCACACACTGTATTAACATCTACCCTCTTACTCTCACCAAACACGATTTTGCTGCCTTATCTAAAATTTATGTATCCAGCCAGTCGATGCCTGAAAATCTTCGACACTAAACCTGACTGCCAGTTCATTTGCTTTTTGCAAAGCACTGGTCCGCTGATAGGAATTCCTTCTGACCTGTGCTGCTGGAACCATTTAACAGGCAGTCTTCCAAGTGTTCATATATTCTGCCTTGAAAATACGTGTTCGATTACTACTAGAAACACTAAATACACGAGCCCCCTTTCTTCTGTTTTGGTTGCTTTAGCCACATGTGAATTTTATGTCGATGGAGCAGTCCCTAACTAATTAGCGATGTCTTCTCAATTCTTACTCCAGCTTTCTTTCACTACTTTCAAAATGTTTTATTTCTAACCATTCGTAACGCATTCCTTCCACTCATTTTCCACTCACTATGTTCCCTCTAATAGAAACATTAACAAACTGATGTCGATGAAGCGATGAAGGTTTATTAGCAGTGAACAAATACGGTACGTTTCTAGGAATTAAAGCCAGTTCAAAGGTTGTTTAACAACTGCTACTTCAGCCGGTCAGTACTAATTGATGATTCCTTAGAAATGTACAGTCTATCCAAAATATTTGCTTTCAGACATTCATTTTGTGACATTTCCGTGTAAATCTAAACATTAAAAAGTAAATATTTAAACATATAAATGAAGTTTTGTACCTCCAGGGACTTAAGAATGTGATCGTATAAGTGTAAAAAACGAGTAAACGAAAAATGTGTATAGGAATTTCACTGTACAGTGTAGGAATTTTGCAGGTAATCTTTTGTGATTCTCGTTAATAATAACAACACTGTTTTTCAGTTTAACACAATTGTTTTATTTCTTTTAAAATCAAACATTTCACTCATACTGTGTTGAGGCATCAACATGGTTTCAGTCGAGCCACTGAGGATGTCTCATCGTAGTATGGGTGCGGTGGTTGGTTTTAAAAGAAATGAAATGATGTGTGTTGAACCAAATAACACTTTTGTTGTAATTATAAAACACTTAAACTCAAATGTTCCCTCCAAACTTATTTTCCAAAATTAATAAAAATTGTTATTTCAGTAAACATTATACAGTAGTGTAAATAATACAAAAGTTCTGGTCTGCGGACGTTTGGTAGACAAATTTGTCTTTAACAAGTGATAATTGAATTAACAAAATAACATGATTTTCATATGTGCATTGTTTTAGTACTCGTACGAAGCGAACACTGGGGAATATGAAGCAAGCGTGAGCATGGTTTGGAATAGAAATCATCACGTGGACACTGTCAGTATTACACTGTACAAATGTGATATACTCGGTTCGCACAGAGAACATCCCGATTGTTCTTTGTGTGTCACTCGACATGCCAAGTATCACTGTACATGGTGTGCGAATACGTGCAGTTATGCTGATACATGTCTTCAGATACCTGTCAACGAGTGTCCAAAACCTCGCATAGATATGGTATGTTTGTGATAAAAATAATTTTTGTGTTCTTGTGTGTAAATGTATTGTGTCAGTAAGAGCAAATGTTGGTGGTGTGTGTGAATGTATGAATGCAAGGTACTGTATTGTTGATATTCTATGCACGTGTAACTTACTTAAACCCTTAATTGTTTTTTTATGTAATATTCCAATGGTTTATTTAGAAAAATAAGTATAGTAATCCCCACTTATAATCGACAGCTCTAAAAAAATCGTAACATGTTGAAAAATCAAAAACAATCGGGCTCAAAAATTTAAAGTGAGTGAAATAAAAAGCACTTGAACTTTGTCACCGAACATAACGAATGAAAAACCAATCAAAAAATGAAAACATATCGCCCTATTATGACCACTTGCGACACCTTGGTGAGTTACTGAGTAAAGAAATTAATTCTAATCAATCTCAAACAAAAATTAGTAATTTTTTAAAGCCAGTAAATATGGAAAGCGATTCTGGCACATAGCCTTCATGTTTTTAAAGAAGACAGACAATGAACAAAGTTTTACTATAATTATGAATATTTTGTGTAAAGTATAAACTATTCTTTACAATGGACTAAGATTTTATTACAATTATGCATACAGTATTTAATATAAGACACAACTGTTTTTACTGCTGTATTGTTACCTATTTTATATAAATAGAGAAAATAAATAGTTTCTGTTTTTATCCACGTAGTTTAAATGAGTCATATCCGTATTATAAGGCCTATTTGCTATATACAGTAGACTCTCAACTATCCAACCTAATGTGGCGGTCGGCCGGGTCGGATAGCAAAAAATTCGGATACACCGGACCCGTAGGCATACCAGCCTCTGTAAGGTCAATGACCGCCACCCTATTGCGTTGAATGTACTTGTTGCTATTTGGATGCGTACGTCATATCAGTTTGTCCTTATAAATGACGTACAGTAATAAATGAATTAGAAAGAAATGAAATAAGAATTCGCAACTACAGTATCTTTCACAAAACCTTTATTTGAAGGACGAAACAAAATGTGTAGTTAACAATAAGTTGAATGAGTTTTACTATGAGTTTTAATTTATACGAAAGCTTTCAACCAAATTAGTTGTTAATATAAATCAAATTATAATAACCTAACACTACGTACTGTATAATGAAAGAACAAGTGAAACTTACATTGTCTAAGGTTTGAAAAAGTCTGTAATTGAGACCTGCTTCTTTCCTCGCATTAATTTCCTCGCCGCTATATCCTTCCACTTATGTAAACATATGATGTCTGCTGATGTTGCTTCTTCTTGCTGGCCAATGTATTCCACTACTGTCTCGATCGCCTTCAGGCCTTCGGAGTGGGTTATACGATCGGAGGGTTCATCACCTTGTTCCTCTTCAATCGGCTGTTCATTTAATACCATCGCTACAATATCTTCGTCTGCAATTTCTTCGATTTCGTTCTTTGCCAACCAGTCTGTGATGTCTTCCAATGAAGCTTCCTCACATCCGGGAACTTTTTCTAACAGCGATACAAGCGCAGTGTTATCAGTTGCATTTTCCACATCACATTGCTGTTCTACCTCTTCCCACTTATCACTGGCTCTGTGATCCAGCAAAATTTTCCACGGTCGCACAAGTGTTAAAGATGGAATTTCATCCAATGCCTCGGACACCCATCTGATGACGTCAAGCATGTCTACTGACTGTAGTGCCGTCGCAACTTCTGTATTATCAATTGTCGCGATGATATAGCTTAGTAGTCTACGTCGATATTTCTTTTTCAAAGCTTGGAGCACTCCCTGATCCATTGGCTGACATATAGATGTTAACATTTGCAGGCAAGAACAAAGTTTTTAGGTCTCATCTTATAATTGGTCATTTGCTGGATGTGAAGGAGCGTTATCCAAAACTAGGATTGTTTTCCTCGTTAAATTGTTTTCAGCTAAATGTTTTTCAACTTGTGGCACAAATTCCTGTTCAAAACAAATTTTGAAAATTTCTCCATTCATCCACACCTTTTTCTGATGGGTATAATGCAGGGGCAAAGAACTTAAATCTTTAAGATTTTTAAAAGCCCTAAGCTTGCGAGATTTTCCAATCAAGGTCAGTCTCAACTTGTGGTTTCCGGTTGCGTTACTACAAGCTAAAACTGTAACGCGGTCCTTGCTCTTCTTGAACCCTGGTGTGGCCTTTTCCTGTTTAGACGCTAGTGTTTTAGATGGCAACATACAATAATTCAAACCTGTCTCATCACAGTTGTACACTTGTTCTCCGGAAATACCTTCCTTATCAAGCAGGTCAAAAAAGTGTTTTTTAAAGTCAGGGACATTGTCCTTATTAGCAGACAATGCTTCACCACTAATCGTCATCTGACGAACACCAAAACGTTTCTTCCAGCGATCAAGCCACCCCATCACTGGCAGTAAACTCACCATCGTCTCCTTCGATCTGTTTTTTAAACTGAATCGCTTTTTCTTGGAGCAAGGGGCCTGAAACCGTCAATCATTTCCCCCTCACATTTTCATACCACAGATATAAAGCCTCTTCAACTCCCACATGTTTTCCTTTTTGCATAGTTTTTCTAACTTTCACGCCACTGCCACGTGCTTGCTTAGAACACCATTTTTCAATCTCTGCACGATTTCTTCGCCAATCACCCACAGTAGTTTTTCCAACTCCTAACTCCAGTGCAATTTTGTTTACCGACTCACCAGAATCCATTCTTTTTATTGCTTGCAGTTTTTCTTCCAAAGTTACTACCACTTTCGTTTGTCACCCATATTTCACTTAAAAATAAAAGCCACCAACAATACTGTATACACACTTTATAACAAATTAACAATCCACGAACGACTGAACCGCACGGACTGACTTCTGGATACAGACTCTGACTGATGCACCTGTTACACACTCAAGTAGGAACACGAAACTTTCCTGTCACAACGTGAATCAATTGGCGTACTGTATTGGTAACTGGTGATTCACGCGTAAGCGCCTTCACCCGCGTGGCGGGATTGCTCACATGACGTTTGAAGGCGCTAGTAATCGGATCGGAAATACTGCATACGTACCGTACTCAAAAAATACTTTTTTTTTGAGGAGTAGAGCGGGTCGGATAGGCCAGAGGTCGAATAGTCGGGAGTCGGATAGCCGAGAGTCTACTGTATAGTTAAAATGGACTTTCAATATAAGAGATACCTCAGAACCCATATTAATCTGTTATAGTGGGAGATTACTGTACTATGTCAGAATGTTATGTAGCTTTGAATGACATCCATTGTATTTTGTTTTCCAACAAAGTGTTCCGACAGAGGTTTATCAACTGTGGTTGTTCAGTATCTTGCCAATACGTTACATTATATATTACATCAGTCCTGGTTTTCTTTATACAATCAACAAAAAATATTATGTTGGAATATTACTTCACATAACCTGACAAAAGACTGTTACAGTTTTATTGATATTATTTTCTTCAACTGTCGAAGTTCAATTTATGCTTCTCTTTGAACAACTTAGTTATTAAAATGCTGGTTTTATCATTTTAAAATTGAATAGTCATCATTATTTATGTTATATAGTATCCTTATCTGCAATAATTTGTTATTCTAGGTTACTGTATACAATTGTTTATACAAGAGTTTTTCTTTATTAAATATTATAATTATTTTATGTAGTATTACTGACAACAAAAAACAGTAAGCTTGCATTTGAAAAGATGTGCACATTTAGGTGAAAAGTTGGTAAATTTAATGAGGCGTTAAGGAGTTACTGTATAAAATAACTTTGTGTTTTAGATCCATGTTTTTTGGTATCCAGGCCACTTATAGTATGTAATTAGTAAAATAGTTTTACCTTTTTCTTGTCCGTCTGGTGGCCTTTTCTCTATATTTAATTCTACGCGTTTCGGGACATATGTCCCATCATCAGGAATATCCCTTGGTGAAGTTCGTCGATCATTAAAATATTAAAAACACTTTATATACAATTTATACACATAACAATAAATATAATATAAACATAAAAAATATACGTAAAATCCCCATATCGCGTGTGTCTCAAGTTTGGGGATTTTACATATATTTTTTATGTTTATATTTATTGTAAAACTATTTTTCTTTTATATTAAGAAAAAGGTAAAACTATTTTACTAATTATATAACTTTGTGTGTATGTAAATAAGTTTGGTACCTATGTTTAAAATATAACAAACATGTGAAATTCAAATCTGCTGTTTCTTGTTCACATTTAAAAGCAACAACTAATTTTTCATAGTATTTTAGTACAGTATTTCCTTGTCAGCCATGGGGCTAAGTTCTTACTGTAGTTGGTGTGTATAGTGAAATTATGGTTAGGGGTATCAGAAACAAAGCCAAGAATATAGATTATACTGTTCAGCTATATAATACCATTACATTACGTGAGAGTTTAAAATATAAAAATTTTCAACATTTTAAAAATAACAAAAAAATTGCCAAAACAAGGAACAAATTTTAGCTTGTTCCACATAAGTTGATGTTAATAGTTTACTAGTTTTCAGCTTAAAAATTTAAAATTATAACTAGTTGTAGTTATACGAAGAATCAAACAATTTCAAATTCAGGTGTTTAGAACATATAGAAGTTTGAGGGTATTTTGTCAGTTCACGTGTCACCACACAATTCAAAGAAGTGTAACAGAAAAATCTGCTTAATTTTATTTTGAAACTCCTTTTGAAGCTTGGGTATGGGTATGGATATAATAAATACTCCAAAACTCCTTGTAAATTCCATGTTCCATTTGTTGATGGGGCTAATGTTGACGAAAAACTTAACAAGATTGTTTCCCAAAAGTAATCCTCATATTAGTTGGTTACAATAAGTCATTTTGTTTTGTTCTTTGTCCTCCAAAGCAGAAAAGACAACAGACTTGGGAGTTTGATCCACCTATTGGAGTGTGTGTGCTTAAAGTGCTACTTCAACATAATTTTGTGTATAAACTTTTTAATAATTTGGTGACTATAAACTTTTTTTGTAAGATAATTTTGCAGAATTTTGGGAAAGAGTACAAGTTTTATATTCTTCTGTGTATAAGTTGTTCAGTGAACCATTTGTTAATAAGTATAAATCACTAGTCCATCTTGCCTTTAGTGTCACCTGCCCAAACCTCCCAACTATGGTGATAAAGACTTGTTTTATGTTCATCATAAAGTGAACCCAGCAATCATCACCAAAGTGCCGGCTCTAACCGGCCATTTCAATTATTATTAAAATGTACACCCAGACATGTAATTTAAATTTTATATTTGAGTAGCTGTAAATGTGTTTCCTAGTGGCAAGCACATAGTCATTAGTAAAATCATGAATCATATTTCTAACTTGAATTATTTATTTCCTTTTTCTTAGATCAAACCACTAAGTGGGCCAATTGAAGGTGGAACTCTTGTAACTATTGAAGGCAGCAATTTGGGGCTAAAGAAAGAAGATGTCGAGGGTAAAATTCATATAGGCGAAACCCCATGTAGTTTGCAGGATTATGAGGTGTCTGTAAGGATTGTTTGTAAAACCGGGTCATCGCCTGCTGAGAAAGTGGCATCCGTTATAATTGGTAATCAGGCTGGGTATACTGAGTCTTCCGTCCATTTCAGTTATAAGGTAATTTGTTATGATATTTTGTGTTTACATTTATTATTATTTTATGAAAGATTCTTCTAGTTTCATAAATCATGAAGTTTAACGAAGCTGTATAATTTCTATTTTATTGCAGGATGTTCAGCTGGAAGGAGTGTCACCCTCTATTGGACCACAGAGTGGAGGAACACAATTAGCTATTACTGGACACTACCTCAATATAGGCAGTCGTGTTTCAGCATATTTGGATGATCTTCCGTGCCATGTAAATGCTACTCAAGCTTCAAGTAGTCGTCTAACGTGTATTACCTCAAGAGCTCCTAGTCCTCGTCCAGTGAGTATATTAAAAAACATTTCAGCAATCATTATGCCTTACATATAGTAGTAGAATTTATAGTCTTCTTTTGATAGTTCCTATCCATTTTGGATGTTGGATACCATACAGACTTTTAACTTTCTGTACTGCTGCACGGAATAAGTCAGTTGTATTCATGCCAAACCAGGTCATTAAATTTCTCAGCCATGAGATTCTCGGTTGCCCAACTCCTCTCTTTCCAAGAACTTTTCCCTGTAGTATGGACTGAGTAAAATCTCTGCACATTTCTCATGAGATGTCCCATATACTGAAGCTTTCTTATCTTCACTGTGTTAATAACTTCCCTTTCTTTCTTCATCTTTCTAAGAACTTCAACACTAGTTATATGTGCTGTCCACAAAAAGCTCAGTATTCTACAGTAAAGCCACATTTCAAAAGATTCGAAATTTTTAGTTGTGGCTTCAGTCAAAATTCCAAGATTCTACACTGTAGAAGAGGACCGAGAATACGTTGCACCGTAAAAGTCTCATCTTTGTGTTTATTGTTAAATCGTGACTTTTCAATAAACTGGTCATTCTATCGTACACTGCTCTTGCCTTTTCAATTCTGCTCTTTATTTCTTGAGAGTGGTCCCATTGTTCATTGACTATAGTACCAAGATATATAAATCTGCTTACACATTCAACTGGCCTTTGGCTTATATTATGGATGCAGTTTGTGAACTTCTTTTTAGATACAATAATTAGCTTTGTTTTATTAACATTGATGTGTAGACCAATATCTACGGCTGCTTTCTGTCACTATTCATTAGTTGTTGCAGCCCCTCTAAGCTATCTGTGAATATGACGGTATCATCCACATAACGTATGTTATTTATTCTTTCACCGTTCAGAAAGGTTCCCACGTTACATTCATCTAAAGCTTCTCTAAAAATACCTTCTGAGTAGATGTTGAATAAAAGCAGAATTTATAGTACAAGCAGTTAATTTTCTGCTAGTGACCAAATACAAACATGTGTGTTTAACAGCATACAGGTGAAATGTCCAGTACTAGTTTGTTTTGTGATATTAATTACATTTTATTAATATATTAAAATCGTAAAAATATTTTGTTCTCCACTTACTTTTAAATTTTACCAAATTTTCTTCTTTGCCCAGAGTTCGTCACACGAACGTTGAAATGCAAGAGTGATCATGAGGTTATATTAATAACAGACGCAACTCGCATTTGTGAAGATAAATAATCAAAACTTTATTTTACCCTAACTTTATTCATTTCTTTAACTCAGTTTCTTTCCATCAGTCTATTACTTCTCGCCAAAAATTCAAAATAAATAAAACCTTATAATATTTATAACATGATTGGATTTACTACAATTATATTAAACATCTTACCTTAAATTGGCCGCCCAGCCTGCTCATTCACACATTCACACTATAAAATTTTTTTTACCCCTTTTACTTAAATAAGCCCCATTTTACTCCAAAAAATTACTTATACATGTTGGATACATTACGCAGTACCCTTACCGGCAACGGTAACATCTCTCCGACCTCGTGGCACCTCACTTACAAAATTCGTTCTATTTGTCCGAAACAATTTACGATTTTTACTTTCTTCCGAAAAACTGTTCTCACTTCCGCATTTTTTGAAAACTGTACTCACATTTACTTGATACTGAAATTCTATTGTTGAGCCCTGTTTGGCGGGCTGCCTACGCAGGCGAGTGTCGGTGAGGAACTGCGAGTAGTGTCTCCCAAGTACCCCACCACTAGGTTTTTTGGACAAGACGGAAAGCAATGCCTTATGTGTTAAAGTCATTGTCACTGTTCAGGTAACACGTGCAATTCCCGCATGTTGGACGTCGACGAAATCTGTTGTCCACTGGTTTCATCACACAAGTAGGCGGGATTTCTCCTTGCGTTTCCGCCAGCACAGGAGCACGTGGTGAAAAAATATCGTCTCCGGGCCATATTGTTTTACCAAATCGGCGTCGGTTGTGCACCTGCTGGTGTTTGCGCGTGTTACTCAACACTACAGTTCTGAGAATTACGAAGTTGTGTGCAACACGACACATTCCAATGCAATTAGTTCACCTCACTGTTTCTTTGTTTGGACTACAATTTATATTGCCACGCGGCTGATCACGCAGATGAAATGAATTTAAAAATATTTTAATAAAATAAAAACCCCTCCCTTTTAGCCCCGTTACAATACACCCCCCCCCCATTGAGAGATCTTCTGTCAAAACAAGAAATCTCATTGCTAAACCCCTAAGAGGATCGGTGAGGATATGGTGCCAACAACCCCCCATTAGTTCTTAACATCATGGGTAAACTACCCCCCTGGGTCGGCGACCATGGCTGCACCTGAACGAGATTACTGGACTTCTCTGTACGAGATCCCAACACCATAAAATCGAACAGACACGCACCACAGTGCACCTAACCTTCTAACATGCCACCCCCAAACTCCAAATCCCTGGCCTTATTCCATGCCAGATCCTCAACCGATATGTCCCCCCTTTTCATGCATACTGGGCTGACTTTAGCAAGTACTGGGTGCATACATATACTCATTACTACATCCTAACAAAATTTATCTTCAAACTCAAAAATTTCGTTAAATCAAAATCAGATTTTTATATTACCATTACTCTCTCAAAAAATCAAAACAAAAATCTTTTGCATGAATCCATTAACTCTATTAATTTTCTCCACTACAACAATCACAAAAAAATTGAACATCTTATTAAAACCTGAATACTGTTTAATACTCTATATTCTAAACAATATAACTCAATAAAACACCAGTAATACACATAAACAATAATACACTTGAAATGCAAACATCACCTATATGGCAGGCATAAAATATTATTTTTTTTTTTCAAAAATATTTAAATTTATCAAAATATTAATTTTTGATGACAAAATTCTCAGTTTCGGAAAAATCAAAATCATTTAATTCAATTAAGCAACCAGAGTGCATCAATCAATTGCCAGAAACAAGTCTTGCCTATAACATCAACCATCAGCTGATCAAACTGGGTCAAGTCAACCACCTTGACATACCTATGTTATACACAAAGCTACATCATAAAGTACATAAAGCATCTTCACAATTTTTTATCTTTAAACACAATACAACATAATAAAATAAGTCATTTAAAATTAACATAGTATTATTACAATTAACAATAAAACTGACATTTAAATTAATCAAATTACACATTTTATAGCTTTACATTATTCTCAAATTCTATTAAAATTTGTCACTTATTTCCATTAATTTTTTCATTTTAACTATGATTTACTTTCTTTAACATTCTCAATCTCCATTAGCTTGGGTGATTTAATTATTCATAATGACTTGATTTACAACTTGGTAAATATATATTCTCTTAACTAAATATCGCTATAATATTGACGACTCGGAACACTAAGTTTTTTATAAGTAAAAACGTAAAGTTTTACCTTACAGCCTAAACCGGCTTTCACCTATAGAAGGCTTCATCAGAGGCTGTCGTAAGTAGCGCTGTTCATCTTGTTGTTGGCGACGAGATAGTTTTTCGAAAGATCGAAGCTGTGTGTGTGTGGTGAGATGTGTTCGAATAATGCGTGCGATTTGAATTGTGTCTGTTCGTTTAGGATGTCGTTTTTATTTGTTTTTGTGTGTTTGTATATTTCTAATTGTTCTAGAGTGTCTAGTTTTCGGCCTTTTGTGTGTACGTGTAGTATGTTCATGTTATTGTCGATGTTTTTATATGTGTGGTTTGCTTCAATGAGGTGGTTTGCGAAGGTAGATTCTGTAGTGGTGTGGAGTGCTTTTGTGTGTTCAATGTATCTCTGTTTGAAGCTACGTCCTGTCTGGCCTATGTAGAATTTATTGCAATTTGAACAATTTAGCTTATATACACCGGGTAGATCGAATTTGTTTTGTGCTTTGGGCATGCGTTTTGATAGTGTGTGTTCTGTTTTGTTAGTAGTTTTGTAAGCGATTCTGTATCCTGCTTTTTTGAATTTGTGGGCAATTTTTTCTGTTTGTTTGTTGATGTATGTTAGTGTTATGAATTTGTTGTTTTCTGTCTTTGTCTGTTGTTTGTTTTGTGTTTTGTGTAGGAGTTTACTGACTATTGTTCTGTCATAACCGTTAGATTCTGCTAGATATTTTATCGTGTTTAGTTCGTCTTTGTAGTCTATTTCATCTAAGGGGATGTTGTTAAGTCAATGTATCATGGTTCTAAAAGCAGCTAGTTTGTGTTGTATTGGGTGATTGGAGGTTGTGTGTATTAGTGTGTCAGTTGTAGTTGGTTTTCTGTATATACTGAATTTGTGCCTGTGTTCTAGTTTTGTGATGGAGAGGTCTAAGAAGTTTATGGTATTGTTGTGTTCGTATTCGGCAGTGAAGGTTATGTTTTTATGTATTTTGTTTATGTGCGTTAGTAACTGTTCACATTGTCTTTTGTTTCCCCTGTATAGTACTAGAATGTCATCAACGTATCTGTGCCAATATAGTATTTTATGTGAGTGTCTGTCATTGTTTGTGAGTATTTTTGTTTTTTCTAAGTGTTAGAGGAAGACTTCTGCTAGAATGCTGGATATGGGGGAGCCCATGGGTAGGCCATCGTTCTGTGTGTAGTATTTATTGTTATAAGTAAAGTAGTTTTGTTTTGTGATAATGTTCAGAGTTTCTGTTATTTCATTGATAAGTTCGTCTGGTGTGTTGTTCTGTTTGAGTTTTTTTTTGTAGGATGGTGATTGTTTCAGAGATGGGGATGTTTGTGTACAGGTTTTTAATGCCAAAGGAGGCTAATGTGGCGTTATGGGGGATGTGTATGTCTTTTATTTTTGTTACTAGGTCAGTGTTGTTTTTTACTGCAATGTTGTTGTCTATTCGTGTGTGTTGTCTAATAATTTTGTCTAGATATTTTGCCAGTTTGTGTGCAGGGGCATTACGGTAGTTGATAATGGGGCGGATCGGAATGTCTTCTTTATGGATTTTGGAAAGCGCTTGGATTGTAGGTGCTGATGGTCGGATTTGTTTCATGTAGGGCTTTTGTTTATGTGTCATAATGTGTTTGGCTTTGTTGACTATTTGTTTTACTGAGTTTTGGTATCTGTCGGTGGGGTCGTGTTTTAGTTCTGTGATGTTGTTCTGTTCCATGAAGTTTTGTACTTTTTTGTGTAGGTTGTCTGTGGGGATAATTACAGTCGTGTTGCCTTTGTCAGCTTTTACTAATGTGATGTTGTGTTTGTGTGCCTTTTCCCTCAGTTTGATGGCTGTGTGTATTTCTGAGTTGTGGTTGTTGTTGTCTTGTGTCTTATGTACACCTATTGTGTTGTTTATATTATGTCTTAATGTGTCTTGATGTTCTGGTGCTGTGTTTTGTATATTTGTTTCTGTGTCAATTATGAGCTTTGTTAGTGTTCGGTTGTTATGTTTGTAATGTATGTTATGTTTTAGGCCTTTATCAAGGAGTGTTTGTTCGTTTTTTGTGAGCGTGACGTTCGTGAGGTTTACTGTACATGGGTAGAATTTGTGCGAGGGAATTATATCTGTTTTGATTGGTGTCAGGTTTTTTATTTTTCTGTTGTGTTTTGTCTGTATGTTATGTATTTGTTTTTTGTCCATTCATTTGTGTGATGTATTAGTTCAGTCATGTAATTGTGTCCGTATGTGTTGGCGATATATAGGTGTAGTGTTAGTGCTTTGCGGTTGAGGGAGTCTTTTTTCTTATATAGTTGTTTAATTGATTCCTTTATGTATGTTCTTTGTGCGATGTTTTGTGTTATTCGGGCGGCCTGGTTGTTATGTTTAATTTTGATTTGGGCATATTAAGGTGTTAGTGATTTGTTTATGCATGTTTTGTTGAAAGTTATGTGAGCTACAATCCTTCTAACCTTCAAAGTTGTGAACTTGTACGCTTGGACGTTGGCTCGTCTTGCTGAGTTAAATTCTTGGATTTCGTTGTCCATGACGTGTCCGTTACTTAACTAAATATCACTATAATATTGACGACTCGGAACACTAAGTTTTTTATAAGTAAAAACGTAAAGTTTTACCTTACAGCCTAAACCGGCTTTCACCTATAGAAGGCTTCATCAGAGGCTGTCGTAAGTAGCACTGTTCATCTTGTTGTTGGCGACGAGATAGTTTTTCGAAAGATCGAAGCTGTGTGTGTGTGGTGAGGTGTGTTCGAATAATGCGTGCGATTTGAATTGTGTCTGTTCATTTAGGATGTCATTTTTATTTGTTTTTGTGTGTTTGTATATTTCTAATTGTTCTAGAGTGTCTAGTTTTCAGCCTTTTGTGTGTACGTGTAGTATGTTCATGTTATTGTCGATGTTTTTATATGTGTGGTTTGCTTGAATGAGGTGGTTTGCGAAGGTAGATTCTATAGTGGTGTGGAGTGCTTTTGTCTGTTCAATGTATCTCTGTTTGAAGCTACGTCCTGTCTGGCCTATGTAGAATTTATTGCAATTTGAACAATTTAGCTTATATACACCGGGTAGATCGAATTTGTTTTGTGCTTTGGGCATGCGTTTTGATAGTGTGTGTTCTGTTTTGTTAGTAGTTTTGTAAGCGATTCTGTATCCTGCTTTTTTGAATTTGTGGGCAATTTTTTCTGTTTGTTTGTTGATGTATGTTAGTGTTATGAATTTGTTGTTTTCTGTCTTTGTCTGTTGTTTGTTTTGTGTTTTGTGTAGGAGTTTACTGACTATTGTTCTGTCATAACCGTTAGATTCTGCTAGACATTTTATCATGTTTAGTTCGTCTTTGTAGTCTATTTCATCTAAGGGGATGTTGTTAAGTCTATGTATCCCATCTATATCTATGTATGTATGTATCTATGTATCCCATCTATGTATCTATGATACATAGACTTAACAACATCCCCTTAGATGAAATAGACTACAAAGACGAACTAAACACGATAAAATATCTAGCAGAATCTAACGGTTATGACAGAACAGTAGTCAGTAAACTCCTACACAAAACACAAAACAAACAACAGACAAAGACAGAAAACAACAAATTCATAACACTAACATACATCAACAAACAAACAGAAAAAATTGCCCACAAATTCAAAAAAGCAGGATACTGAATCGCTTACAAAACTACTAACAAAACAGAACACACACTATCAAAACGCATGCCCAAAGCACAAAACAAATTCGATCTACCCGGTGTATATAAGCTAAATTGTTCAAATTGCAATAAATTCTACATAGGCCAGACAGGACGTAGCTTCAAACAGAGATACATTGAACACACAAAAGCACTCCACACCACTACAGAATCTACCTTCGCAAACCACCTCATTGAAGCAAACCACACATATAAAAACATCGACAATAACATGAACATACTACACGTACACACAAAAGGCCGAAAACTAGACACTCTAGAACAATTAGAAATATACAAACACACAAAAACAAATAAAAACACAAACACAACATCACATTTGTAAAAGCTGACAAAGGCAACATGACTGTAATTATCCCCACAGACAACCTACACAAAAAAGTACAAAACTTCATGGAACAGAACAACATCACAGAACTAAAACACGACCCCACCGACAGATACCAAAACTCAGTAAAACAAATAGTCAACAAAGCCAAACACATTATGACACATAAACAAAAGCCCTACATGAAACAAATCCGACCATCAGCACCTACACTCCAAGCGCTTCCCAAAATCCATAAAGAAGACATTCCGATCTGCCCCATTATCAACTACCGTAATGCCCCTGCACACAAACTGGCAAAATATCTAGACAAAATTATTAGACAACACACACAAATAGACAACAACATTGCAGTAAAAAACAACACTGACCTAGTAACAAAAATAAAAGACATACACATCCCCCATAACGCCACATTAGCCTCCTTTGACTTTAAAAACCTGTACACAAACATCCCCATTTCTGAAACAATCACCATCCTACAAAACAAACTCAAACAGAACAACACACCAGACGAACTTATCAATGAAATAACAGAAACTCTGAACATTATCACAAAACAAAACTACTTTACTTATAACAATAAATACTACACACAGAACGATGGCCTACCCATGGGCTCCCCCATATCCAGCATTCTAGCAGAAGTCTTCCTCCAACACTTAGAAAAAACAAAAATACTCACAAACAATGACAGACACTCACATAAAATACTATATTGGCACAGATACGTTGATGACATTCTAATACTATACAGGGGAAACAAAAGACAATGTGAACAGTTACTAATGCACATAAACAAAATACATAAAAACATAACCTTCACTGCCGAATACGAACACAACAATACCATAAACTTCTTAGACCTCTCCATCACAAAACTAGAACACAGGCACAAATTCAGTATATACAGAAAACCAACTACAACTGACACACTAATACACAACACCTCCAATCACCCAATACAACACAAACTAGCTGCTTTTAGAACCATGATACATAGACTTAACAACATCCCCTTAGATGAAATAGAGTACAAAGACGAACTAAACACGATACAATATCTAGCAGAATCTAACGGTTATGACAGAACAATAGTCAGTAAACTCCTACACAAAACAAACAACAGACAAAGACAGAAAACAACAAATTCATAACACTAACATACATCAACAAACAAACAGAAAAAATTGCCCACAAATTCAAAAAAGCAGGATACAGAATCGCTTACAAAACTACTAACAAAACAGAACACACACTATCAAAACGCATGCCCAAAGCACAAAACAAATTCGATCTACCCGGTGTATATAAGCTAAATTGTTCAAATTGCAATAAATTCTACATAGGCCAGACAGGACGTAGCTTCAAACAGAGATACATTGAACAGACAAAAGCACTCCACACCGCTACAGAATCTACCTTCGCAAACCACCTCATTGAAGCAAACCACACATATAAAAACATCGACAATAACATGAACATACTACACGTACACACAAAAGGCCGAAAACTAGACACTCTAGAACAATTAGAAATATACAAACACACAAAAACAAATAAAAACGACATCCTAAACGAACAGACACAATTCAAATCGCACGCATTATTCGAACACATCTCACCACACACACACAGCTTCGTTCTTTTGAAAAACTATCTCGTCGCCAACATCAAGACGAACAGCGCTACTTACGACAGCCTCTGATGAAGCCTTCTATAGGTGAAAGCCGGTTTAGGCTGTAAGGTAAAACTTTACGTTTTTACTTATAAAAAACTTAGTGTTCCGAGTCGTCAATATTATAGTGATATTTAGTTAAGTAACGGACACGTCATGGACAACGAAATCCAAGATATATCTTAATCCCCTCTGACTCTAACATCACTAACAGCTTTAACTAACATGACACCCAATCTCTGTCAACACTTCTATCAAACATTCTCTAAACCCACTTACTACTCAACTCATATCGCATCATTCTACCCTTATAAAAAAATACTCTTTACCCCTTTGTACTCAGGATGTGTGTTTCCCTCCCAAAGCTCACTCCCTTATCTGGTCCCTGGACTCTCCCTAGGCAACCCTTTCCGGTGCTAAAAGGTCCCTTCCTGTCCCAACACCTTTCGTTGCGGACTCCTTATCACACCACCCCTTACAAAATTCCCATCAACTAATTACTCTCCCAATACATTACTGTCAACTACAAAATATCTCCATTTACTTATTACATCAATATATATCAATCAATACTCTACATATTTTCCCCCTATCTACTGTGTCACTATCAATACTCAAATTCTACATTACATTTATTCATAACAATATTATTCTCTCTAGTACCCCTTTAAACTCAACATGGACTGATCTAAATGTCCCAACAAAATATTAATCACCTAACTCCCAATATTTACCATCTTTTACAAACCATTTAAAATTCTCAACTATCTTAAATTACTTCCATCATTTAAATCAAAATCTTTTAAGGAAATTTGCAAACAATTTTAAAGTGACATTTTACACATCTAACTCCAGCCATCAGCTGATGTTCTAGGTCGGGTGAATGACCTTTGCTCAAAATGCTACACAAAATTACATAACGAAAAAGACATAACACATATTGATAATTCTTACACTCTAACGTAACAAGATTAATGACCCACTGAAGCATGATAACCAAAATATAATAAACATCTACTGTATCCATTTTCTCAAATCAAAACAATTATTTAATTACTTCAAGAGCGAGTTGTCATTACTAAGTTACAACAAAATTTTTTAATTCGTTACTCCCCTGAGCAACTTCCTTAACCACACACACTATTGTTTTCTGATGGTGGACTGTTGCGCCCATTTGCATCCACAAGGACGGCATTGGTGGAGGAATGTAACATCTCCTTGTCCTTGCTTCAGCGTTACATTTTAAAATAGGTAGATATCAAAATATCTTTTGTTATATATTTATATGCCCTTAATGCGGGTCTACCACCTGGTTTACTGTTCCCACGCGAACAGAGTGGCAGCCGCTGTTCCATAGTTCCGGGGATTTCCCCTAAAGGCACCCCCAATTAATTTCAAATATATACCAATTTCAAGCCAGCTATGGTCAAATTTACAATTGTTGGCCATAGCTGGCCGCCATCCAAAACCACGATTAGTGCTGGTAAGGCAGTAATCGCCCGAAAAGGCAGGGAAATCAACTCTAAATTCAGGCATGTTCTGTTCGTCATTATGATACACGGCACGGCAATCAATCAGCATATAATATAAAATTATATAAAAGTTGTGACGTGTATTTTACGCCATTTTGACCTCCGATGGAGGTAACACTCTCTGTTACCCCAACACTTACCGCTATCTACAGTGGCACATGCCACCATATACTAGCCAACCTAATAACTAAACTAACCCTTCTACAGTTACAGTTTCTACATCCCATAAGTATATCACTTCTATTAACACCACTCAACCCCCCCCAAAATTACCCACATATCTTGTATGATAACATAATACACATTGACATTTTTACATTACTAAACAATTCTCATTTAAATAATTTTTATAGAAAATTATAAACATTATGAGTTGAAATCTTTGTTAACTCTTATTTATCACTTACTACAATTAGATTCCTCAAAATTTCAAATTTATTATTAACATTTATTTTATCTCATATTTCAGTTATTACTACCTTTTGACTATGGTTCTATTTAGTACAATTATCTCAAATTAGTTTCATCATTGGGTTAAAATCTTTTCAGCACCTGTAAACATTTTACTCTATTTACTTGTATTATAAAATTTATACTCACAGTACATCATTCAAAACATATGATTCCAAAGCAATACATCTCCATTACCTTCTGAAACAATAACGATAATATGATTCCACAACTAAATACATCTTACATTAATTCGTTTATTAATTATTATCAAATTTAAATCTCATAGAATAATTTAAATTTATTAGAAAAATTCAATTATATAATATTTAAATCAATCAAAATATTTAAACATCTCAAATTATTTTAATTAAATCAATTATGGAAAACACAACATTTTTAATTACTTTCACCAATTACAATAATTACAATTCATTTGTTATCCTCTTCAAATTATTTTTGTTATTTCTTTAGACGGCAAAAATATTATTATTATTATCACAACAATTTCTACTACCTACACACACTGTTTACCTTACATACTTCTTACAATGCACACAATTAATTTCACTAAACATTTATTTACAAACTTTTGTCATTATTATTCAATTTACCACACTTCATTGTCCAAGTCAGCGAGGTTAGAACCATAAATCAAAATATTTAACATGTCCATTTATTAAGTTTATGTTAAGCCTCCATCATCGAATATATTTATAACATACTTCATTGTTATCCACACACAATTTGTTATTATTATTATGACCATTGTCGACATAATATTTTACATCATTCTTATCTATCAATTCATAAAACCCGTCTACATTTGTGATTTTAGTTTGGTCTCCATCATTAGTTTTATTCAATCTAAAGTCAGTTATTTTCTCATCATATTCTTCTACTACACTCATTACAACATAAGGTAAGTGTTTATCATTTACAATGGTATTATAAAAATATTCATTTATTTCTCTTTCAACAGGTAAGCATTTCATATCATCGCTTTCCTTCCATTCTAACCTCTCTTTCAACTCTTTATAATTTCTCTTTAACTTATATAATTCTATCTCTGTATTAATACACAACTCTCTATCTAAATCTCTCTCACCATAACACCATCTCACACTTTCGACACCATCCCACACAGAGGGTACTAACTCATAAAAACTCGGGGAACAACTCAAAGACCTCATGTTCTTCCAATAACAAGGGACTCTTGCCCTTCAACAAGAACATTTGTGAACACCTTGGTTCATCATAAATATGGGGACAATTTACCCTCTGCCCTACATACTCATCTACTCTCTCTTGCCACTCTTTCTCTAATTCATCAACACTAATTACTACTCTGTTACAACCCATTACTCTGTCAAACTACCTACTTTTACATTAATTATTACACACATCTGCTTATATTTATGTGTATAAATAGTACCATAATATGGCACATACGTGTACTTACCAATTTCAGTCACTGCCGGGTTCATACTCTTCTTTTTAACATGCTTTTTACCTAAGGGGCCAGGATTCATTAACAGCGAGATTTTTGATACACAGAAGGTGACACAAATGATAACACTGTATTATATTGAAAGTAACTATCAAAATTTTAATTTCCCAGATATATTTTACATACACAACCATGTGGCCAAAATGGCGTCATACAAGATTACCAAAACAAAATGGTGGTTAGTTTAATTACCAAAATCATTCTTAATACTCCCTTTTTGGTTTCTAAATCAAGATCATTGTAACTATTATATTGCTGCAGCTTTAATCATTTATTAATTAGTATTTAAGTTACACACAAACCAATGCCCTCGGCATAGATATTTATGGCCATGTGTTCACTCACTCACTCTCACACACGTTCACCCTGTTACAAGTACATTCGTTTAATTGGTTATTCTTAATTAATGAGCTCATTAAAATAATAAAGAAAGATGGTAAAAATTGGACTTCTCTTAGTGATGGTCGGTGTTACTCCTTCGCTGTTGTTGGTTGATTCCCATGTTGATGGCCGGTGTTCGCCTCAAGTTCTGCTGAGTTTTTTAATTAATTAAATATAAGCACTGATTCTACATGTTATGGTTTATACTGCTACTAAAGTCGAGCCTTTATTGCTCCACCATTACACTGGTAATTTAGAGTCTAGTTGTAATAAGCTTTTGTTATAAAACTGATCATACAGCGATACATCGCTGTTGATCCCTTGAAGAACTATGCTGAATTGAGACCGAGGCAAATGTAAATTTGCGCTTGTGTGTGTGTTTTTTACGTCATCAAGCTTTGTCATACTGGACAACGCCTCGTTGCACGTATTGTAGTCAGTGCGTCATTGTTTTTGGTTATGACGGAACAGTGTTATTATCCAATCACAATGCATATTTACAGTCATTCGTCACAAACACCGCCATGGCCTTTACCGACTCCAGCACGTCCACCGGTGACCTTGGTATGGTACTCTTGCTGAATTTACTTTGTTCCTTCGTATATAGGGACAATGGACCTAACCATTCTGTATTTTAATGATTAAACAATAAAACATAAAAAATTACCCTTAAATCCCATAATTATGGCATTGGGTCATTATGTACTGTTACAAACCCCTTCAATGAAAGATTTTGTGTCGAGACACAAAAACTTTCATTGACTCATTCACACTTTCCTAAAAGGCTCAGTCTAGATATGTCACCACGGCCCCCTGTAATGTTACTATATAAAATTTATCATCACTTACCCTTGGTCCAATGTTGCTGATCGCACCCTCTGACCTTACTGGACTTCTCTTGAGAGATCCCTACATAAGGCCATGAGGCACTCTACGCTCCTGTTCTGACGCTCCAGCCAGCCCAGGACCGCGGTCACAACACCACAAAACTCTGAAACATTGCATACAAAAATTTAAAATAGTGGTCTAGTACACTTCCATATCTACAACTGATATGCTCCCTTTTAGACGCATTGGTTTGTGTTTGGGGCATTGGTTTGTTCTAATTCACCAGTTTAACATAACAACAACAAGACTCTAAAATGTATATTCTTTTACCACCACCAAACTCAATTTCTTCCTTGTAAGAAAACAAACTATATATATAACTACAAGTAACAATACATAAACAATTCTCTAATATTCCCCAAAATACCTTCACCTATCTATTACTACAAATTCAACCTACAACTATTATGGCAGGCACGTTTATTATTCAAATTTTATTACTCAACTTATAATCATTTATCTATTTTGTAAATGGCATCCTACTATATTTTTGCACAACTTCATTTGTACCTTTAGACTTTCAACTTTTAAAAGCTACTATTCTTTGACACTTGTTAACGTCATTACCAATAACAATAAAGCATCATAAAACATTAAACATTGCACATTAACATTGTTACATTTACATTAAACAATTTACATTTACATGACTTGTACCAAAACTCTATCACAACATCATTACTATCAACAATTCTCTATTAACTTTTAATATTTAACATTCATTAGATTCTATACAACAATTTCAAATTTATCCTTACCTTTCTGTTACAATTACCTTCCTACCATGAATTTTCTTTTTCTAACCCTTTTATCCTTACTAGTTTGGGTGACTCTCTATTATTCACTATTTTCTCTATCTTATTTTGGCATTGTCAATCTAACCTTACTCACCTCTTTTTTCTACTAACAGTTTCTAACCATTAACATATTATGACACCAATATCTCTATAATAACCCCCTTCACAAATCCATTTAAAACCTCTGGCACCGCTCATTTTTGTACTAGTATGTGTGTTCCCTCACTATGCTCATTCCATCATTGGTTCCTGACCCTTTCAGATAACCCTTTCCGGCACACAACGGTCCTTTCCTGTCCCAACACCTCTCGTTGCGGACTCCTACACCAATACCCTTATTACAAAATATCACCATCAACAAATATAATTACCATTCACATTACTCAACTCTACTTATAATCACTAACCACTGTGTCCCTAAAATATCTAACACCTCTTTATATATTATCTGTATCTCAACACTTTATTTTCACTAACTCCCATTAACTCTATTTAACTAACTCCAATGCCTCTATTTATCACTATTACCCAAACTCTTTTACAACATTTCACCTTAATATACCACTAGAAAATTCATCACTTATCTACTAACAACAATACCTCTCCACATCCAAACATATTACCTACCTCCTTTATTAACCATTAGAATCTGAATCTCATAATATCATTTAAAATCATTATTAAACTTCCTTCAATTATTTAAAATTCTACAATACATAGTTTACACACAAAAAATACATAAAATACACAACTACAAGAATACACAAATACACTGACATTAATATACACAAAAATATACAATCCACATAATCAGTAATCATTTACCATAATCAGTCCTAAACAGTCCATCCTGAAAAACACTGTTCACATAATTAAATGTTCATAAACACAATTATAATAATTAGCCTCCATCGTCAAATAATAGTCTTATCTTACGTATACATAACTCATTTTTAATTAAGTACATTATATCATCTTTTGTAATATAATAACTATTTAAATTTATTTTGTCCATTATACCATAGTAATACTCTGCAGGATTACTCCACATTACTATATTATAAAACTTGTCAGCATTCGGTATGGTCCAGTCACCCTTAGTGTAATTAGTCATAATCAGGTATTTTATCAAGTCATTATTGTTATCAACATCATCTACTGCTGCCATATCAGCTTCAATCCAAGGTAAGTACTTACTATTATTTTCACTTCTCTCTCCACCTAACCTTTCTATAAACTCTTCATAATTTCTACATACTCTATATAACTCTATCTCCCAATTATCACACAACTCTCTTTCACAATAACTCCTATCATAACCCCAAATCACATTCTCTCTCTCTACATTTGCATAGGGCACTACAACTTTATTCTCGCACCACCTATCAGGTGCACAAAAAATCCAGGGACAACTATTTGCAGACCTTTTGTCTCCAAAATCTACATCGAAGGCACTCTTGTCCTTCCTAAAAACATGTATATCACCCCCAAATACACCATTAAGGGAAAAATCTAACCCCTGCAATTCTTTTACAATTATGCTCTCTCTACACACTGTCTTTAACCCTTTAACACACACTATCATTCCATCATTATTATATTCTATTCCCCATAAAACCTCATTATTACTACCCCTGTTTACACAATCATTCTCTAACAGCATACTTTTATTTATATTATCATAATTTTCTACCCCACTTACCTTGTCATCTTTGTTTATCTCTAACTTGTCTACCTTGTCAATATTACAATTTTGTCTCTGTATTTCATTTTTTGATTTTTCTAATTTCTCCTCTAATTGATCTAATTTTACATTTTGTAAGGTATTTTGCTTCTTGAGCTCATTCTCAAAACTATCTAATTTTACATTAAATGTACTATTCATTTGATTAAATTTGTCTTCAAATTTACTATTCTGTTGTTCGAATTTGTCACTGATTAACGTGAATAAATCTTCTAACGAGATTTTATTTCCGACTACTCTAGGTGTTGAGCTAACATGTTTTTCTAATAAAATGAATTCCGTGTCTGTATTGTCCATTTCCAGACTATTATTATTTTCTGCCATCGTTAATTTAATTATTTAAATGACTATTTATTTTTATTTATACTTAACTATGCAATTACTAGTTACTTTACTTCGTGAACATAACCTCTTGTGTACTAGGTTATGTTCCGTCTTGTATCACCTTCTCTGTTTCCAAATCTGGCCTGTTTTATATAAAGTAATTTTATATAATGTCCACAGTAAGGGCGCCATTTGTCAAACTACCTACTTTTCTTCTTAATTATTACACACATCTGCTTATATTTGTGTGTATAAATAGTACCATAATATGGCACATACGTGTACTTACCAATTTCAGTCACTGCCGGGTTCATACTCTTCTTTTTAACATGCTTTTTACCTAAGGGGCCAGGATTCATTAACAGCGAGATTTTTGATACACAGAAGGTGACACAAATGATAACACTGTATTATATTGAAAGTAACTATCAAAATTTTAATTTCCCAGATATATTTTACATACACAACCATTTGGCCAAAATGGCGTCATACAAGATTACCAAAACAAAATGGTGGTTAGTTTAATTACCAAAATCATTCTTAATACTCCCTTTTTGGTTTCTAAATCAAGATCATTGTAACTTTTATATTGCTGCAGCTTTAATCATTTATTAATTAGTATTTAAGTTACACACAAACCAATGCCCTCGGCATAGATATTTATGGCCATGTGTTCACTCACTCACTCTCACACACGTTCACCCTGTTACAAGTACATTTGTTTAATGGGTTATTCTTAATTAATGAGCTCATTAAAATAATAAAGAAAGATGGTAAAAATTGGACTTCTCTTAGTGATGGTCGGTGTTACTCCTTCGCTGTTGTTGGTTGATTCCCATGTTGATGGCCGGTGTTCGCCTCAAGTTCTGCTGAGTTTTTTAATTAATTAAATATAAGCACTGATTCTACATGTTATGGTTTATACTGTTACTAAAGTCGAGCCTTTATTGCTCCACCATTACACTGGTAATTTAGAGTCTAGTTGTAATAAGCTTTTGTTATAAAACTGATCATACAGCGATACATCACTGTTGATCCCTTGAAGAACTACGCTGAATTGAGACCGAGGCAAATGTAAATTTGCACTTGTGTGTGTGTTTTTTATGTCATCAGGCTTTGTCATACTGGACAACGCCTTGTTGCACGTATTGTAGTCAGTGCGTCATTGTTTTTGGTTATGACGGAACAGTGTTATTATCCAATCACAATGCATATTTACAGTCATTCGTCACAAACACTGCCATGGCCTTTACCGACTCCAGCACGTCCACCGGTGACCTTGGTATGGTACTCTTGCTGAATTTACTTTGTTCCTTCGTATATAGGGACAATGGACCTAACCATTCTGTATTTTAATGATTAAACAATAAAACATAAAAAATTACCCTTAAATCCCATAACTATGGTATTGGGTCATTATGTACTGTTACAACTCTCTCACTCTCACTCACTATCTCACTAACTCTTTTCAACGTATCACTCTCTGATACTACATTCTTAATTATATTATCATTTTCAACATCATTTTTATCACTTGTTACTTTTTTATTATCATTATTATTCTTACTTTTAATCTGTTTTCCTACTGACTCTACCACTTTCTCAATATCTCGGTTCAATTCGTTACACTTACTCTCATACTGAATTTTGACCTCATTAATATCAATTTTAAGTTCGTTAAACTTTCTACTCTGTTCATCCAATTTCATATCATTATTATCAAAACGCTTATTTATGTTTATCGCATGCTTTTCTAACATTATTTGTATCATTTTTAACATTTCATTACTATCGTCCGACCTTTTACTTTGGATAGGTGTTGACGGACTTTCTGTTTTATCGTCAGTGAAGCTGACTTCATCATTATTAATTTTACATTCCCTACTCAATTTTGGGGTTACTTGAATCCCCGAATCATCTGTACTATTTGTTTCATCTACATTGATTTTTGTTTTATTTTCCTGACTCACGTTTGGAGTCGAGTGGACTTCAACGTTATTCATAATATTTGAATCATCACAATTGTCGACACTAGTCATTTCATTTATATTTCTTTCATTATTTCCTGCCATTTTTAAGTGGTAAATTTACAAAATTTTGTTTCACTAACCTTTAATCTACATCTACAACATATACACACAAGCTTATGTACTTTACGTGATTTTTTGTACTGTCACTTAACCTTGAAATCAAACTTGCATTTCCGTAGGTGTGGTCTTTATATTTTAATTTTAATTTATAAAAACTGTCCCTGCTTCGGACGCGCCATCTGTGATATTAATTACCTTTTATTAATATATTAAAATCGTAAAAATATTTTGTTCTCCACTTACCTTTAAATTTTACCAAATTTTCTTCTTCGCCCAGAGTTCGTCACACGAACGTTGAAATGCAAGAGTGATCATGAGGTTATATTAATAACAGACGCAACTCGCATTTGTGAAGATAAATAATCAAAACTTTATTTTACTCTAACTTTATTCATTTCTTTAACTCAGTTCCTTTCCATCAATCTATTACTTCTCGCCAAAAATTCAAAATAAATAAAACCTTATAATATTTATAACATGATTGGATTTACTACAATTATATTAAACATCTTATCTTAAATTGGCCGCCCAGCCTGCTCATTCACACATTCACACTATAAATTTTTTTTACCCCTTTTACTTAAATAAGCCCCATTTTACTCCAAAAAATTACTTATACATGTTGGATACATTACGTAGTACCCTTGCCGGCAACTTTGGATAGAGGTCTCTCCGACCTCGTGGCACCTCACTTACAAAATTCGTTCTATTTGTCCGAAACAATTTACGATTTTTACTTTCTTCCGAAAAACTGTTCTCACTTCCGCATTTTTTGAAAACTACTCACATTTACTTGATACTGAAATTCTATTGTTGAGCCCTGTTTGGCGGGCTGCCTGCGCAGGCGAGCGTCGGTGAGGAACTGCGAGTAGTGTCTCCCAAGTACCCCACCACTAGGTTTTTTGGACAAGACGGAAAGCAATGCCTTATGTGTTAAAGTCATTGTCACTGTTCAGGTAACACGTGCAATTCCCGCGTGTTGGACGTCGACGAAATCTGTTGTCCACTGGTTTCGTCACACAAGTAGGCGGGATTTCTCCTTGCGTTTCCGCCAGCACAGGAGCACGTAGTGAAAAAATATCGTCTCTGGGCCATATTGTTTTACCAAATCGGCGTCGGTTGCGCACCGGCTGGTGTTTGCGCGTGTTACTCAACACTACAGTTCTGAGAATTACGAAGTTGTGTGCAACACGACACATTCCAATGCAATTAGTTCACCTCACTGTTTCTTTGTTTGGACTAAAATTTATATTGCCATGCGGCTGATCACGCAGATGAAATGAATTTAAAAATATTTTAATAAAATAAAAACCCCTCCCTTTTAGCCCCGTTACAGTTTGACCCTGTACTTTTCCTCCGGTTTTAAACAATGTTTAAGATTTATTCTAAATCTTTTTTGGGTAATAATTTTTTAAGTATTTTTGTAAGATTTTGTAAAGTTTTTCACCCATGCCATTAACATTTTTGGACAATGGATAGCCAAAATACAGAATTATTCTTTCAAAATAAATGAAACCAAAAGATCGTTATTGTATTGTTGTTCTTGTGGGTTACCTGGACTCCAGTCCAGCTTTCTAGTATTCCATTACTGCTGCGTGATGTTTCCTGAAGCATAAAAACTTGTGTCCAGTTTTTTGGGACTGGAGAAGGTGTTCACTATACATCTTGCAGTTAGTTTCATGGCACAATGTGCATTCTTCAGAGGAGTAGATTTTGATTCCTTTGAGGTGGGTCACAAGGCAGTCACGTCTGGTATTGTGATGAAATGAAGCAACAGAGTACTTGTAAGTGTAATTTCATTTTTCTCCCAAGTGCATCTACATTTTTCCACATTTTGTCCTGATGTTCTTGGTTGGTGTTGACCAAGATTTGGTGTACATTATCAGAGTTTTGTTATTGTGTGAGGACATCCAGTTCCAAAACTGCTAACAAATTCTAAGACTAGGCTTGTATGTAAAAAATACTTACTTTATGTAAGCAAGAACCATTAATAAGCAGTTCCCCTTCTACAGTAATAACCACTCCCAGTGTATTCACACTTCTGCAATGCTTCCCGGGAATCCTGTTCTCAAAGCATGTCAGACATCATTTGCAATTTGTGTCCAGTCTCGTCAAGCGTTGTCAGACTAATATCAAAAAACTATTATGAAAAAAAAACTCAATAAAATGCAGAAAACAGAACTTGAAAAAAAATCATAGATACTGATTGTGAACAATTTAAACATAAATCAAGAAATATACTTTGCCTTCTTTCATCATAAGGCCTCCTCCCCTTTGTAAATCTTAGATCTTCAAATAACTTCAGTCAAGTATATTGGGATATCAAAAAACTGATGGGCAACTAACCATAAACAACAACAACAACATACATAAGCTGTATGTTACCCTAACATGATTATTAAAATGAAATTCCCTAAAGGCAACAAAGTTCAGGGTATGCCATGTATGAACAAAACCTTGAATAGAAATTCTTTCGTCTTAAATCCAGATAATTTGTATATTCCAGATGGAAAGTAAATAATATTAATTACTTTATTTTCAGATAAAAGCTTTAATTTTAACAATCGATGGAGCTAATCGCACACTACTTGCAAATGAAGAGACGGGTTATCTGCCATTCACGTATAAGCAGGATCCTACAATAATGGAAATCAAACCCCTGAAAAGTTTTCTTTCTGGTGGCCGTATGATTACTGTTCATGGGACTAACCTCAATACAATCCAGAAACCGGAAATGGTTGTGTATGCTGACAGTGGTCAACAGGTTAACAAATCGGTAAGTTGTGTATGTGTGTTAGTTGTAAACAGTATGTTTTAACTGTGGCTGTCATGTGTAGAAGTATGTCTGTTATTTTCCAAGACTTGTAGGTATTTTTCTATTGGGGGGGGGGGTGAAAGTATTTATCAGGCCAACATCATAAAATCATCCATAACACATAAACCTTACACACAGTTTGTAACTGTGCATTTCCAAAATACCACAAAATTCACCAGGTTTTCATGATGCATCAGTTTTTATATGAACATGTTTGAAAGTGTAAGTAATGGTTGAGAATCTGTTTCAGTCTTTAATTGCCATGACAACCATATTCCCATATGCCAGCTGTTGTGATGTTCTATTTTGATCGCTTTTTATGTAATTTCTCATTACCCTCTCTTGTACATCATTTATTATAAATTGTTTTTGAATAATCCCTAAAATTTCATGTTATAAAAATCATTGCTTAACGGTATGAAATCAGAGGGTCAAGTCGTATGGGAGGAACTCAGCAAAATTCTCCTCCCAAAAATGTTGAGAAAAATGTTTAATCCCAATTAAATGCAGGCACCAAACAGCTAAGTATAAACACCTATTATTTGGGTGAGGTAGCAATCCAAAGGTGTAACCACTAGAGTGTTGTCTCTCCCACTTGATTAAGGGAGGAAAATGAAAATTGCCCATACCTTACGGTGTAACAAATAACAAGGTTATATTGATAAAGGACGCTGAATCTCGTAATTGAAAATTTTATTTTGATAGATTGTGCTCTGGAGACAGACATTTTGTAAATATAAAATGTAAAAACATTCAGCACAAACGTAACAAACCTTGTATTCATTTTGGCAGATGTAATGCGGCATAAATATCTAGAATAGCGTGCGCAGAAGACAAAAAACATAATCTAAATACTTTTTCAAGAAGTCTCCATTAACGTAAATAGTACTACTAATTGACAAGACAAGAGAAAGCTGTACGCACACTTTTCCATGTCTATTTTAGATACAGCAGTGTCCCAGTTGATTGTAGTTTTATGTGTTGTCACTGGACAAAAGGCTTGCCGCATGACAAATGGCGCCAATCGTACACTCTAGTTATTTTGGTGGCCCTAAAAAGGACCTGGTGGCGAGAAAGCTGAAGTTGGTCGTGCCGCGCTGAGATGTTCGGCAGCTGCGCCCGCTGATCATGGCTTACTGCAGTCCTCCTCTTCTTTCGGCACCGGTTGTAGAATCGGCTGCCGGCCCAGCGAAATCCATCGCTGGCGCGGAACGGGAGTGCGAAGACGCAGGAATGGCGGCGGTTCTATTCTTTGGCTGTTCCTTCCGGCTGACTCCGCCTCGATGTCGTCCGAGAGAGGAGAAGAGATGAAGTGCGTCCGATGGCGTGGCGATGAAGGGTGCGCAAAATTTTCTGCCGGCCCGGGTTTTATTAACTAACCGGGATCGCTGATTGGCTAGCTCCGAACACGTAGTTGGTCACGTCTCGGCGGCTGCTGATGCCGGATTGGCTCGCTGTGTCCACCGCTGGTACCGGAGAGCAGATGTTCGCATACCGCTGCTGTCACAACTCCACCGGGTCTTGAATGCTCTCCGGTAGCCAGCCTGCTGCTCTTCTCCGGATCTTGTAGAGGCAGCGTTATGCGAACATCTGCTCTCCGGTACCAGCGGTGGACACAGCGAGCCAATCCAACAACGTGCTCGGAGCGAGCCAACCAGCGACCCCGGTTAGTGCATAAAACCCGAACAGCAGAAAATTTTGGGCACTCTTCATCGCCACGCCAACGGACGCACTTCATCTCCTGTCCTCTCTCGGACGACATCGGCGCGGAGTCAGCTGGAAGAAACGGCCGAAGAATAGAACCGGCGTTCTTGCGTCTTCGCCCTCCAGTTCTGCGCCAGCGATGGATTTCGCTGGGCCGGCAGCCGACTCTACAACCGGTGCCGGAAGAAGAGGAGGACTGTAGTACGCCACGAACAGCGGGCGCAGCCGCTGAACATCTTAGCGTGGCACAACCAACATCAGCCTTCTCGCCACAAGGTCCTTTTTAGGGCCACCAAAAACACTAGAGTGTACGATTGGCGCCATTTGTCATGCGGCAAGCCTTTTGTCCGGTGACAGTGTAACTCATACATTATCTAAATTGTCAAACATAATACCCCACAATACATAAATTGAATTATTTAAAGGTGTGGAGTGTCATTTGTTGGACTGTAGGGAATTTTATTCTCAGCTTCTTAGTTGTTTTTTTGAAAACTAATGGTTATCATATTTGTGTTAGTAATCTAGGTACTGAACAAATTTAGTGTTGTTTATTCTGTAATTAATGTATTTGTAATTTCGGTAAAGGAATGCTGGGTACTGAATTCGGCTCAGATGGAATGTCCATCACCTGCTGTGAATAAAGAATTCGCTAAAGGTTCCCGAAGGACAGAACGTTCTTTGCCAGGAAAATTTCATGAAGCCAGGCTGTCTCTTAAAATTGGATTTATCATGGACCATGTAGATGCCGTTAGCGATCTTGAGAAACATTTTAAAAGCCTTCGCTCTCAGCTTGTGTATGTGGAAGATCCAAAGTTCTTTGAATTTCCAAATGATATTAAGCTGTATAAAGGAGATACATTGGTGATTGAGGTAAGCATAACTACAAATATCAGTTGAAATTCTTCAATGTTCACATTATTTTAAAACTCTGAAGTCAGGGTTTGACATAGTTTTCATCTGATGAATGATGTTTAATTTGAACACATTTGTTACATACATTAATATAAACATAAATATGAGCAAATTTAAAAACTGAAGTCTCAAGAATGTAATAAATATGAAAACTATTGCCAGTTTTTCTTCATTTCTCTCTTTTCTACCTCCTTCTTCTCCTCATTTGATTCTTACTAGCAATTTATTGATTATACCATTTAGTTACTTTAACCAATTCATCATATGCTGATTCAATAAGTAACAATAAAAACTTCACTAATTTAGTCTTGCCAACTTTTTATTTAACAAAAAACTGTCAAGTCTTCATATAGGCTAACTATGCAGCTGGTAATATAAAATGATTTAATTTAGTATCCCCTGGACATCATTTTATTGCTATCTGCATTTTTTTCATACCTGTACAGAATGTAATAACTGCTAGGTTTCTTCAGTGGTGGCTGGTGGTTGAAAAACTTGGGGGTTGTAGATGGGTTGGATAGAATAAAATTGTTTTATTCTCTGAATAGAAAATGTCCAAGTCGCCTCCCCTCCAAAAAATACACAAAGAAAGGAAAATACTGCAATTTTAGTGTCACCCACATAACCACGAATATTTATTGTATGAATCATTTTTAAATTTACAGTTAAATATTCTGTTACCTGGTTTTACACTTTGATTAAAATTTTAAAGGTCTGTTGTAGTTTCAATTTCTACTCTCTTAATTTCAATTTTTTTCCTCAATAGGACGTAAACTGAACGGCGTTTTCGTTAAGTTTTTCGACAGAATTCATTGTTTCCTGTCAGTTAAATGTAATAAATATCTTACACTGTGACACCTTAATCCGTTATATGTACTATTATTTATATTTAACAATGAATTGGATTGACACTAACAATGAACTTACAAATTCCAACCTGGCGCACCACGTGTTATTTACCAACAAACAGACTGGTGGCATCATGACGTACAAGCGGGGTTTACAGTCCCTAATCACACCAAGCGAGCCTATACCATTGTAATGGGAACAACGGAGTCTAGCCAGCCAGAGCACTACTCCATTGTATTTTCCCATATACAAAGCGCGTCACAGTTGGTGCATACACCACGGCAAGAGCGTGTGCGATTTTTAGTATTCTTCTGCACTTTTCAATCAGCAAATGATTAATTATGATGATTTAGCTTCAAAACACTATTATTAGTTATTGTTTTATTCATAATTCTATAATTTAAAATACAGTTCGGGAATTATTGGAGGTTGTACAACCGTGCAAGCTAACCACGGGCCGCCAGTAGGTTTCTTAATTGTATAGAAAATGCCGTAAAGAAAGTAACTTGTGTTTTGTTATAGGGTGAGAGTTTGAATCTGGCAAGTGATGAATCAGATGTAAATGTGACGATTGGTATGTTGGCATGTAATGTAACTTCGTTAGCGATGACACAGCTCGTGTGCTCGCCTCCAGAGAACCAGCCTGAGCCTACAGATGAGCTCGGCGTTAGAACAGAAACTGGTCTACCTCTTGTTGTGGTAAGTGCAAGTTATTGTTTTGTATATTAATCATAAAATGTTGTGATTGAAGTTCATATTGCAAGATGTGGAATTATGTCACTTGTTGCAATTACTGTAAACGTGCAGATATGATTATAACTTAAAGTTATTATTCACTAAACATTGTTGAACTAACTATAGCACAATTAGTTGAGGTGATACAGAAGTTGTAGTGAAAATTAATAATTGCCCAGATGAAATTGTTTTGCGTATATAAAATGGATTTTTTGTGACTGTTATCACCACAATGTTCTCCCCTCCCATAGTCTTTCATCACAGGTCTGTGGATGTAAGGTGTCTTATGAACACAGCATCATCCACCTGGTCTCTCCATCTATGCTTTGGCCTACCATGCCTCCTCTTTTGTAACGGAGTCCATACGCTTTGGCCATCTAACATCTTACATCCTGTTAATGTGGCCAAACCATACCAGCTACTGTGTTTCAGTTTCTTCACTAATGCTTCTTCCTACTTTCATCTCTTATCTTATGTCAGTGTGTCTTCTTGTCTTTAGCCACAAGGCATCTTCTCCGCCAGAAATCTATCTCTGCGAATAGAAACTTACTCCAACTCACTTGATTTAAATCACTTAAATTAATACTATAAAAATCCTTAGGAAGTTTCCTGTCCAATAAATTAATATAAACTATTACTTAATAAGTCAAGGAACTTTAGATCAGGCATAAAGTATAAAAAGTTTTTTAAAAGAAATGTTTTACTTTGTAATTAGAGAAGTATGCAGTACTTCTGCTGCAAACTGGGGTTTGTGCGCAGCAGTAAATGGAAATTACCTTGAGGAGTCAGGATTGATGAAACAAGGGCAGAGTACATTGCAAAGAAACAAAGTGAAAAAGCTGCGAGAGAAATGAAGATAGAATCGTGGGAAAAAGTTGGTAAGGATAAAATACAGGAAAGCTATTGTGGGACTCAAAGGATGTTCTGGCAGAAAATTAAAAGTCTGGAAGGCAAATTTGAGAATAGAACATGAAGCGTTTAAGACAAAAATGGAATCATGAAAAACTATAGGAAGAATGTTTCAAGCAGTTACTGTAGAGAGATATTCAAGGAAGAAGAGAAAAAAATGAATGAGAGCCAAAAAGGGTGAAGTGGAACTAGTTGAGGTGGAGTGGCAGTGGGACTGAGGAAGTCTGCAGATATGGACAACATCTACCCTGAAGTGATTAAATTCAGAGGAGTGAAGGTGATTGAGTGGTTATGGCTAATCTTCAAAAAAGCATGGTGAAGAAAATGTATACCAAAAGACTGGGAATGGCCTGATGGAGAATAAGAACGTCAAATCCGAATGAGGAGAATAAAGAGAGTGTATAACACAGAAAGGGGGATAATTCATTGCGAGGAGAATAATCTGTTGAATTTCTGAAGTTCTGTTGAATTCTAGTGACAAAAGTAATGAAACAAGGAGATAAAAGTCTAGACATGTAACTCTACGAATTACATTACAAAATTATAATTATAATTATCTCTTACCTTCGGGTTTTTTACTCCAAGGGTCGTTCAGACGAAAACAGCTGCAAAAAGGATTACTTGGATTTGATATGTTCAATAATTACGTTAACACATGTGATACTGTCTAAAACACATACTTATTTTTATTTATCAAAAATTCGCCTTTCTTCTACGTTATTACAATCTTTCAACGATAGTACAACGGGTTGAGATTATTTCTTATCTCTATTGAGTTTTATTTCGGTTATTATTATAAGTGATATTGTTAAATAATTAAAGCATTGAAAATGAACCAGTTAATAACCTCTATCTTAGCACACGCACACTCATTCTGTTACATTGATCTTTGAATAAACTCCGCCCCTGAGAAAACTCTATCGTACAAAGTTTTGGTGTTGTATATTTTCCTTTTATAACGAATAATCACCGGTTAGTTGGCATTGGTTTTAATATGCATATTAAGTTTCTAGTTACCCATACGCAGCGTACTCCTAGGGTTGGTTGCGCGAACTGGTGTTGAATACTTGCTTCGATCTCACGCACTCCGGTACTCTTTTAATACGCTTACTGTTCGTGGTTAAAAGCCCTTACTGTTTTATACATTAAGGTTCCACATTATTCCACATTAAGTCGGCCGACGTAATTGTATTCGCACTTAGAAATTGTTGTAGGCTGGCCGCGCACTATACTGTTTTTGAGTTGTTTAAATAGATAGATAGGCCTACTAATTATTTCAGCCTATCTTACACTCCCGAGGCCACTATTTTTCAATTCACAAAACTTTACTGTCTGAGGCTGGCTGTCTGTTCTGCACTCTCTCTGATGACCCACAGCAGACTGTAGACTGTCACAAAGCTGCTGGTGGGTGGTTACGCAATGCGTCTGGCAATTGTTTTGGCTGACTGTATGTGTGTTGCATTGCTGTACTGGAGGCTCCTTACAGGTGAAAGTCTGGCAATTTGGAAAGTGCTTAAAATGATATTTGAATTAATATGAAATTAAACTGGGGTGGCTCACAATTCCGTACCGTCACAATACCCCCCCAATAAGAGATTGAAGGCCGAAGCGTTCAAACTCTTATTGCCTAAACCTAAGAGGATCAGTGAGGATATGGCGCCGCAACCCCCCTGAACACTACTAAATCATGGGTTCTTACCCCCCTAGTCTGGCGACTGTGACAGCACCCATCCGATCTTACTGGACTTCTCTGTTCGAGATCCCAACACCGAAAAATCGAACAGATACCCGACCCAGTATCGCCTGACTTTAAAACATGTAATTAAACATTGACAAACGGCCTTCCATCACTCCATGTCCCACAACTGGTTTGTTTCCTCTTAGCCGTACTGGTTCATTGACAACGTACTGGCTCATTTTATATAATAGACCCAAAAAAAATATAGTATTAGTAAAACAATATTGGTTTACAATGGTACACATAAATTCCAGTTCAATTGAATAATATTCCCCATACAATATTGCCCAACCAAAATGACACATAGATTATACAAGGTATCCTTAACTACTATATATATGAATAGGACAAAAAATTCATAGCATATGAAAAATCTATATGGACAGTAATATACACATCTTAATTCCCAAACACCGTTTCAGCTCCAACATTTCATTCAGTTTTCAGTTTAAATGAATATTTTAATAAATTAAATCCTTATTTACATCAATTAGTATTTACTTTATAATTCCAATTTGAATTTAAATGAAAATAAAGTTAAGTTCATTATTAAAAATCATCGTTTCTGTTAAATTTATTACTAAATTAATTTAATTGTATTTAATTTACTTTAATTAATTCAATTAATCTCAAAAGTTACAGTAATTGCCTCATTATTATTTTGTCTGTAAAAAAAAATTAATTTCAATTCTTTTCTATCACAATAAGGTTTTACTCAAGATACTGATTCAGCAGACTACAACATTCTTTGTTATTGTCACCAAGCATGACTACAGACAGACATTAGTCTCAACATACCACACCTGTTTATATAAACACTAGTCTGCAAGACTCACATAGTATAAACATTCTGGTTACATCATGTACTGGCATATATACTTCCTGCAAAATTTTCCTTTTATAAATCTTTTAATGTTAACATATTTATCAAAATCTATTTGTTGCAATTCGAACCAAATATAATTTTAATTCACCTTTCAATTATTATTACCTTTTAATTACAGTTTCTATTTAATACTATTATCTCAATACCATTATTATTATTATTACACTCTTTTCACACCTGTAAGCATTTTATTCTGTCTGACTGGTATAATGAGCTTTATACTTGCAATACATTATCCACTTATTGACATGAATACAAAATACACACCACACACACACCAACATCTCCGTGTAACCTCTGAAACATTTAACAACAATGTTATTTCATACAAACAATTTAACCTTTTATAATACATACAATTAATTTCACTACACATGTATTTACAATTCTCCAGCCATAATTATTCAGTTATGTCACACTTCAATATCAAAATTCAGCTAGGTCATTACCATATATTAACATATTTAAAATGTTCATTTATGAATTTCAACCTCCATCGTCAAAAATTAATCGGGGTTTCAAATAACAATTTTCAATTTTATTTACATTCCGTATACGGTTATCTTGTATATAGTAACCATAAAATTTCTGTTTGTTCATTTTACCATAATAATCATATACCAGGTCAACATCAGTATTCTTTGTAAAGTCTCCGTCGGTAAATATTTCCAATATCGGGTCAGTTACTTTTTCATCATACAGTAAATTACTCTTGTTTAAACATACTTCTAACATTTCTTTCCACTCACCATAATCTCTCTGTAATTCATACAATTCTGTCTCTTTGTCAATACACCATTCTCCATTTAAATCTCTCTCATCATAATGCCATATCACGCTTTCTCTCTCATTCCATGCAGAGGGTACAAAATTATTCAACAAAAATAAACAACTCAAATCTTTCACTACTAAGGGTCTCTTGCCCAAAATTAACACTTTTGAACACTCTGGTTCATCACAAATAAGGGGAAAATTTACCCTCTGCTCTACACATTCATCTACTCTTTCTTTCCATTCTTTTTCTGATTCAACAACACTAATTACAACTTCGTTACTGCATATAGCGCTCTCTCTCTCTCTCTCACTCACTATTTCACTATCTACTTCTAATGTATTATTCTCTGATACCACCCTTTCAATCACATTACACATATCATTATAATTATCATTTGTTTTATACTCAAAATTTTCAGTTACCTTTTGTATTTGTTTCTCAATTTGTTCTACCACTTGTTCTTTAAATGTATTGAAACATTCATCCATCTCATTTAAATGTTTACTAATATTATCTTCTAACTTAACACTCTGTTTATTCATGTCATATAAACGCTCATCAAATTTTGTATTCATTTCACATAAACGCTTATCAAATTTTTGGTCAATATTATTTATATCGCCCTTTAACTCATGGAACTTAGCGTCCGAGTCACTCTTCTGTTCATCAAATTTCGCGTTAAAACTACTCAAGTTATCAGATATTGTTTTCATGAAATTACACATATCTTCCATTGACAACTGTTTAATTCGTGTTGTCGTTGGGGTAGATTGTGCTACTGCATTTTTGTCAGTGAAGCTGACTTCATTATTAATTTTATTTTCCCTATTCAATTTTGGGGTTATTTGGATCCCCGAATCATCTGTATTATTTATTTCATTTGTAATGTCTGGTTTTATTTTATTGTCCTGACTCCCATCTGGAGTCGAGTGGACCTCAATATTATGCATAATGGCCGATTCATCAAAATTGTCAACATTAGTTACTTCATTGGAATCGTCATTATTCGCTGCCATTTTATACAAGTTTATGTAATGTTACACAAGAATATTAATCTTATCCACTATTGACTTAACCCTTTTTATATTTAATTTACCAAAGCGTCCTCCCTCTCAAATAACCCTTTCTGCAGCTTAATTAGGTCTGGCGAATATAGGTTGTAACCTATACTCGCGTCGCTGTACGGGGGCCAAATGTAACTCTACGAATTACATTACAAAATTATAATTATAATTATCTCTTACCTTCGGGTTTTTTACTCCAAGGGTCGTTCAGACGAAAACAGCTGCAAAAAGGATTACTTGGATTTGATATGTTCAATAATTACGTTAACACATGTGATACTGTCTAAAACACATACTTATTTTTATTTATCAAAAATTCGCCTTTCTTCTACGTTATTACAATCTTTCAACGATAGTACAACGGGTTGAGATTATTTCTTATCTCTATTGAGTTTTATTTCGGTTATTATTATAAGTGATATTGTTAAATAATTAAAGCATTGAAAATGAACCAGTTAATAACCTCTATCTTAGCACACGCACACTCATTCTGTTACATTGATCTTTGAATAAACTCCGCCCCTGAGAAAACTCTATCGTACAAAGTTTTGGTGTTGTATATTTTCCTTTTATAACGAATAATCACCGGTTAGTTGGCATTGGTTTTAATATGCATATTAAGTTTCTAGTTACCCATACGCAGCGTACTCCTAGGGTTGGTTGCGCGAACTGGTGTTGAATACTTGCTTCGATCTCACGCACTCCGGTACTCGTTTAATACGCTTACTGTTCGTGGTTAAAAGCCCTTACTGTTTTATACATTAAGGTTCCACATTATTCCACATTAAGTCGGCCGACGTAATTGTATTCGCACTTAGAAATTGTTGTAGGCTGGCCGCGCACTATACTGTTTTTGAGTTGTTTAAATAGATAGATAGGCCTACTAATTATTTCAGCCTATCTTACACTCCCGAGGCCGCTATTTTTCAATTCACAAAACTTTACTGTCTGAGGCTGGCTGTCTGTTCTGCACTCTCTCTGATGACCCACAGCAGACTGTAGACTGTCACAAAGCTGCTGGTGGGTGGTTACGCAATGCGTCTGGCAATTGTTTTGGCTGACTGTATGTGTGTTGCATTGCTGTACTGGAGGCTCCTTACAGGTGAAAGTCTGGCAATTTGGAAAGTGCTTAAAATGATATTTGAACTAATATGAAATTAAACTGGGGTGGCTCACAATTCCGTACCGTCACAGACATTTTTTTAATACTTATGGACCAGACCCTTAAGCGGTGTAAAAGAAGAACAGAAAGACACAATGTAGGAAACTTTAGAATCAGAATCAGTGTATGTCTAAACCCTTTTTTATGCTTATGTTGCGTCTTAGACGTTCTTGATGACATCTTAAGTTAGTCTTAGAACGCTAGTTGTTGAGGTAGCTGGTGTGAAATGAAATAACCAAGTGGACTGTATATATTTTTAGAGTTAATTGTTTATTGAGAATTTGTCAGAAGATAGTTGCTGGCGCATGCAGTTTAGCGCGGCATAATGCCTGATAAGTAAAATAGAGTTAAATATTGAAAGACATAATCATGTGTAAAGGCCGAGACCGCCCAAGTACTCAGCGCATGATGATCATGCTAAAATTTAGAAATAATGAAAAATAAGGTAGCCGCGGCTGGCGAGCTGAGGCGAGATGCCCGCTCAGAGTCTTGCAAGTAACTAACTAATTCTGACTGCTGCTAGCCTGAATCAAGCTGGCAGCAGATAGCGGGGAGAAAAAAAATGTCACTGCACGCGACTGCAATGTGGTGTTACAGTGCAAAGTTTACATAAGTACAAAGTTTAACCATACTGTCTGCACAAAATCGGGCGATTTTGCAACTTAAGCCATTGTGTGAATAGTACATAATAATTGACATTACATGACACCAAAATTCAATAATACATAACAAACGATAATACAATGACAAAGACATAATAATTGACATGCATAACAATCAAGCAATGACACCCACGAAATTAATAGTACATAACAATAGGATTGACATACCAAATTCATGTAATGATACATAATACATAATGATTTGCATTACATATTAATAGAATAATGATAATAAAATTCCATAACACATAATAACATGATAATGATACATAGTAATACAATAATCAGACAGACATTATAGTTGGCAGTACATAACAATAGGATAATGATCCCAACAAATTCAAAATTTATAACAATATGATAATATAATAATAAAGACATAATAATTGATATGCATAATATTAGAATAATAATCCCCAAAAAATTCAAAAATTCCCCAAAAACATGATAGTGATACACAATAGTACAATAGACATAATAATAATGTAATAATAATAACAATGTAAAGCATGTGATCGCCCGGGTAATGTCCCGGGCATGAAGCACGATACTGCTATAAAGTTCACATCACTGATACGTGTCGCATGAACGCTCATGCGATTAGTCTGAGGCCACAGGAAGTGGACATAATTTATGAATGGGTCGACGTAGGATACCGTTTGCGGTGTGAACATCAGCGACGCGCACTATTGAATCCTGACCCGAATAGACATTAGTGACTACCCCGCGTTTCCACTGCAGTGGGGGGAATTGTCTTCCAGGATAAGGACGAGTTGTCTGGGAGTCAAATTTTTTGACGGGATGCGCCATTTGTTGCGCTGTTGCAACTGGTGCAAATAATCCTTCGACCACCTGTTCCATATAGACTGGGTGAATCTTTGGAGCAGCTGCCATCTGCCCAGACGACCAATATTGACTTTGGAATAGTCAGGTTCCGGGAGTGCAGTTGAAACGATATAATTTCTATCAATTATTAATTAATATATTCGAGTCCCTGTTCTCGGGCGTCACTGGAACGATATAAATTACTTCAAATTAACAAACTCTTACCTTAGGGTTGTTCTCCAGGGTTTTACAGACGAACACAGCTGCAGAAAGGATTATCTGGATTTGAGTTGCGAAATAATTACGCTAACACAAAAATTTTCGGATTCTAACAAATTATCTTTCTTTTTTATTAAGCACTCATATACTTATCTTTACTTTATGCACTCATAATACAACAGGTTATTGTATTGTTTATGGCTCTACCTTTTCTTGCTGTTACCAATAAATTATAAATAATTATCAATCAAAAACAAGTATACATTAAAAAAAAAACTTTCCTTGACTATTTCTGAATTAACTATAATGACTTCTATTTAATGAACCAGAACTCCTTTTATATTTTTTCCTTTTCTTTATTTTATAAAAACCCCTTTCCCTTAGAGATCTCTTATTAATTAATCTTGTTTAACCCTTTATCTATGATGAATTATACTTCAAAAGATTTTACATGATTTTATAATGGAAAGTCAGTCGATACTTAACGAGGGGTGATCTCCGCTGTTGCACTATTGCTACGAATTCGCTCTTTTTGGTTGACACACCATAAATTTGTTTTCACTGTTTAATTATGACACTGTTATTGAATGGTTAGGATCACATACTTCACTGTCTTTTTAACTCACTTGACTATAATTTTTTCGTCGGCCGACGTAACTTTTGCTCGAGCACTTAGGTGGTTAATTGGCTAGCCGCGCGGCCATGAGTTGCAGTAGAACTGAATAGTTTTAACACTTTACTAGATAGGCCGGCTTTAGTTTCGGCCTATCTTCCACACCCGAGGCCACCGTTTTACTTGTAGAACTGTATGCTGCTTCTGTCTGATGCAAACACTAGGGTGACAAGGTTCTTACTGTGATTTACACAGGGACTGCTGCTGGCAAGCTGTTGCGTAATACGTCTGGGCTGGGCAGTCTAGACATCAACAGTTTATGATAACATTGTATGTTGCTGGTTACAGTGGGCCACCTCACAGGTGAATACTAACTGCTTTCAAATTAAAACTGAATTGAATCTTTACTGTCTCTAACACACAATTCTGTACCGTTACACAGTGAGCGGGAGTTAAAGGTTCGGGGTCCCTGGAGTCATTTGATATGGGCGTGAGTTAAGGCAGGACTCTATTTGAGTTAGGATAGTGTAATACTCCTCAAACGTAAGAATGGTTCCACCGACAACGCGCCACAAATGAAACTTGAGGCTCTTGACTCCACTTTCCCACAGGCCACCAAAATGAGGTGCTGAGGGGGGGAATAAAGGACCATTTGATGCCTTGGGCACTGGTAAAATCCTGGGTGGTCTGTTCAAATCCGTCAGATTGAAAAAGTCTGTATAATTTGTGAAGTGTACTACTACCACGACGAAAATTTGTACCATTGTCGGAAAATATCTGATCAGGGATACTTCTACACGCTATAAACTGTTTTAAGGCTGCTATGAAGGCGTCTGAGGTAAGACTAGTCTGAGGATCTGAGACTAGTTCAAGGTGAATGGCTTTAGTGGCCATGCATATAAATAGAGCAATATAAGCCTTTGACGTCGATTTGGAACGCTGCCCGCCATGACGTATAAGTACGGGACTGGCATAGTCGACTGCAGATTGAGAAAATGGCTTACCAGGCGTAACCTGGGAAGGGGGTAATTGTCCTAATAATTGGCTTGCGCCCCTAGCACGGAATTGAAAACAAGTGATATATTTAGGTATTACTGAACGTATATAAGATTTGTCATTAATTATCCAGTATTTCTGCCGTAGAGAGTACTGAGTCAATTGTACCCCAGCATGTAGTAGACGAAGATGCTCGCCTTCTATGATTAATTTAATGAGGTGAGAATGCGGGTGGAGTATGATTTGGTGTTTGCTGTCATAGGTAAGCTGGGAGTGCTGAAGACATCCGCCCACGCGTAATATCCCCGCTTTGTCCAGAAAGGGGTTAAGTGAAAGAATTTTACTATTATTAGGGCTACAGCGTTGTGACTCAAGTTCCTTAATTTCGATGCTGAAGTGCGATTGCTGGGACTGGCGAATAAAAACCAAAAGTGTACCATGTAACTCATGAGAAGTTAAAAAGGAAGTGTCCCTATCAGCTATGGGGAGCCTAGAGTTCCGAATGAATCGACGGCAATACGAAAATACACAAAGGAGTTTTGAAAGTGAAGAGTAGTTTTCAAAATAACTAGACATAGATGAAGCAACAATCAATGAGGTTTGGACCTGCTTTCGTTGTTCCTGCTCAAGATCGGGATGAGTGCAGGGTGAATGGGCATCGAAGGCACTGGTGGGCCAAGATGCACTCATGGGACAACCAGGATGGACCATACCACCATTGTGGGTGACCGTGTAAAACCCGAGGGAGACAACCACTCGATAGAATGTCGGCAGGGTTGTCAAGTGACGAGATATGATGCCAGGTACCCTTTGCAGTGAGACGCTGTATTTCCGCAACACGGTTGCCACAAATACCTTCCATCTGAAGACTGCTGGTGGATCCAATATAAGGCGATCATCGAGTCAGAGTAAAAATATAAGTCGTCGAATTTGTAACTCACGGTGTTTATAACCTTGGAAGCCAACTGAGCCAACAAGAGACAGGCGCAAAGTTCAAGTCTGAGTAATGTTATCAGCTTCAAGGGAGCGACTCTAGATTTAGAGCATAACAAGTTTGATGAGATGCTGTGGTTTAAATACAACACGCGTAACCCTTTGCTGATGCGTCGGCAAACCCATGGAGCTGGAATGAAATGATTTGTGAATTAATCAAACTCTTTACAGACCTTGGAATTTTAAAGTAAGTGTCTGAAATCAGCTGAGAATAAAGCTCTACCCACTGATTAGATAATGAGTCTGATAAGGGTTCGTCCCAACTTGTATCTGTTAACCACAAAATCTGCATGAAATGCTTACACCAGAATGTAACCGGGCCAATGAGTCCCAATGGGTCGTAAGTACCTGCGATAACTGATAATACCCTTCTCTTCTTGAATACCTCCACTTTGACATGTCTTTGGACACTATATACGAAACTATCTTCGTCAATGTCCCATTGAATACCCAAAGTACGTACAGTTTGATTTTTGCTAAAGTCGAGGGAAGAATTGGCGTGTGAAGCTCTAATGGTTTGATCATTGGAAAACCATTTGTGCAAGGTAAAACCGTATTGGCTTAATAAATCTGTAATGTCGGATTTCATTTTAGATAGAATGTGCGGGTTATCTGAACCGGTCATGAGGTCGTCCACATAAAAATTGTTTGCGATGGCTGAACAAGCTATAGGGTGTTTAGTTTTGTTTTCCTGGGCTATTTGTGCCAGACATCTTGTGGCAAGAAATGACGCACTTGCAGTCCCATATGTGACTGTCCTCAAGGCGTAATGATGAAGTTCCCTATGGTGGGCGTCGCGCCAGACAATTCGCTGCAAATTAGAATCCTTGGGATTAACTAAAATTTGACGGTACATCTTCTCAATGTCCGAAATGAGGACATATCGGTGAGTGCGAAACCGAGACATAATAGAGAAAAGATCCTGCTGGACCGTGGGACCAACCATCAATGTGTCGTTCAAGGACAAATTATTTGTTGTTTTGGCAGAGCTGTCGTAAACGACTCGCAATTTGGTGGTCATACTAGAGCCCTTAAACACCGAATGGTGCGGTAAATAAAAAGTGTCTGACTTGTTAACTGACAAATCGTGAGAATCAAGCAAAGACATGTGACCCAGAGTTAAATATTCATGCATGAATGCGCTATAGTCTTTATGAAGGGCAGGGTCCTGCTTGAACTTGAGTTCCAATGATTGAAATCTGCGGATAGCTCCGTGAAGAGAATCGCCCAAATGAGAATTGTATAACCTACGTGGTAGGGATACCACAAATCTACCATCATTATTACAGAACGTATTAGCGACAAAATGACGTTCGCATTCCGAGTCCTCAACCGAGGGAGCACGAGCAGCAACGTCATCCAATTGCCAGAAGTCCTTTAATTGAGAGGAAATGGCATTATTGTCTTCACATGCTATGAATGATGAGACAGGTTTTGTCATGGCGACATTAAAGGGCAAGTTACCCGCGAGAATGAATCCCAATTTTGTCTCCTGTATTATGGGAAAATGTGGGCTACGGATGAATTTGACAGGTTCAATTAATTGTAAATAATGCTGGGCACCAAGTAATATGTCGATTTGCGAAGAAAAGTTCAGTTACGGGTCAGCTAGGAATATGCCTTTTGGTAAATTTAGGGATGAGATATCAAACGATTCCGCAGGAAGATTATTCGTGATACTGAGAAGCACAGCGCAATGTATGTTCAAACTAAAATTCTTATAACGAGAATGCAACCTTACCCTAGTACTGAAGTCAGCTTGAGATAAGGAATTGTTTATACCGGTGGTGGGTAATTGAGATTTAGTTAGTTTTAGACCCATGCGACGTGCGAAACTCATGGTACAGAAGTTAGCTTGCGATCCTGAGTCTAATAAAATCCTTACCGGGTGCTTCCTACCGGCATGGTTAGTTGTCATGCAGAGAGCAGTGGATAATAAAATAGATTTGTTTGTTTGCAGTTTCAGTGAAAATTGATTGTTGCCTCTACCCGAGGGGTTATTGCCTGACATGTGGATCATTGTGTGGTGGCGCTTAGCACATGTCCTACAAGCAAATTTGGAAGGACAGTGAGCGAGGTCATGGCCTGGACGTATGCAATTTAAGCAGAGTTTATGTTTAATTAAAATATTTTTTCATTCAAGGGGAGATATAGCCACGAATTGTGGGCACTCAGAGAGGCGGTGTCTACCCCGACACAGCTGACAGATGTTGTTGCTGATATGAGAATGGAATGTTGACCTAGTAAGATCAACCGATTTAATAGCTTTGTGATAGGGAGTTTTATCGCTAACCTTTATTCTGCTTACTGAACTGGTTGCAGCACAGATGTTTTGCATTAACTGCCTTCTACTGTTTAAAGATTTAATAAAATTACTGAAATTAGGAAATCGCTCATCGGACAAGCTTTCCTTCTAGAACCGGCATGTCTGGCTATCGAGTTTTTGTGTCAAGTATTGAACGAAAATGATTTCAAAGGTATTTACCAGTAAATTTAATGAATTTAAAGCATTTATATTCGCGGTGATCTCGTCAATGAATTGGGAAATGCCAACCATGGACTCCTGTTGAATGGACTTCATGCCCAGGACATTCCCTATATGATAGGCTGAGACAATTAATTTGCTGTCATATCTGGCCCTCAATAGATCAATGGCTACCGCATAATTGTCATGGGTTATTGGGAGAGATTTTATTACATTTTAAAGCTTCGTCCCTTAATGACGAGTGTAAATAGTGTAATTTCTGAATGTCCGTCAGGTCAGTTCTGACGTGTACTAGTTCCACAAACATATTATAATAATGTTGCCAATCAATAATGTTGCCTGAGAAGCAGGACAATTTAATTGGCTCCAACTGTATAGGGGAGGTTTTAATTGGCATAACTTCAGCTTGAAGCAATGGTTTCTTGTTCACCTCCTCTACTTGTTCTAATAAGTGGTGTAGTTTGCACTCAATAGTACAGAGATCATCCTCTGTTTGAACCCTGTCCCTGACTGATGTGAAATCGGAATCATCAGCCTCAGTTTGGGTTTGAATTTCATCATACTTCGCAGACAATTCCATCAAGTGGCGGAGCTTAATTTTTAAGGCATAGTGATCACTTATGTCCGGATTGAAATTCTCAGCGAACGTATTTACACGGGATATAGAAGCCTTAATTGTGCCCCGTTTTTTAATTAACGCCTTCACATCAGCCATGACTGAAATGCAAAATGTGATTCGAAAACCATAGCTAAATATAGAGCAGGTGAACAATTGTTGTAATTTGAATCATTTACTAAATTCTGATATGATGCGGGAGCCAGTGATCGGTATACACCTTAATCTATTACTTACTATAATAGGTACTTATTTCCCTTAAAAAAAAAACTAGTTATGAAAGTTATTGAAAATATGAATCATTCAAAGTGACAATATACATATAGTCTTATCACCTCACTTAAGTTTCTGAATGTATTATAGTACAACTGCGTAAATGAAAATCTAGGTAAAAATACAAGTTTGTGGGCACTTGACCCTAATTTCTGTTTATGTAAAAATTGTGAATGATTTTATATTAAATGCTATTAAATCTGTGTTAAAATATTACTGACTTTGCTGTTTATAAAAATTATACATGAAAAATTATAAAAAATGAAAGTTCATAGTCATGTGGATGGTGAATCCCGGCATTTTCAAGATGGCTCCGATCCTGTTGTTTTGTGCTATAACTTTCACAATACAAATTAATAATTAATAAAATTTACTCATTTTTTACACTTCTTACCTTTCCATCGGGTCCCTAGGTTCTTCACTCGAACTCGTTGCCTATAAACGTGATTTAGGGTACATGTTACTAAGAAATTCAACACTCATTTCTTGTTAACTAGCTCAAATTTTATTTAACATTCTGTTTAGTATTCTCCTTTTATATATAACATAATGATATTATTTCTTTCTTGAATAACTTTCGGAATTAGAATCCGACAGATTTTAATATTGAGGCATATACCCCATTTAGCAAAGACACTCAAAAGTTGACATTACTTACTTATTCTTAAAGTAATCAATTACTTAAATCCTATAAAGCAACCCAGCATCTGCTCATTCTCTCATTCACACACATACCCTATTTAATTAAGCGCTTTTTGATTTTAAATTCTCATAATTAATTTATTTGATATACGGTTATGTGGTATCGGCGTCCCTGCAGGTCATTTGTTGATCTCCGCAAATTTTTGTTCACTTTTGTCCGAATAGTTTTCACTGTTGATTTAAGCTTTTTACCTGGTTTTACGCACTTTAATCACAATTTACTGGTGGGCCGACCCTGATTTGCTCATGTTGATTTGCTGTTTAGTTAAACTCACTTTAAGATTTTTAATAAATTTTTTAACTCGCGAGTCTTGGTGTACGCCTGGCCAGACGTATGTTGTGTAGTTGACTGACTGAAGCTATCCTAAGTGTCACCAACGGCTACTTCCGCTATCGGTTCATCAGCTCGCTCTGTGATTCGTTGATAAAAATCACATGATACAATAATGAGTTGTCACGTGTGTAGCGAGTCTTTGGATATTTTCTGCTTATTGGGGCTCGCCAAAAAGTTCGTGCTTTTTACCAATGGAAATCATCTGCGCACATGTTCGCATTCCAACGCTTTATCGCTCTTGTACCTGGTGCCGTCTGGCACAAAGTGAATACAGAGTGTTACATAAATTAAGTTTTCATGACCATAAATGGTGCCCAAACAGATTAGCCCCAAATAATTATTAAATTAAAAAAAATAGCCCCTTCTCTTAATTTTCCCCGTTGCAATACCCCCCCAATGAGAGGTTTTCTGCCGAAACAGAAAAACTCTCATTGCTAACCCTAAGAGGATCGGTGAGGATATGGTGCCAACAACCATTCGTAACACATCATGGGTAAACTACCGCTCTAATTAGGCGACTATGGCTGCACCTGAACGAGATTACTGGACTTCTCGGTGCGAGATCCCAACACCATAAAATCGGACAGGTACTCACCACAGTACCACCTAACCCTTTATCATTTCAAATAAAATTCCAAAACTGGCCTTATACCATACCAGATCCTCGACCAATATATCTCCCCTTACATACATACTGGGTTGTCTTTAGCAAATACTGGGTGCGTACACATACTCATGATTATATTGAACACAACCTCTATGTCCTACTTACTGATATAACATTCATAAAATATTTTATATTTTAACTTCAATTCTTTTTCTCACTATTTTATCAGTTTGACGTTACTGTTTCACATAAATGGCAATTTATGGCACATAAAATAAATCAATCAAATCAAACTAAATCATTTAAATTTTGTTCACCTAAAGGAATTAATCTAAGTTCCATATCAAAATTTCATATTACCATTAATTTGATCATCTCTTTCCATTTACTCTCAAAATTTCAAAATCTTTTACATGAATTTACAACTCTTCTTAATTAGCTGCTAACAATCATAATAAACAAAATAAAATGAACACCTTATTTTATCCTACATTCCCTTATCATTACCTTTGTCTACAACACAATATAAATCAATTAATACAATCGCAATACACATAATCAACAATGTATACTGAACATCAAAACACAATCTGTACTTCAAGCAAAATACAAATTTTAAATTTAAATTTTTTTTAATAAAATGTAATAATGTTTTATTAAACCTCTATTCTGACAATAAAAGAAAATACAACTTGAACTTATATTGATTATTAAAAGAAACATGGGAATTGGTTACATTGACCATTAAACAGTTCATACCAGTCATCAGCTGATGTCTTACCAACAGGTGAATGACCTTTCTATAGGCACACTACATACCAATAATACAATATAAAATACATAACACCTTTTTATAATCCCTACCCTCCAACATAATAACACAATAAAACATAGACATTCACAAATAATACAAAACTCATTTCATTACAAAAAACATCTCTGCATCTGAATAACATTTACAAAATTTTGGGTTTAGTTTCAAATTCTTTTAACTCTTTATTTAGTTACATTTTATTATTACATTTCCGTTATGAATTTCTATTAGTCATTTTATCCTCAATTGGTTTGGGTGATTCCCAATTATTCACAATAATCTAATTCATTGAAAAGGCATTAAAATATAATCTTACCCCCTTCTGACTCTAACACTCACTAACAGATTTACATAGGATGACACCAATCTCTCAAAACATTGATCTCCACTAACTTACTACTCTAGCTCACCTTGAATCATTCTACCCTTATAACCACATACCCTCTTTGTACTTAGGATGTGTGGTCCCTCCCTATGCTATTCCCTTATTAGTTCCTGGTCCCCTCCAGGTAACCCCGCCAACGCACATACGGTTCACCTCCCGCCATAACGCCTTTCGTTGAGGACTCCTTATCACACCACCCCCTTTACAAAATTCTTCCATCATCTAATTACTCTCCAATTACATCACTCTCATTACTCTACATATATTCACTATCGCTACTGTGTCCCTACTAATACTCAGTTTCTATATTACTTTTATTCCCAAGAATCTTATTCCGTCTAACACCCATTTAAAATTACCTTTGACTGACTTAAATGCCTTATTTAAATATTTATCACCCAAATTCTAACCTTTATTACCCATTGAAAATTCATAACTATCTCAAATTAATTTCATCAGTTAATTCAAAACCTCTTAAACACATTGAAAATTTATTATTCAAACATTTAATTATATCGATAAAATCTGCAAATCAAAACACCACAAGTTACAAGTAACATACTACAGGTAGGTTATAAGTGACATACTACATGTATAACACCAGTAGTCAGCTGATGTCTCATGATCAGGTGAATGACCTTACTCTATATACACTTCAAACAATTATACAAGGTAAAATACATCACATGTTTACAATTCTTACACTCTAACATAGTAAAATAATAACATAATAAAACATACTAAGCAAAACATAATAAACACCTTCTCTCCTCAAACAATCTTTTCAAAATCAGTAAACTCATTTATAAAATTATTATACAGAGCATAACATATTTAAATCAATTACTTCTGAACAAACTATCTACTACAATAGTATCTCTTGAATCACAATAAAATCATTTAATTAGCTTATTAGCTCATTCAGTTTATGTCAGTTTAAGATTTCAATTCGTTACTCCCCTGAGTAACCTCCTTGCCACACACACTATGACCCCCCACTGGACTGTGGCGTCCAGTTGCTTCCACAAGAACGGAAGTTTTTAGGGGTAGACGCTGCCTACCCCATTCTTGCTTCAGTGTTATATAAAAATTCCGTATTACTGATGTCCGAGGACACCAGTAATCGTACTATAATGATTCACACACCCTTACCACGACACTACCACCACCTTTGATGATAGCCGCTGTTCCATAGTTATGTACATTCCCCAGAGAACCCTCCAGTTAATTTCTAAGTTCACCAATTTAGAATATTAAGCCAAATCCACGGTCAGGGTTCGGTGAAACCGTGACCGCCCGAAAATTGGGGAAACTACTAAAAAAGACATACAATTCGTTTACACTGACACTGCTACTACAATTCACAGAAGGTAAACCATTATAAGTTTGGCTCTCTTATCATTTTATTTAAAACCTCTGAGATTCGTATACAATTTACCATTCACCCATTAAACATTTTATTTTATCTACCTCGTACTATAAACTTCATGTTTACATATGGTCAATTATTCACTGAAAATAAAAATACTACTCGGGTGTCATAGATTCAAAATTATAAACATTCCGAATTATATTGACAATTATTTACACTTAAAAACTAATTATTATCCTCATTTCTGATGCAGCAGTAATCGCCCGAAAAGGTGGGGGTTTGTAGGCGCGAGGGCGGGGTCGGGCAGACACACTATGTGAATTCACATTCCCCTCTCCTACCATTAGATGACATTACCCTATACTAATTTCCACACAAGATTTACTCACTTTACTCTCCCATTTATCCAAACCCGCCGTCTGCTCGTCCCCACCCCCGCTCCAGCAAAACCCATCTTTTTTAAATACACTGAACTTCTGTCATTTGCAAATTTTTTCATTTTGCAAATGGCACTGGTGATTGATTTGAAAACATTGCCTCATTTTATTTTATAATTTGCATACACTCTTAGGCAATGTTGGTACGTAGTGTTGTGCACCCTTTTTATGCTCCTTGAGTATAAAAAAAAATACTTTTTGCCACGTTCCTTACGGGTCCCCCTCCCCGTTCAATAATATAGTTAAATTTCTACTTGTTACCAATTTTGTGGAGCCGGACCATCGTCGCTTTCACCACCTGAAGGAAGTTCCACCAACCATGGTCCCCCTCCAAAGTGCCAAAATCCACGGTCAGGATTGGTAAGTTCGTGACCGCCCGAAAATGGGGGAGGATCCCTTCTGAAAACAAACAAAACATATTAAAATTCAAATTCTTACTTTGCCCAATATAATTTCAAATTTGTAGCATTCTGTGTACCCACTATCTCCTGCGTTGTTTGGTTGCGTAGTACATAAGCATTATTCATCCTTATTTCCACTATTTCGTAGGGTCCTTCATATAACAGGACAAATTTTTTATTTCTTTCTCTTGTGCACTAGACAAATCATGTGTCCTTACCAACACTAATTGTCCTACCTCGTATTTGGTCCACTTGCCCTTTTCGTCGTGTCTCCGCTTTCTCCTCTCCCCTTTGGTGAGTAGACTCTCATTTGCTAGCTGGATTTTTACATTTCTGTCGATGGTCTGTTCCTCTGGTGGATATTCGAAAAGTTGTTCTAATATTCTAGGTGGCCTGGTTCCCTTTATTAGTTCATATGGCGTAAACCCGGTTGAGTCGTGGGTTGTACTATTTAACCATTCTTCCACTTTCTTCACGTACAAAGGCCATTCAGTATGTTTAGCGTGACAATATGCCCGGAATATCCTCCCAATTTCTCTCATCACCCGCTCTGCCTGGTTCGACTGGATGGTAAACTGCCGTATGCTTGGGTATGATGCCTTCCCAGCCAAGAGTCTGTCTCCACTTACCGCTGATGAATTGGGGTCCGTGATCAGATAAGATTATCTTCGGCTTACCTACGTTTATCATGTAGTCTTTGGTGATCTTTTCACTCAGCACCCGGCTCGTAGCTCTCTTCACAATGTACAACCTAACAAACTTAGAAAAAGTGTCCAAAACAACAAAAACATACACTACTCCACCTCTACCTTTGGGCAATGGCCCATACAAATCTACAGCCACTAAGTCAAATGGTTTTTCCACTTTAACATAATTCATCTCCCCTTCTACCCTATAATTCACTACTTTCGACCTCTGACACAAATCGCATACTCTTAACAACCTTCTAACTCGCCTCTCCATATTCTTAAAAACACAAGACTTCTTTAACACATTTGTACACTTTCTTGCCCCAAAATGCCCATATCTTATATGACAATCCCAAATAATTTTATCTATTAACTCTTCAGGTACTACCAACCTCCAATCACGTTCACCCCCCTCTACTTTCTTGAACAGAATTCCCTGATATATTTGGAAATGTGTATTATATTCAGACCCATTTACATCTGCTTCTAAACTAGTGATTATTTTACCCAATTTATTTTCTGATCTTTGTATGTTTTTAATCTCCCTTAATTACTCCCCAAAAACTCTATCTTCCCTGGTTAACCGAAAAATCTCTATTTCTTTAAGATCCCTCCCTGTTTTGTTTTCTACGACATCTACCCTGGAAAGAGTGTCTGGTACTTTATTATCTGTCCCCTTAATATACTCCCATGAAAAGTGATATTCTTGTAATGCTAACACCCACCTGGTTAATCTGCTATGAGTTAGTCTGCAGGAGTTCAAAAATGATAGTGCTTTGTGATCCGTCCTGATAACTGTCTTGTTCCCCAACATGTACGTGCGAAACTTCCCTACAGCAAACACGATACTGAGCAACTCCTTTTCCGTAGTTGTATAATTTCTTTCCGCTGCCAATAGGGATCTGCTGGCGAAAGCTATGGTGTGGTGCTCTTTGTCGCTATCCTCCTGATACAACTCCGCTCCCAGGGCGACGTTACTGGCGTCAGTCTGTAAATAGAAAGTTTTCAAAAAAACAGGGTGATTCATCATTATCATATTCGAAAATTTTTTCTTTATCTCCTCGAAAGTCTCCCGTTCCTTCTCTCCCCAATTCCATTGTTTATTTTTCTGCAGTACGGTACTTAATCTCGCTGTTGTCTGCGCGTAGTTCTTCTGAAATTTTCTATAAAAGTTACAAAGACCCAAAAAACTTTGTAGCTGCTTAATATTCTTTAGTTTGGGAAAGCGCATAATAGCTTCTACTTTATCCGGGTTGGCTAGAATTCCCTCTGGAGTAATAATGAAACCTAAAAAGTGTATTTCTGTTTGTAGAAACTTGGACTTATCCCAATTAACCGTTAGACCCCCTTGTTGTAATTTATCTAACACATATTCAAGATGTTCTAAATGTTCTGCAAATGTTCGTGATGTTATTAATATGTCATCTACATATACCGTTAAAAAATCCAAGTCCTTGGGCTGCAATATCATATCTAGATATTTTATGAAACTTGCTACACTAGTATTAAGTCCAAATGGTAAACGTTTGAACGGATAATTCTTACCATTGAAGAGAAATGCAGTATATCTCCGGCTCTCTGCTGCTAGTGGAACTTGCCAGTATCCTGCTGTCAAATCTAAAGATGTCATATATTTGACTCCGCTGAATTTCTGAAAAATCTCATTAATGGGTTCCAGTGACTCCCGGTCAGGTATTATAATTTGGTTAATTTTCCTAGCATCTAAACACAACCTTACCTTTCCATCCTTCTTGATTACCACTACCAATGGATTCGAGTATGGCGATATCGATCTCTCAATAATGTCTCCTTCCATCATTCTGTCCAACTCCTCTTATACGGCTCTCCTCTTCGAAAACGGCACTGGATAACTCCTCTGCATGTAGGATGAGTGTTCTCAAACCTTCAACTCGCACACATATTTCCTGGCTTTTCCAGGTAACTCCGCAAACACTTCTCTAAAACGTTCCACCACTGCCCACAACGCCTGTCGCTGGGGACTCCCTACAACTCCACCCTCATTAAAAAATCTATCCGTCCTATTTTCCCATACTCTCTCATCTCTCACATACATCTCTCTCTCTCCTCATTCTCTACATTTTCACTCTCTCGACATATATTCACTCTTGTTTCTATGTCTCCATCGCCTACTCGTTTATGTATTAATTTTATTCCCATAACTTTAATCTCATTTGTCACGCTCTTAAAATTAACCCTGACTGGTTCACTCCCATTATTAAATTCTACTATTCTCTTATTAAAATCTATTACTGCTTTATTTCTCTCCAAAAAATCATTTCCCAATATTACATCTAAACTCAGTCCCTTAACCACTAGAAAAGTATTTTCAAATTCTGTTTCATTAATGTATATATTTAATTGTACCTGTCTAGTAACCCTTTTACTCCATACTCCGGTTACCCCCACTACTGTTACACCCGAAACTGGTAATGATGGAATATGTTTATTTATTTTTTGTAACTCTACCATTACATTTTCTGAAATTACTGATATCTCACTTCCTGTATCTATTAATGTTTTAAAGTTCTTACCTTCTATGTTGACGATTACCTCTGTCAACCCGGTTTTGGTCTCCATTATTCCCGCGTCGTCTTCCTCCAACAACTCCTTCGTCATATCCATTTGTATTACATTGTTCCTATATTCCTCAATTACCTGGACCCTGTCGTCATCTGTGGACAATGGTGTGGTCCTGACTCCCATTGTCGGCCTCAGTTTTCTGTAGATGTACCCGCCACAGCTTGGTTGTATCCTCCTCTACCTCTCATTGCATTTCCACCTCCTCTGTCGTGACCTCCGCCTCGTTGCTGTTGATTATGATGATTGGGGGCCACGTTGCTCTGTTGGCACTCTCTTACTTTGTTGCATCTGTAACATACTGTTCGGATAGCAAAATTCTCGTATTCACAATTTGGGCATTTCCACATTTCGCCTCTATAGTTATTATTATTACTTCCACGAGTCCCTCTATAAGAGTTTGGTGTTCCCCTGGACTGATGATAATTCCCGTTAGTATGTGCTGCTGGTGGATTCGGACGCCTACCCATTTCGCGGTCCCTAATGTTTTGCAATACATCTAACATGTTTTCTAGCTCGTTTATGTCTGCTATCTCTCTCGTCATTAGAGTAATCTGTACTTCTCTGGGCAGGTGTTTACTAACATGTCTAACAAATGATCGAAACGGCAATGGCGGTTCTAAGTACTTTGCCTCATTAAATATTCTCATTACATACATGGTTATGTTGTTGTTTATTCCCCCAAAACTCCCAGTTCCCATGATTTCACTATGTAAAACTTCCTGATCCTCTTCAGACCAATATTTATTCCGGAACGCGGACTCGAATTTTTCATAGCTACTCCACTCTGTATTATGTACTTCCGCCCATATTTCGGAACTACCCTTAAAACACTTTAAAATCTTTAATAATTTAATTTCCCAACTACTGCTATTAAACCGGTTGAATTCCATTACCCTACTTAAAAACTGCATCGGGTGTACTCTACGATTCTCACTACAAAAAGTTTCAAGCTCTATTTCATTATTAACGTCTCGCGTAATTACTACTCGTTCGGTAATATTGTTTAACTTCTGGTTTATTGCTATATTCAACTCATCTTTAACACTACTAATGCTCTGCTCAATTGAATACGATTTCTTATCATTACTACATTCGGACTGAATGCTATTTTTGGTTATTATATTAACTGACTCTTGTAACGATTGTATTTCCATTTTACAAGTATTTTCAATTTCATTGATTTGAATGTCTGCATTACTTTTATATTCATCAATATTTTGATTCATTTTTTCAATCTTAACCACTACACTGCTATATTTATATTCAGTGTCAGTATTACATTTATTTATTCTAGATTCTACTTCATTGTTGTACTCATTTATTGTACTTACTAATTTTTGGTTACTATCGTTTATTTGTTTATCAATTCTTTCTGACATATTACTGTCTATCTCATTTATTTTAACATCTATATTCTTTATTGAACTATCTAGCTTGGTATCTAATTCGTTAAACTTATTGGCAAACTCTTCATTGTTACTTTCACAACGCTTATTAATTTCATTAATATCGTTTTTTAATTAATTATTTTGCTTTTTTAATTCATTGAATTTAACATTCTGTTCATCAAATCTAGCATCAAATTTATTATTTTGTTCATTCAATTTCTCGTTCATTTTTATGTTTACTTCATCAAGTTTAGCATTGAAATTATTTTTTATTTCTTTAATTTCGCTCTTCTGTTCATCAAATTTGGCATTAAAATTACTATTTATTTCAGTAAGTCTACTTTCATTTGTAACATCTTGAGCTTTCATAAAATTAAACAAATCGTCTAACGACACTTTACTGACTGTAGGTGTCGATTTGGCATTTACTCCGCTCATAATCATTGATTCGGTCTCGCTTAAATCGCTATTTAGTTGACCCTCAATGTTGCTCTCAGTGAAGCTGACGTTTTTGTCATTATTTTTATTAGTATCCATTTTTTATATTACTTATTATATTTCCCTCCACATAAAAAATCAATCTTAACTGTATTCAGTATAGTATAACATAAGTATCACTTAATTCTAACTTATTATCATTTATACGTAATTAGTACGCATACCACTTAACCTCCATACCACGCTTATACCCACGAGTAAGTGTGGCTTATACAAAATTTAATTTGTAAAAGCTGTCCAAGTTCGGGGGCCATTTGTGCTATAACTTTCACAATACAAATTAATAATTAATAAAATTTACTCATTTTTTACACTTCTTACCTTTCCATCGGGTCCCAAGGTTCTTCACTCGAACTCGTGGCCTATAAACGTGATTTAGGGTACATGTTACTAAGAAATTCAACACTCATTTCTTGTTAACTAGCTCAAATTTTATTTAACATTCTGTTTAGTATTCTCCTTTTATGTATAACGTAATGATATTATTTCTTTCTTGAATAACTTTCGGAATTAGAATCCGACAGATTTTAATATTGAGGCATATACCCCATTTAGCAAAGACACTCAAAAGTTGACATTACTTACTTATTCTTAAAGTAATCAATTACTTAAATCCTATAAAACAACCCAGCATCTGCTCGTTCTCTCATTCACACACATACCCTATTTAATTAAGCGCTTTTTGATTTTAAATTCTCATAATTAATTTATTTGATATACGGTTACGTGGTATCGGTGTCCCTGCAGGTCATTTGTTGATCTCCGCAAATTTTTGTTCACTTTTGTCCGAATAGTTTTCACTGTTGATTTAAACTTTTTACCTGGATTTACACACTTTAATCACAATTTACTGGTCGGCCGACCCTGATTTGCTCATGTTGATTTGCTGTTTAGTTAAACTCACTTTAAGATTTTTAATAAATTTTTTAACTCGCGAGTCTTGGTGTACGCCTGGCCAGACGTACGTTGTGTAGTCGACTGACTGACGCTATCCTAAGCGTCACCAACGGCTACTTCCGCTATCGGTTCATCAGCTCGCTCTGTGATTCATTGATAAAAATCACATGATACAATAATGAGTTGTCACATGTGTAGCGAGTCTTTGGATATTTTCTGCTTATTGGGGCTCGCCAAAAAGTTCGTGCTTTTTACCAACGGAAAACGCAATCATCCGCGCACATGTTCGCATTCCAACGCTTTATCGCTCTCGTACCTGGTGCCGTCTGGCACAAAGTGAATACAGGGTGTTACATAAATTAAGTTTTCGTGACCATAAATGGTGCCCAAACAGATTAGCCCCAAATAATTATTAAATAAAAAAAAAAATAGACCCTTCTCTTAATTTGCCCCGTTACAGTTTCCTTGTTGATCCTGTTCGGCAGTCCTTAGAGGTTGGCGCAACTCTTGTTTCTGCTGGTCGGGTGACGCTTGAAGTTGTAGCTCTCCGTATAATTTTGAAGTTCTGGAATTCCGCCTTATGACAAATGATGATGACTTGTAGTGCCTTGCTGTCTCAGATATGATGCTCTGCAGAATCTTGCAATGTCATGTATGAAGGTTTTTTTTTTTTTTTGAGAACAATGAAGGCATGCAACGGCCAGCAATCTAAAGTTCGAAAGTATTCGGGCTTGAACCAAAGGTTGTTTGGGCCCATTAAATGAAATATATCTGAAATCTTAGTCCGAATGACGATTCAGATCCGGCTGTGGTGGACCAAAATGTTGCGTCTTATGAAACCTTAAGTTAGTCTTAGAACGCTAGTTGTTGAGGTAGCTGGTGTGAAATGAAATAACGAAGTGGACTGTATATATTTTTAGAGTTAATTGTTTATTGAGAATTTGTCAGAAGATAGTTGCTGGCGCGTGCAGTTTAGCGCGGCATAATGCCTGATAAGTAAAATAGAGTTAAATATTGAAAGACATAATCGTGTGTAAATGCCGAGATCGCCCAAGTACTTAGTGCATGATGATCATGCTAAAATTTAGAAATAATGAAAAATAAGGTAGCCGCGGCTGGTGAACTGAGGCGAGATGCCCGCTCGGAGTCTTGCAAGTAACTAACTAATTCTGACTGCTGCTAGCCTGAATCAAGCTGGTAGCAGATAGCGGGGAGAAAAAAAATGACATCACTGCACGCGACTGCAATGCGGTATTACAGTGCAAAGTTTACATAAGTACAAAGTTTAACCAGCTTATGATACTTGTGTATGTGAAAAGAGTAAAGAAGACCTTCAGAATGCAGTAACCATTAGAGACAGTGGATTGAGGATAAACATGGACAAAAACAAAGTAATGGTTGCGAATGGATGAGATGCCTCAGTATATTAACTGGGAAGGAAGACATTTGGAGATCAAGTGGTTTGGTCATTTAATGATGATGGGCAAGGGTAAGCTGAAGGTCATCATGTCATGCCATCAAGGTCAAGGTCATGAAAGTCATCAGACAGAGAGGAGGAGGAAGAAGAAGACCAAGATTGGTGTATATTGAGAGTGTGTGGTGTTTAGGTTATGAAATAATTATGTGAATTTTCATGTATTTCGCATTTAATCCCACATTTTTCAAGATTTTATGTTTTAAAATATTATTCCCTCTGTGTAGACTCAACCGAATGGGAAAACTGTCTTAAAATATAGAATACAAAAAATTCAAACTCACCTCATTATGTAGTCATATGATTGAAGACAATTTGAAGGGACAAGAAGGCCCCTTTAGGATAAAAGGAGTGATGGAATGAGAGGGATAGAATAGAAAAAGACTTGTTGACAGTCCAAGGGGCTCCTGGCCTCTGAGATTGGCCATGTGTTGGTCAGCCTGTGAGTAGCAATGCTGTTTGGTCAGTGTTTAGACTCTGAGTGGGGCAGCATGCACAAAACTTTTGCTTCTGGAAACATTTTAAAGATTGCGCGTGTCCATCTCAATACACAAGATAAATGATAATAATATCAACTGTGTAATAATGAAGTGGATAAAAGATACTGAGGCTTGGTGGAAAAGAAGAAGGGAAAGTGTGATTGTAACATGTTTAATAAATGGAGTCTCACAAGTGCAAGTTGGATGTCAGTGAGATATAAGATTCTCCATGTATGTGTCAGCGTGTGATTTATTGCAAATTGTCATGGGGGCTTGTGTGCAATGGTACAGCACCAATTAGACTGATGTGTGGATGACCTTAATTTAGTAACATGCGCATGGCTATGGAATAATGGGAATCAAAAAAAATATCGATGAGATGCAAGATTTCATATGGATGTCAGTGCATAATTTTTTTTTTTTGCTGTGGCCCAGTTGGATGTTTTGGAAACAGTGAACCGTGGACAAATAACCATAGCTTACATTTTTGCCATGAAAATATTTTTAAAAATTGAAACAGTAAACCTTCAGTTTTACAGGCTTTTGGTTTTATGGGAAAGATTTTTATAAAGTAATCAGTATGTTACAAAAACTCCTCTTTCCTGTTGGTAATAACAAGGTTGGAGTAGGGAGTATTGTTGCAAAAGAGGGGGCAGGAGATTGTCCCAACAGCAAAACAGAAAGTTCTGATGTTAGACAAGCTCTAGTCTTGGGAATGGATTTTATTGTTGGCACATCAGGTGAAGAGATACACAAATCTTATCATCATTTTAAAAGCCTGAGTGAAGTTATGATTTGGAAACAACATTAGAAATATTCTCAACTGAAAATGGATCAGTTACTTCAGAAAAGACCAGATACATCTAATTTAACAAATGTTAATCCTAAATGTGTCAATACTTCCAATTGAGAGTGATAGTGATTAAACAAAATGAAAACGCTTAACATTTTTTGATATGAACTATGCGTCATCTTACCTTGATTTATGATATTTTGTGCTATCTTGTTTATTTAACAAAGTTTTTTATGAGTTCTCATATTTAAGTAATACTTTTGGAACACTATAGTATTGATATTTTTTCCCTAACTCTTTTTGTTCTTCTTTCTTCTTTCACTGGCTCTACAGACCCTGGTGGGCCTTGGCCTCCACAACCATCCTTCCAAACTCGCTTAATATATTTTATTATAAAATGACGCTGTAGTTAAATACAATTAAGGTTAATTGTTCAACTGGGCTTTCTCATTAAATCGTGCTCTGAAACTTGATGAAATATGTTAAAATTTACCTCAGTTTTGGGTCATTCCATATCAACTCAACAGAGTGACTTTACCTCACCGTCTCAGAATTTGATGAAATTTGGTACAGAGGTTACCTTCATATAGACTAAGAAAAATTCCATATTTTTTTTAAATATGTCAACCAGTTTGGAAATTACAGCTATATAAAATTTTCAAAAAACGCTGGTACATGACATTTTTGAATTGCGATTGTAGCTCTCCTAGTTGAGATAGAAAGCTGGGAGAGGTGTCATTTTTTAGCATTTTTCATGCTCTTTCATATGCAATAATAAAAATAGGGGTCAAGAGGAAACATTTTTTCCAAATTTTGTAACGGTACAAACCGATGGGGATTTGTAAATTAAATCTTTTCAATTTTATTCAACCAAGTACATGTTGTGAACCAACTATAGCGTCGAGACTGGCGGCCTGGCACAGGAATTTGAAGTTAGCAACTAGGGTGCGACTTCACAAACAAGAGCACGCACCCCGGCCAACGTTCTCACAAAAAACTGCACGTACATACATTCCAGCGCCGAACCTGTGATGGAAACAAAGCAATACAGAATACACGTTGACAGCAACGCCTAACACCTGGGCGGTTAGGCAACCAACGCACACACACAGTCAGTCGTCGCATAGCAGGGCAGTTCTCTGCAACTCCTCAAACAGTGAAGACGTAATTTCACAGTAGCCTCGGAAAAACTTTGGTAGATCGAAAAAGTTAACAGTAGGTCTACCAAAGAGTGTATCGTAATAAAACAACAGTAAACAGTGGTTCAACCGGAGGAACAGTATAAAAAGAGTGGAGTAAATGAAAACTGGGAGTTAAATGAAGGAGATGGAGCAGACGTAGTGCGCAATACCGGGGACTTCCTACAGTCAAGTAAAAGTGAAATTTATAGTAATTGGCCTGAAGTTTATAGTAAACAGTAAATTCATAATGAGCTCATAAATAAAACGGGGGATGAAATTAAGTAATAGAGTGAGAGAGAGTGTGTGTGTATGTAAAGAAAAAATAACAGGGGAAAAAATAACGTAATAGTACTGGTTTATAAGTAGGGGTTATTACAATAAGATATTATGGAATAGATGTAAGTAGAAACAAGTATAAAAATAAGAGAAAGACGGAAGTAATAATATTGAATTTAATAAATAAGATTTGTTTTACAGCATATAACCACGTGTTAGCGTAGTTATTTCGTCGTTACCATTTCCTAGTGTTGTGTGCTGAAAAATTCGTCTAACGTTTCTGGGAATCTTCTGAATTGGGGGGAAGTCAGATTGCAAAATTATCCCGTTTTAATTAAGGAAGCGTATAAAAGTTTTACATATTTTAACTTTAAAAAATATGTTGGCGGCCCTGAACTTCTGTTGGTATTTTATAAAAAGGTAAGTCAGCGAGAAAAGTTCGCAGGTAAGGTTCTGGCAGCTTTTATTTTATTTATTTATTTATAATTTGGGTGTTTCTTAACAAGTGACTTTACCTCACCATCTCAGAATTTAATGAAATTTGGTACAGAGGTTACCTTCATATAGACTAAGAAAAATACAAAATTTTTTTGAAATATGTCAACCAGTTTGGAAATTACAGCTATGTAAAATTTTCAGAAAACGCTGGTACATGACATTTTTGAACTGCGATTGTAGCTCTCCTAGTGAGATAGAAAGCTGGGAGAGGTGTCATTTTTTAGCATTTTTCATGCTCTTTCACATGCAATAATAAAAAATAGGGGTCAAGAGGAAACATTTTTTCCAAATTCAAAATCAAAATTTTGATTTTGAATTTTTCAAAATGCACCTCTAAAAATTTTGAAAAAATTCATAAGTTATCTTTATATGGTTTTTAATTGTTTTTGTAAGTTTCATAATGGGAACATATAATAAAGTCTTTTTAAAAAAAGCTTTGCATTAGATTTTGATTTAAAAAAGCCTATTTCATGCACAATGCAAAGCTTATCATCTGTCCATTTTAGGTTTTTATACCTGTAAAAGTAACTAACTTTAGGTCTAAATAATTAGTTCTATATATATATATTTTTTTTTTCTACCTACTTTTAATAGACCTAACAGTATTTTACAGGAAACAATAAAATCAAAATTTAAATACCACAGTAAAATCAAAATATGTATGAAAAATGATAGTCCAGAAGTTTTTAGATTAAATGATACCCAAACCTAGGCCTACCCTACAAAACCAAAGTGCAATAGAAACATGTTTTTTTAAATAAAAAAATTGTTACATTGTGAAAACAAACTTACAGTGTAAAGAAAGTCTTTTGTAGTTCTCAGAACTCCTTGTAGTAGTCTGTGAAGGACTGAACAGTTTGTTGAACTTCACTATCTTTAAGCTTATATACTCTTCCAGTCGGCGTCACTGGGTTTACTTTGCACAGTACATGTGTTACAGGGAGCCAAAGGATGTCAGCTTTTCTGGGGTAAGCGAAAGATGTTGATGGACCAGCTGGATGCAGAAAAGAAACCTTAACTTCGTCTATGCTTTCTTCTTTTGCTAGTACATATGCTAACCACCAGTTATTTTCATAAATGATGGTTATGTATCCGCTAACTTCTGTCAGTTGCAGCCTATCTTGTATAGTGGTCACTTTCTCAGTAGTTGATATATCTGATTCAGAAAATACCTTCACTTTAACCTTTGAGGTACTAGAGGGGATAGGTATAAAGCCCTAAAGTTTTTGGGTTCCTTGTATTGCAATGGACCTGCTAAGACGATGTTTCAAAAAGTTGTCAGTGTTAATGTATTCATCATGTGTTACATATACAAAGTTTACAGAAAAAAGTTTTACAGTGCCCACTCATACAACTCAAATGGGGTTTGTATTTGATTCTCGTATGGACGCTGCAATCTTGCTCTGGCTGCTAGTCTTTTTACACTGCCCCCAACACTGCCGCATGCTCCTTTCCCATGTGCTGTAGCTGAGAAATGCCATTCAGCATCAATACCAAAATCAGTTTTATGAAAACACAAGTTTGTAAAATTCTTTCTGTTTTTGTATTGAGCTGCTGATCCATCATAGTAAAAAATCTTCGAAATATTGTCACCAAATTTGGTTTTCATAAAATCAATGAGCTTTCTTTGAAAGCAATACACAGCTACTGTGTTATGCTCCAGACATTCTGAGATGACAACAAAACTTACATGTTCCGTCTTTTCTTCTCTCCTGAAGTAGATGACAAATGGATGAACAGTGGCAAGCCCACTACTCCAATGATGGCTCTGGGCTTCATCTTGAAGAATGAAACTAGTTTTCAGAAAAGTCACAAACAACAAGAAATTCTGAGTTCTGCAGATTTTCTTTAGTGTGGTTCATGAAGGAACTCTGTTGTTGGGCAATGAAGTCATGTCTAACTAAATCAGAAAGGTTTTCACATAACATTTCAATGAAATCTGAAGGTGATTTTTGTTGTGTTTCCAAATTACATCTGTCAACTGAAATCCATTGACGAAAAGTAACTGTTTCCACCATGTTTTCTTCAAACCCTTCCTCCAAGATAAGTTTGATTTCCTGATTACCAGGACAAGATGGGCAGTTTCCCAAATGACATGCTATGGAAGCTGGATTACAGAGTACTGTAGCAAGGCTGTATGATGTTAGTTTTCCATCTGTTAGTGCCCCTCAGTATGTGTCCCACTGTGACCTGCCAATATACAATATGGTAGACGAAGCTCAGCAAATTTTGAAAAACCCACCTTCTTATCAGGAAATTTTTCTTGGAAAGATATTTTAGCTTCCGACAAGTTGCAGAGAATAAGTCTCTTTGACACTTTAATTTTTTCTCCATTTTCATCTTTGATGGATACACAGTCTTTCATACCTGGTAAAACACGACTAATTTCGTCACTTTCATAGAATGATCTTACAGCCTCGGCTGTTTCTGGACTAAGGCTCTTACCTGGTTTCCGATCTGGAGTTTCTAGGATCCCTTTTTTCTTGAGTACTACTTTTGATTTTCTAACCATGTAATTTGGAGCATTGAACTCTCTCATAATTCAGGGTGTCTAGCGGTCCTGGAAAACCTGGAAAGCATGGAAAAATCATGAAATTTTTTTCATCATGGAAAATCATGGAAATATCATGGAATAATTCTGTGAACCTGGAACTTTTAACTTTCATAGAGCGAATAACTTGAAAAATAAGTGCGAAAGAGATGAAAACACTTCTATCTCCTTTGTATACTTATTATGCGCGTGTTATTTGCTGCATGAAGTCCCCCTTAACTCTTCGAGTTTCCCCCTCCCAGTATCACATGTATAGTAGCTATGGCTACGTTCCGTTTTTGCTTCGCTTCACAACGCCGCTTACCGAGCGCGAGAGTGGGAAAGGGGAAGGGATCTCAGAAAAACAGCTCCCTTGGCGTTCTCCCTCCCACATGACACAGTGTAGTGCGTAATTTCTCTCTCGCTCTCACGGTAAACGGCGCACACCTCCGAGCTGTGCGTTCTTGTGCTTACTGTTACTTTTTAAGTGTGGAGGCCTTTATTTGTGATTCATATTAAGAAGTGCGCATGCTCGTAATCAAAAGTATTTTGATTTTATGAGAAAATAAAACACGCGTTTTTATTTACTCATACTAAATCAGCATATATAAACGTATATTTATAATCTGAAAAGTTTTTTGACATTATTTAATACTTAGCACCTTTACACGTACAGTGAGCTGTTCATCTATGGGTAACATTTCAATTGGTAAGGAAGCATTTGTTTATTATGATGATTGTGTGAAAAGCTTACCCATAAATAGATTTTGAAGTAAATGTATGTAGCAAACATATTTTAATCCATATTAATCTAGCAGATAATGCTTCAAAACATACGTACCTCAAAAATACTTTTAAGCTACGTACAGACCGGGATACAAAATGTTGCCAACATGTTTATATCGGTGTTGGCAACAAGTATCCCGTCAACACGCAAAAGTTGACAGGATACACTGCAACATCGGGCGGCATCAAGGTTACTAGATTGTACAAGGTTGTCTCATAACGTGTAAACATTGCGATTTCACGATTTGACTGTGACGTCACTCGCCGTACAAATACACGGCAGTCATATGAATCTCATGAATGGCTTAACGGATTTAAATTAAATAAACGCGAAATAAAAGGAAATATCTTTATTTTTACTCTACGGAATAACAATGCTACTTAAATCAATATTGTTTTTAAAGAAAATTCTAAAAATAGACGAGTTTTTCGCATTTGCGAGCGATTATCGAGGTTTGAGTAGCCTAATTGTTTCGTAAAAACCACTGGACGGATCTGTTTCAAATTTTTAGACAGTATACGCACACTCTTTCTGAACATTTTCCTGAATTTAAAAATGTTTTTCCAACAGAATTTTCTTACGAAACAATTACTCGAAAATAATTACAGTTGCTTTAATATATATTTTAAAGATTATAAATTAAAAAAACATTAAAAAATTTATGTAAAAAACATAAATATAATTAATAAAATCAGGAAGCGTAAATAATTATAAAAAAGACAATACAAAAAAGACATGCATTTTTCAACATTTAAACACAAATTTTAAGTCATTACTTTTCTAAGTTTACTGAGTTTTTGCAATTGAGATTTGGCTTTTCTTTTTTCTCATAGTGTTGCATGTGTTGATTTAAATATTTCATTCGAATAATAATTCTTTGTTTAATGTAGTTTTTTATAACAATTTGTATTTATCTTCAGCTGTCATTCTATATATAATTTTATTACTTAAATTTTTAACTACACCTGACCCTTTAGGAATTTGATTTTTGGTAAATTTATTAAATAATTTTTCAACTCGGAAAATAATTTTTTTTAAATCATTGCTAGGTATTATTAATCCACCATATGACAAGTGATTAATCCATGAAGGTATCGCATAATCATGACAGCAAGTCGATTTATTAAATTCTGTCGTTGTACAGCCAATTTCAGGTATTTTGGATCTGTATTTTTTTGCCAACCAACTTGCCAAATTTCCACTACATCCAAAGTCATTTCATTTTCCTTGTTGTGTTTACATGGCATCTCACTATTTTCACTGGCCGTATCAGTATCACTTCCATAGTCTTCTATATCAACATGTTGATTGTTATGTTATTTTATTACTGCCAATAAAACTTACTTAACAATTACTGAATAATTTCAAATATCGGACGCCATCTTGTGATATACCTTTGAACTTACCTTAGGCCAGAATTCTGTTAAGCGAACCAGATGATAGCTGGAAGTGTTATCTGAAATAATTACTATTACTTGAAATGTTTACCAATGTTTACCTTTTATTTACATCTTTAAGTACACAACAAGTGATTCTATAGTGCGAAATACGCACACTTATACGCAGTGCATACACCCAATAGGTGTTACGTCATGAGACGCCTTAAGTCAAAATTCCTTTAAACATTTCATTCCAAAATGATTCCAAAACATAATATTAAGATGTTAAAAAAAAATATATATATATAGAAATTTAAGTATAACGTTAATTTTGCACAACCCAGCACTTTTTAATCTCTCCCTCTCCCTCTCCCTCTCTCCCTCCCTCTCTCCCTCTCTCCCTCTCTCTCTCTCTCTCTCTCTCTCTCTCTCTCTCTCTCTCTCTCTCTCTCTCTCTCTCTCGTACAATTATTATTTTGAGCTCATTTTAATTCATGGTATACCACTTTTGGTTTTGTGATTTTACTGACTTTGGTCATTTATAATTTTGAATATTAAAATTTATTTTGAGTATTAAAATTTGATATAAAATTTGTTGTAGCTGGTACTTAGCTGCACTGTTGGGTTAAAGGCATCGAACACCTCGAATCCTTCGATTACACGTGCAAAAATCTGAACTGTCACATCGTCTTAGGGCCCACGCTCTCTCTTTGTAGCATCCCCCCTCGGATCACACTTTTGCCGGATTTTTTGGCTGCACGTAAGAAAGTCTGGACTGTCACATCGTCTTAGGGCACACACTCTCTCTTTGTAGCATCCCCCCTCGGCTCACACTTTGCCAGATTCTTTGATCGTGAATTTCACTCTGTCGATGACATTAATTCAAAAGTTGTTACGGTACCACAGTTATTAAACCACTTTTGGTGGTGTAAAATTTAAATAATTACACTTAGTGAATACGCTGGCCATGAATAGCCGGCTGGCCCACTTCACGGTCCAGGCGAAAATGACAATGTTTCACCGCTGCGTATTGCAGAGGTGGGGCAAAACTACGTCACTGGCTCTTTGTTTGATCGGCCAAGCCCAGTCGAATACAAAGCGCCTTGCATTCTTTGCGTCTGACGTAAACATGGGTTGGTCTTGTTTACTACTTATTTGTGACAAACAGTTTTTTGTTACATTTGTAATTTTCCACTGAATTCGACATAAATCCTGTCAACTTAATATTGCGTTGTTGACGCTTCTTACCAAAACTTTTATAGGGAATACAAAATAAAATTATTTTTATTAAAAATTGTTAGAAAATAAAAATACAATAATTATGTTACAATGGAAACATAGGTTTACAAAATTATTATGGTACCAGAATTGTACCGTCACAAAACCCCCTCAATGAAAGATTTTATGCCGAAGCATAAAGACTTTCATTGACACATTCGTACTTCCTAAAGGGATCAGCCAGGATATGTTGCCACAACCCCCTTACTATTTATATGAAAAGAAATACAATAACTCACCCGTGGTCCGATGATGCTGACAGTACCTGCATGACCTTACTGGACTTCTCCTTCGAGATCCCAACACCATAAGGCCAATCAGGCGCGTAACGCTCCTGCTCTGACGCGCTGGCCAGCTCAGGACTGCCGTCACAACATCACCAAACACTGAAACAATAAATAAAAAATATTGTAATAGTGGCTTGGTATATGCTATATCCCTAACTGATCTGTTTCCCCTTAGCTATGTGCTGGTTTGCGTTAAGAAGCACTGGGTTTGCTTCAACTCAACAAGAATTATATATAGAAGTGCCATTCTCTTCATTGACTACCCTTAACATTATAAAATCTTTTTGATTCCCATCGATAATAATTAACCCGTTTCTGTTTTCATAATTAATATAATTATAAAAGAAACACCAGTTTTTATATAAATGAAACATATAATCCAAAGTTTATGGATACCATTACCAAAATCTCCCTGTTTGAGTAAGAGGGAGAAAAACATTTTATATTAAAAAAAATTTTTACTATTATTATTATTAATACTATTATTATTATTAACAGTTAATTAAACTGGCGCTGTTAATAATATTTACCCCTCTTTCTCCTCCACACACACTATCTCTTATACATCATGTTCAAATTCCTATGCTAATACATATTACATAGTACATGATAATACCCTCATCATTATATTAATACAGTAATTCGGTTAATACATTAAAATAACCAATTCACATTTTAACTTGATTAAAATTTCTTTAAATTTGCGTATCAAATTATAAACATTACTTTTTAATTAATTAATTAATTCTTTTAATTATTTGACTTTTATTAATTAACCATCAATTATTTATCATTTACTTATCATTTAATTCTTCACAATTTCAAATTTATTATTAATATTCATATTACATTATTATTATTTCATTTCCTATTACCTCTCTACTCTGAATTTTCTACCTAACCTTTCACATTTTATCATTGTTTAGTCTGGGTGACTCCTGTATTCTGATTTGACTTATTATATAGGCACTAACATTTATACTCTTACTCACCTTTCTTCTAACTAACAACCAAATTTACCTATCATTACACAATTTCTCAATTATAAACACCTTCACTAATTCCATTGTAAATCCTATGGCACCGCTCGTCTTTGTATTAAGATGGGTGTTCCCTACCTGGCTATATACATTCATAATTTTTTGCCCTTCCTGGAACATCGGCAAACACTCTCTTAAACTACGCTATTACCTGCCACAACGCTATACGTTGACTACTCCTTATCACCTCACCCCCACTACAAAATATCATCAGTAACAAATAAATGTTTAACCTTTACTTTACTCAAACTACTGTGTCCCTAAAATATCTAATACTCTATTTGTATTATTTTCTTTAAAATTCTTATCTATCTAACTCCCATTTACTTTAATTGAATAACTCACATGCCTTTATTTACACCCAGGCTCTATCCCTTTTTAAACATTCTACCTTACTGTAATCATTGACAATTGCATTATAAAATTTATCTCTCACCTTCTCATAACAATACATCTCAATCTTCAAATATATATTCTTACTTAATCATTTATTATTCATTAGAAATGTTTTATTCGTTACAAATTAATAATTTCACTTCATTACTACTGCAATTATAAATTTAGTACAACTTTCTTTTGTACCACATTAATTCAGTAATCACTCTTTAATTATTATTCAATTATTTAAAATTTTCACTATTACTTTCACTTGTTTAGCAAAATAAAAACATGTTAATTGTTAATTATTAAAACAATACATAATACATGGTGTACATAAAATTTACCTGTAATACACAACATCAAAAATACATAAATACATTGACATTAATACACAAAAATAATATATACAATCCAACTTCATTATTTTATCATTGATCAAAATCAGTCCATATGCAGTCCATTTCAAAATCACTGTTCACATATATTAAATGTTCATACACAATAAAACAATCTATCCTCCATCATTGAATAACATTCTAATCTTAGGTCGATATAATATATTTTTTATCATATAAATGATATTATTATTATTTATATAATATTTGTTTAAAATTTTATACTCTTCCACAATCTCATTTCCAGAATTAATAGGTTTATTCTGTAACTTTTTATCATATTCCATGTCACGATCGGGTATGGTTCTGTCTACCTCAGTATTATCTGTCATAATCATATAAGTCATATAGTCATCATAATTATCTACTGCTACACCCGTTACTTCCCAAGGTAAGTATTTGTGATTATCATCATCTATTATTGTTATCTCAATTCCATTATAAGGTAAGCATTCACTATAATTATCCACCATCTCTACTCCTAACCTTTCTAGAAATTCTCTATACTTTCTATTTACTTTAAAAATCTCTATTACTCCCTTTCTCTCTCTCTCAATATATTTCTTACCATAATACCAAGCTATACTCTCTCTCTCCAAATATGCAGGGGTCACTAACTCATAATTACTGCACCACCTATGAGGTACACAAAAACACCAAGGAACTCTGTTTGTAGACCTTTCGTCTCCCAAATATAAATCTAAGGAACTCTCACCCTTATTAAAAATACGTGAAGACGACTTCACCCCCTACCACAACATCAAAGGAAAATTCTACCCCCTGCATCCCTTTTACAAATATACTTTCTCTCAGCTCTCTTTCTGACTCAACACACACAAACATCTCATTATCACTCCCAATATTCTCATTATCATTTTCTGACACCATATTCTTAATTATATCATTGTTACAACCTGTAAACTCATTATTCAAATTATCATTGTTACTCACCTTGTTAGCACTTAAACTAACACTATTTTCTGTAAATGTATTATCATTACTACCCCCACTTTTATTCTTGTAATTCTCGTCTACTTTACTCTTCGGTATATCAAATATCTCGTCTACTAACGTTACTGTTTGTTCTGTCATTTTATCGAAATGAGCATGCATTTCGTCTATTCTTTTATCAAAGTGACAATTTCGTCTGTTAATTTCAGTCTTTAATTCATCAAACTTTACCTCAAAACTATTTCTGATTTCATTTTTCTGCTCGTTAAATTGTTTATCAAAATTATCAAATTTGTCATTCAAGTTAGTAAACTTTTCATCAAATTTATCACTCTGTGTATCAAATTTGTTACTTTGTTAATCGAATTTATTATTAAAACTACTCCTAATTCCTTTAATTTCGCTTAATAGTAACTGCATCATTGCAGCTGTATCATCTGTTTTACTTTCGTCTTGAGTCAAGATGGGTGTTAACGGAACTGGGTTTAATTCAGTAACACTGGTTTCACTGATCTGACTAATTGGGTTCAATTTAACGTCCATCTCACTCGTAACTGTTTTGTCTACATCACTTTTACCAGTATTCATTTTGCTTATTTATAATACACGCATGCATATAACCTTATAACAACCTATCTTCGATTATGCTTACGTATTTAAAATTATGTCTATTATTTCAGATAACTTTTCCGCTCTCTCCGTAGGCTTACCCACATAAAATAAAATTTTAAGTAGTGTCCCTGTTCGCGAAAGCCAATGTTATATTATTTTATTACTGCCAATAAAACTTACTTAACAATTACTGAATAATTTCAAATATCGGGCGCCATCTTGTGATATACCTTTGAACTTACCTTAGGCCAGAATTCTGTTAAGCGAACCAGATGATAGCGGGAAGTGTTATCTGAAATAATTACTATTACTTGAAATGTTTACCAATGTTTACCTTTTATTTACATCTTTTAAGTACACAACAGGTGATTCTATAGTGCGAAATACGCAGTGCATACACCCAATAGGTGTTACGTCATGAGACGCCTTAAGTCAAAATTCCTTTAAACATTTCATTCCAAAATGATTCCAAAACATAATATTAAGATGTTAAAAAATATATATATAGAAATTTAAGTATAACGTTAATTTTGCACAACCCAGCACTTTTTAATCATCCACTCTCTCTCTCTCTCTCTCTCTCTCTCTCTCTCTCTCTCTCTCTCTCTCTCTCTCTCGTACAATTATTATTTTGAGCTCATTTTAATTCATGGTATACCACTTTTGGTTTTGTGATTTTACTGACTTTGGACATTTATAATTTTGAATATTAAAATTTATTTTGAGTATTAAAATTTGATATAAAATTTGTTGTAGCTGGTACTTAGCTGCACTGTTGGGCTAAAGGCATCGAACACCTCGAATCCTTCGATTACACGTGCAAAAATCTGAACTGTCACATCGTCTTAGGGCCCACGCTCTCTCTTTGTAGCATCCCCCCTCGAATCACACTTTTGCCGGATTTTTTGGCTGCACGTAAGAAAGTCTGGACTGTCACATCGTCTTAGGGCACACATTCTCTCTTTGTAGCATCCCCCCTCGGATCACACTTTGCCAGATTCTTTGATCGTGAATTTCACTCTGTCGATGACATTAATTCAAAAGTTGTTATGGTACCACAGTTATTAAACCACTTTTGGTGGTGTAAAATTTAAATAATTACACTTAGTGAATACGCCGGCCGTGAATAGCCGGCTGGCCCACTTCACAGTCCAGGCGAAAATGACAATGTTTCACCGCTGCGTATTGCAGAGGTGGGGCAAAACTACGTCACTGGCTCTTTGTTTGATCGGCCAAGCCCAGTCGAATACAAAGCGCCTTGTATTCTTTGCGTCTGACGTAAACATGGGTTGGTCTTGTTTACTACTTATTTGTGACAAACAGTTTTTTGTTACATTTGTAATTTTCCACTGAATTCGACATAAATCCTGTCAACTTAATATTGCGTTGTTGACGCTTCTCACCAAAACTTTTATAGGGAATACAAAATAAAATTATTTTTATTAAAAATTGTTAGAAAATAAAAATACAATAATTATGTTACAATGGAAACATAGGTTTACAAAATTATTATGGTACCAGAATTGTACCGTCACATGATCATCTTTAATATTTATATTTGCTAATTTTAAAGAGTTAGCAACCATAAACTCTTCCTGATTATCATCAGTCGTACTAGACTCATTGGAAACTTCCTGATCGTTTAAGGTATCACCAGTGAGTTTCATGATTTTTAGGATGTCTTGAAGAATACCATTTCTCATATGGATAGTTTTCACCCACCGGTGAAGAGATGACAACCCTAAAATAATAGAGACATGTAAATAGAAGCCAAATGAACTATCATCAACAAAAATATTAAATAAAAAGTGCTTCTTACCAGTGATGGGGTAATTCAGTTCATCTTTTACATACAAATAGGCTCGCTTAATGAAGTACCACAATGTGAACGCTTTGGCTATTTCATCCCTTGACCAATACACCTTTTTTTTCAAGCCTAAATGTTCAAGTTTTTCAAAAAGTGTACCACAAGAGTGCATAAACTGTGAATTATACAAATGGAATATTATATCATACCTGTAGAATGATAAATCAGTTCTTCCAGTTTTCTTTGCTTTTCCTGAGTAATTAGTACATGTAGCAACTGCACAACAAGAACCACCTCTCGCTTGTGGAGTTTTCATAATAATGTAATTGGAAATATTAACGAATGAACAAAAACAATGTAAGATTGTCAGCAGAAATACCCTCAAACAAAATGCTCAAATAGCATGGGTTTCAATTGTAGTACGACCAAGGTATACGGCGAGTGACGTCACGTTGACTACTGCCCCCACTTCTAAAAATTCGTAAACACCGAAATGAAACAACCTTGTACAATCTAGTAACCTTGGGGCTGCATGGCATCAAAGAAATTTGTTGCCTGTTGCTTGTATCCCTGTATCCCACTCAAAATGGAAAACATCGCTCAGTCTGTACCGGGCAACAGTGTTTGCAACATCAACTCATCAACAAGTGTCCCAAAAATCCTTAAAATTTTATCAGGTAAGTCATAGTAGATATTATTTGTTCATATTTTATTATTTTTAGTAGGTAGGCTATTATTAGGGACCGGATTTATATGCCTATTTCCACAGAAAATTTCTTGTGTTCTGTGGAAGCTATGTGCCATCCCCCTTGCCAGACTTGTTTTCTATTTTATTTACACAATCAAAAAATAAATACAATAATATTCACATTTATATTTTTAGTTTTATTTCTCATTTAAATCCAGTCCTTTGCAGCAATAATGATGAACGCAGCACAAGCACCAGCAGCAACAGTCTCTTCCATTTTTTGCACAATACTGAGTTTGGTTTGAACGCGCAACACGGAGTTTGGTTTGGACGCGCAACATTGTTGGCAACAAGTATCCGGATACAAGTTGCAGTATCCAACAAATATGTTGCCAACATCGTTCAACATGTTGGCAACATTTTGTATCCCGGTCTGTACTAGGCTTTAGGTTAATATTAAACAAGTTATAAATTAAATAAGTCTTGATCTTTGGCATGATCAAATATCCAAATTTTTTTCACATCAACATAAAAGTGCTTCATTGCTGATTATTTTAATGTTGACTATATTAGGTTTTTAAAAGTATTGGTTTCAAAAATATATGTTTCAAATATTATTGTCCGTAGGTATAAGTAGTCAATGATTATTTTTATTTCGGTCGTTAATGAATGCTCGATATACCTTATTTATTATTTGCTACGTATACTTACATTCCACGAAATAAGATATAGCACATCATTGTTAGATTTTTGTAGAAAATTAAATATCAACAAAATTTATATAAGTATAATGATTTGCTTTGTATATATATTATATAGATAATTAAGTTTGAAGTTATTATTAACGATTGCTATTAAAGTGTAAATTTATTCGTTTGTCGTATCATAATTTTTGAATTAATTACAAAGCTGTTTTAATAAATTTTGGTTTTGGATCATATCTTGGATATTATGAAACTTTTTACGTGGCTTCAACATCTATTTCTTTCTATTTATAAGTGCAAAATGTCCATCAAAAGTAAATCGAAATGCAGTTATAGCACTCTCTTTGAAAAAGAATTTCCATGGTCAGAAGCAGTTCAGAACGATCCTTATAGCTTTACATGTAAACTATATAATCCTAAACGATCCATAAGCCTTAGCAACATGGGAAAATCCGCTCTAACTAGTCATGAAAAAGGCGAAAAACATAAAAGAATTATGAATGCTTCCAAAACAACGGCTCCATTGATATGTAATGTAACGAATTCGACTGAAAAACAAAAGATGCCTACAAATACTAGTAATTTAGATTTCTCAGAAAAAAACTTTAATGATAATAATTTATGTCATAATGTAAAAAGTATACCTACAGTAGAAACTAATGAAAACCGTGAAATGGCTAGTCAAAATAAGACGTTAACCAACTTGAACTCAATGAAAACTTTTTTAAATAATGATGAAGTTACCGAGGCTGAGACGCTTTGGATCTTGCAATCCGTTGTTCAACACCAATCTCTGCGTGACATTGAGTCTAGTATCCCAGTAATGGCAAGAATGTTTAAAGACAGTGTAATAGCTAGTAAAATCAAATTAAGTAAGGCAAAAGCTGCATATGTAATTAATTATGGTATAAGTCATTATTTCAAGACTGAATTATTAGACATAGTTTGTAATTGTGATGATTTAGTAATAGGCTTTGATGAAACTTTAAATATGATAAATAAAAAAATCAACAAATGGATTTTTTTTTCGGTTTTGGCATGAAGATCACAAAGAAGTAACTACTCCATATTTTTCATCGGCTTTTTTAGGACACACAACAGCAAAAGATTTACTGCAAGCCTTTGATGATAATATACCACACAAATTATTTGTAAAAACTTCAAATTTCAATGGACGGCCCCAACGTAAATTGGAAATTATTAAAAGACTTTCAAGCTAAACTCTCTAATATGGGTATTAGTAAAACTTTGATCGATATAGGTTCTTGCGGATTACATAATGTTCACAACGGCTTCAAAGCATCTTTTAATGAATCTGGTTGGAAAATAAATGAATTCTTGAAAGCACTATTTTATTTGTATGATAATTCTCCTGCACGACGTGAAGATTATTTGAAAGTTTCCACAGTTAATTTTTTCCCAAAGTATTTCGGTGGAATCCGTTGGATAGAAAACCACGATGTTGCAGAAAGGGCAAGAGTCATTTTACTTTCAGTAAAAAATCACGTTGATAAGATGAAAAAAGCGAAAGAACCGCCCAGTTGTAATTGTTATAAAACTGTGAAGAATGCTATATATGATGAATTTCTTGATGTAAAACTCGCTTTTTTTCATGGGTTTGCAACTGTGCTAAAACCGTTTTTAACGGAGTATCAGTCAAATGAGCCTAAAGCTCCTTTTTTATATACTGTTTTGATGAATCCGTATGAACAAATTAAAAAAAAATACTAACGCCTAGTTGCCTGAAAGAACATAAAAATAATCTAGTTGAAAATAGATTTAAATGAAAAAAAGAATTTTTGACTCCCGGAGAGGTTAAACTTGATTATGAGACGAAAGGTGCTTTGAAAAAAATTGATACTACAAAAAATGCTCTTGAAATTCTTAAGTTTAAAAAGACATGTATTATTATTTATAAGACTTTCGTAGTAAAGCTATTGGAGAAATCTCCTTTAAAATACCCTTTAGTCAAAGGTATTTCGTGTTTCGATCCTGCAATTGCTATCGTAAGTGAAGAAGCTGAAGCATGTTTATCGGTTGTATTGGAAGTTTTTGTTGATAACAAGATTGTAGCGGCAACTGTAGCTAATGATATTGAAAGACAATTTCTCGAAATTATAAATATGCTGGCTACCAAATAAAAATTAAAGAATTACCAAAGATACGTAGACATGACGGACAAAGAGATGCCTACCCAAAAATGTAGACTTGATCATTTTTGGGTAAGTATTTTAGATATGTATGATCCAAAAAAATATTCAAAATTACATAACTTTATGAAAACGATTTTATTTCTCATGGAAATGCCACACTTGAAAGAGGCTTCTCAATTAATAAAGAGTGCTTAGCTGAAAATCAGCATGAAAAATCTTTAATTTTGCAACGAATTATATGCGATGCAATTAATCAATCAAATTGTCCGATAGAAAACATGGTGATTAATAAAAAATTACTAAGAGATGTAAGATTGTCATATTCCCGTTATAAAGAAGATTTAGCTAAAAAGAAGGAAGATGACGAAAAAGAAAAAAAAACTAATATTGAAAAAAAAAGAAGGGCAGAAAAAATAAGTGAATTGGAAGCAAACAAAAAAAACATAGAAAATGCAGCAAAAGAAAAATCAGAGATAGAACAAGAGATTTTAAACATAAAAGTTTTTAATTATCATAATTAATAAATTTTTGTAACTGTAATACATTTTTGTAATCTTTTGTATTTTATCAGTATAAAATTAATTGCACAGAGTAAAAAATTAGTGCCTTGATAATATTTGATTTTGATTATTATATTCCTTCAATCCTCTAGGCCTTTCCTTCTTATACTTTTTTTTTACAACTTTCTACTAAAACTTACTGTTCTTCCGGTATCAAAGGTTAAAGGCCTTTTATTTACCCTGTTAAATATTGAGAATATTTTTAGTCCATGTAAAATTAGTGATATATTAAAAACAAAAAATAAAATTTATATCATGGAAAATCCTGGAAATATCATGGAATTTGTTTAGAAGCCACCGCTAGACACCCTGTAATTTTTCTAATGCTCCATGATTCAGGGAGACAAGTTAAAATCATTAACTTCTTAGCTCTAGAAGTAGTGCTTGAAAAGTTTGTTTTAAGGTTGTTCAATACTGAGTCACCAGGTGACTCTGTCTCGTCTTCAGAGGATTCCTCAACACTTGTAAAAAGTTTTCTTTTCATTGCAGAACTAATCTTTTTAATTTTATTTGTAGCATAGTGTTTGGAACTCACCTTTTTTGAATCTAAAGGTGATTCACCTAGTTCATGAAGAGAGGCATTAAGTTTATCAACTACTTCAGATAATGAAGAAAAGTTAGTATCAGTTTCAGATTCAGAACTAGAACTTAAGTCTTGAGCAAAGCACTCATTAGTATTGGGCTAAGTTGAATTTTTATGGGCTTTTAGAGTTGTCAGTTGTTTTCTGCAAGAGTCACAGATTTTTTATTCCTTTGGGGTTTGTGGGAACTCTTCACACATCCAGTCTGTAACAATCCTAAGCTTTTTCTTGTCTCCTACTTCATGGTTTTGTTTTTCAAATGGGTTGAAACATTTATATATCACATACCTATTTTTATCCATGTCCAGAACTCAAGAAATCTCAAAAATCCAGTACAAAATAAAACACTCCACAATTATAAAATACGTGTAACCACCACCACATCAAGAGTACAACTGAGCTATTTTCTCTTACATTAAAGGAGGAAAAGTTGAGAAAAATAATACACTGTGAGAAAGGAACAACAGGAAATAGAGTCTCAAAATAACTTCCTCCCCTTTTCTGGGAACTACAGGCCTTAAATATTCCAAGAAGTTTTCTCTCAAAGAGAGGGAGACCTCTATACACTTTTGTAGATTATTAAGATCCAAATTTATAATCTATAGTTTAGGTAGTTCTAAAAAATAACATAACTTTTAAACTTAAAAATAAAATAAACATAAACTTTTGTAAATATAAAATAAAAAAATATATAGAAGACCTAAATATTAATTATACAGGCATAAAGACATGTACTGGCAAGCAATAAGAACAAAGAATAACTCATTTAGACCTATAAAACCATAATGAGGTTTATACATTGTGTCAAATAGGCTTTTTTTAACCAAAATCTAATGCAAACCTTTTTTTAAACAAAATTTATTATATGTTCCCATTATGATCCCATTATGAAACTTACAAAAACAATTAAAAACCATATAAAGATAACTTATGAATTTTTTCAAAATTTTTAAAGGGGTGCATTTTGAAAAATTCAAAATCAAAATTGTGATTTTTAATTTGGAAAAAAATGTTTCCTCTTGACCCCTAATTTTTATTATTGCATATTAAAGAGCATAAAAAATGCTAAAAAATGACACCTCTCCCGGCTTTCTATCTCAACTAGGAGAGCTACAATCGCAGTTCAAGAATGTCATGTACTGGCGTTTTTGGGCGTTTTTTGAAAACTTTACATAGCTGTAATTTCCAAACCGGTGACATGTTTAAAAAAAAATTGGTATTTTTCTTAGTCTATATGAAGGTAACCTGTGTACCAAATTTAATCAAAATCTGAAATGGTACAGAAAAAAAGTATTTTTTGTTTGTTGATTTGATACGGAATGACCCTTTTATGGAGTACCTGATTGTGATGTCATAACCCACTATAGTCCATAAAAATTGTTCTTTTATTGTATGTATGTGTAACTTAAAATTCTGAATAGCCTTATACGCCTATTTTTTTAGATTGGCTAACCATATAATGCAGTCTGATATGTCCATGTGAATTTGCTAAATAATGTGTGTACTTTGTAGAATAAACCACAGTCAATTATTGATACTACACATGTCTGTACTGTGCAGGTGATAAAGATTGTGTAACTTCATTACAGGTACGTGTCGGAAGATCATTGAGATTTCCAATCGGTTACCTTCGATACGAGATGATGCTTCCATATTCAATTCCCCCAGAAGCCATCGCGGGAATTGCTGCAGGGACTGTATGTCTAGTCTTACTATTTGTTATTGTGTTAATCGTGTATAGACGCAAATCCACACAAGCAGAAAGGGAATACAAAAGAATACAAATACAGATGGACACGCTGGAAAGTAACGTTCGCTCTGAATGTAAACAGGGTAATTACTGATGTGCCTATCTTTCACATAATGGTATTTGAAAAGTTCACTTTTCTAATAACTGGTGTTTTTCATTTTCAGCATTTGCAGAATTGCAAACTGACATGACGGACCTTACTGCAGATTTAGAGTCTTCAGGTATACCTACGCTAGATCACAATGACTATATTTTAAAAGTGTTCTTTCCTGGTGTTAGAGACCATCCAATTCTAAATAATCCTAAGGTAAATAAATTTTTATCATTAAAATAAAATCAGAAGGTATTCAAATAATTGATGGAATTATAATCAATGGAAAGGCAATTAATTAGGATACAGTTCAGTGGAACAGATGTTGTCAATAATGAATTTTGTTTCATGTTTTTGTAATAAAATTTTTCAGGTTCGAATAAACGGTCCTCCAACTAACTACGATGCTGCAATGCTTCAGTTTGAGCAACTCATTAACAACAAGAACTTCATCCTAACATTCATCGAAACCTTAGAAGCACAGAAATCTTTTAATATTCGTGATAAGTGAGTAATCATTTTGTTTTCCATTTGTAAATATTTATTTGCATTACATTAATTTTACAGTCATTAAAATAACGCTCTTCACTTACTCCGTAACTGTAAAAACTTGCTTGCCTTAGATAATGGGTTGTAATATTATTATATTTCTTGGAGTTTTATGCATATTTTTATTTAAAAAATATTGTTAAGATGGTCTAACTGATTGTTGTATGGTACAGTGGAAAACAAAATACAAGACACCAATTAAGTCACTAAAAACCAGCTTTAATTATCACAATTAACAGTTTGTAATCAACAAGATTATTCTCATACAACAATTCAGGTTAATCTGTCCACACAAATAATAATGTCAACTATAAAGAATTCTGCCTATATTCACTTTTTACTAATACACCACTTGAAACACACTGTGTAAATCGCCCAACAGTAACTCGAACCTCACTTGAATAAATCCCCACTTAAACTGAAACTAACCGTTGCTGAATTCTTATATTTATATCCTGCTGAGATTCCAGAATAATCCATAATACGTGTCAACGCTTGTAACGGTAATAACCACCCAGGGATACTTTTTTAATAATAATTGTAAATTTTTATTTGGGATTATAAACGTCGTGAAAGTATTAATGTCAAGCTCGTCAGCCGAGCGCAGGAGACGGCTATTTTTAACTACATGACCTGTGAACTATGCCTGTTAGACAAAGCGCCATATGACGTCAGGGCCAAACCTATGTTTACGTCACTTTGGAATGTCGAGCTAATTTAACAATGCTGTCAAATCTGACTACATAACACGATTAAAACAATGCAATGTGACCACGTGACCCCCCCCCCACATCTCAGAAATCAACGCCGTTCCATTTGTCCCAGTCTACAATATACTTTCGTGCTGTACAGCCATAAAAAGTTCCAGAACGAATTTACGGGCGCGCCCAACACCAAAAGGTGTTAAAAATGTGAAACTAATCATTTGTTAGTCAATATAAAAATGAAATAACAGTTTTGGTGGAAAGAGTGAAAGCAAAATCAAATACTTGAGTGAAACAAAATTATGGAAAGAGACTGTTACGGATCACCAAATATGAACAGATAAGTAACTAACGGGGAGAATAACCAAGAGGTGTCAAAATTTAAATTATTAAAAAATTAAAAGGGAAATAATGGGCCCAAAGGGGTGGGGGGGGGGCAGTCAAAAAATAGGTATGAGTGTGCATGTGAATAAAATGATAAAATAAGGAGCGCTGGTTTGCGTAAAAAGTAGACTTAAATGTGTGTTAGAGTTTCTTTCTATTTTAAATTTATATAAGAATTTCCTAGTTTTCAGTATATATACATATAATCATTGTTGTTGTTTTCTCGCTAAGATATTGTATCCAAAAGAAGAGATGGAGAAGGGGTAAATTTGCTCATGATGAGAGTGAAATGAATTTGAATTGTTTTTATAATTAAAATGAATTAAAAGTTGAACGCATAATAAAAAATATCAAAAGGTATATGCAAGTAATAAATCTGTTTTATTTGAATAACCCATTCTGTTCTCCCGTTCATCTAACCAAACCGTGGTAACAATTTTTTTTATGGTTGGCAGTAATATAAGATGGCGGCCGAGTCGATTGACGAAGCTGAGTTTTGTAAACAAGAAGTAAAGTAAATAAAATAATTAAAGTGAAAGTAATAATTATAGTTACACACTATACTAGAGCGTAATTGCTTGCAGCCTTGAACACAGTGGGCGCGGACCGGCAAAGTCTGGAACAGTCTCGTTAACGCATGTTAAAATCACGTACGCACACAACATTGCAGCTGGTTCTCCTTTGATAGCCAAGAAACACAGAATGTTCTGAAATGGCGTAACAATATCATTATTATTATTAATAAGATCATTTTATTATTACTCCGTAACATGCATACCATAGGTATATGCGGGGAGGGTACAAACCAGTCAAAAGACTGACGACTCCAGGAGGAGGAATTTTATTATTATAAAACATAATATATGAGTAAGGTATTATATTAGAATGTAGAATTATCAGTGTCAGTGCAGTAGAAAATAAGCCATGTTATTCAGTGATTTAAGATAGTGCAGTAACTGTGTTTACGTAGAGGTTATAATGAATTAATCCACAATCATTAGTTCTGCTCATGCATTTGAACCTAAATATCAAGTAGCATTGTGGACGTATTGATTATGGATAGAGAACAGATTTTGATTAAATTAGAGCACGCGTGAAGATTGTGTGTGTGTGTGTGTGTGTGTGTGTGTGTGTGTGTGTGTGTGTGTGTGTGTGTGTGTGTGTGTGTGTGTGTGTGTGTGTGTGTGTGTTGGACACAGACAAGAGAAAGTATCATGTGATCTATCAGCTAATAGGTGCCAGTCAGTCATTTGTCTTCTGTGAGTACATTTTGTAAGGCATTTTCAGTATCTGTTAGTGCAGTCAATCTCACTGTCACCAACACTCGACTCACCTATCTTTGGTTTGTGCTCCTCAGTATAAATTATGTAAATATATTGCTGTACTAAGATATATTGAAATACTGCTGGTTAAAAAAAATAATATCAGAATTATTATTTCTTAAGAAAACATTTCAAACCTACTACATACAGTGGTGTATCTAGCATTTGGTCTGGGGGGGGGGGTCAGCTTCATACAAATGAAAAAACCAGTTAAGATGAATCAAATTACTACCTTTAAAATGGCTGAAATCAGTCCCATTAAAGCAAACAGTAATAACACAGTAAATAATATTAACATAAACGGTCATGATGTCATGACAGGAGAAATACACGTTATTGAAACCTGTTTGCAAGATACTTATTAATGGAATTGATTTTCCAATATTTCATATTTCAAACATATACGCTAATGCTGTGTATAAACCTGTTTGTATAGGGTAAAAAGAGTTACTACTATATTATCATAAAAAGCTGAAAAAATAAAAGAGCTCAAAAATTCAGAGATTATTAAAATTCATCAACTTTTAAGTCCCTCCGATCCCCCCCCCCCATAAATACACCCCTGAGTGCATAATTGTTTTGAAGTCAGCCATTTTTGAATTGCATGAAAATTAACTGACATTAAAAAACAAGTAGTTATGTATGTCATATATTTTTGATTTGACAAGCTCATGACAGATGTATATATACACTAGTCCCGATTAACCGAATGATGATGCAGTAATTTTCTTTTTCAAGAAGTTTGCATATTTTAAATTTTATGGCGTTTGTAACTCATGTGATGGACTGTACTGTATGCGTGACCGATTGTACTGTACTTCACGCATGAGTCACTAATTTTTTTCAAAAAGTTGAACTAATGTGAGATTAATAAGGGTTCTTTTCTATTTTTCACTTAATTCATTCATTTTAATTGATTTCTCTTGTTTGTTAATTTTTTAATGTACACCTACTGTAATGACTTAAATACGTACTACTGTATTTAAAATGTCGTTTGAAAAATAGTTTTTAGTTTTATTAAAATAAAGTTGTTCTTTTAAATTTGTATACAGTAATATTGTATGGTTAACTTACAGTATTTAAAGCCCGTTATTTTAAAGACGTCTGCAGTTTAATAGAAGTATGTAATAATGGTGCATGAGTACTGCTAGTTTTCCGAAAAAAACGATTAAAGGCGCTTGTTCTTCTTTAGCTTTTTTTCTCACTAAAAAGTGTAAATTACAGTACAGTACTATGTTTCGGATTTAACCGAATCACACTTGGTCCCATAAAATTTGGTTAAATGAGACTTTAGTGTATATCTATTTTTTGGTATCACTTTAAGGTACATACAATCGTTTGTACACATACAATCAATGTATTGTACAATCTTTTATTACCACTTGATAAAAATTTAAGTTGTGTTAAGGTGGGTTTACACTAGGCGCCAACATACTTGCGCAACTGTCTCGCCCTTCCCATTTACACTGAGTGAAACGTTGCGCGAAACAGGCACGAAAGAAGGTGAGCCGTCAGTTTGGGTAAGACAACCATGTCGTCGTGTTCTGTAGTTGTACCTCCGAGTGCTGCATCCACGTTCGCCATCATGACACTGCTGTATTTGAACAAGAAAAAAAAAACGAAACGAAGTCAGCGCTGGTGGAGCAAGGAATTATTATGTCTGTGATGCCAATATGGGAACCAGCTTATGAGGGAAATGACAGTGGAACCCATTGAAGATACCATCAGGAACTTCATCCGCATGACTGCAGAAGACCGAATATATCGCATCACTGATCGGTCCCAAAATTGAAAGAATGGATACAAAGCTGAGAGAAGCAGTAACTGTGAGAGAAAGGTTGGCTGTCACACTGCGATTCCTTGCGATTGGTGATTCGTACACAAGCTTACAGTATCTTAATATTTTGGACCGTATAAAATAATGTTTACAGTATCTGTTTAAAATGTCAAAGAGTACGATATCAGGAATCATCCCAGCAGTTTGTGATGCGTTGATTGAAGCACTTCAGGAATATGTAAAGGTAAGAATGATTACTCATATTGTAGCACAATGAAGTTTTTGCCTTATTCTACAATTTAAGATCACATAGGAAAAGAAGTGGAGAAGCCATCTGGAAGAAGTAAAGTAAACTTAAATAAAAGTAACAGAAAGAAGTAATCACCATTATAAATAAAATGCTTTAATAGAACTAGAAGAAATCTCGATTCAAAGAAATTAAAAACATTCAATTTAGAGCAAAATGTGTTAAAACAAATAGTATGCGTATCATCCCAGTAAAATAATTAGTATACCCAGTTCTTACTGGGTACGGAGTAGTAAGGGGTAACAGCCCAGAACAAACGAATTAAAATGAAAAAATCTCAAGATACGGAGTAGTAAGGAGTAACAGCCCAGGACAAATAAATTAAAATGAAAATTCTCAAGATGCGGAGTAGTAAGGAGTAACAGCCCAGAACAAATAAATTAAAATGAAAATTCTCAAGATACGGAGTAGTAAGGAGTACAAGCCTAGAACAAATGAATTAAAATGAAATAATCTCAAGATACCCAAAAAGCCTATTTTAAAGACAGAACACTCTATAGCAGCAAACCACATAAATGAAAATAACTTAAACTATATTAGCTATACCAACTTAGAAAAACAACTAACCCAGTAAGAGAATCCAATACAAAATAATCAGAGATAATGTAAACTTAGTTATAAATAAAATAGTGTGTGATTGAGGGGAACACCCCAAACCAGTTTTAAAAGGACAACAAAAGACGATCATTAGGATAAGGTTTTAATGTGTTTATTTATCTAATTATTATGTTTTATTATTTTATGTGTATACAATACAGACCATGTTGATAGTAGGAGATACTATATGTTAGTATGTAAGTGTTTATTGTATTTGAATAATGTTAATTAATGTCATAATTTTGTGAAGTAAGGAAAGGCAAAATAATAATTCAAACGACCTATAAATAGTGAATCAGAAAATATAAAATTAATAATGTGAATAGATAATAACATTGATAGTAAAATTGAAAATTGATGACCAAGACAAATTCAACTTTGACCCTGTAAATCAAATCAGAGAATATAAATTAATAGAACCTAGACCAAATTGATATAAATTATCCCATTCAGAATACCAATACATTATCATAATTATAACAACAACCTTTAATAGTGATTAAAAGAATCAGAGTGTAAAATTGACTTAAATGGTGATAGTACAAGATAATACAATAATCAGTAAAGCAAGTACTAGTAAAATACAAATAATTGTTAAATGTTTAGAATAATAGCCAGGTAGAAAAAGTAAATTGCAAGGGTTTAATTAGTAATCGTATTTGAGGAAAATTGTAACATAAAACGTATTGTAAACCATTTTATGGGTAATTATGTGAATCAGAATAAGGCCTAGAGTTAAATTTCAAGGAATGTAATTCAGAAGCTTAATTCAAACCAAAATAGGTCAAATCTAGTATTAACTTGTATAAAATAAAAGCAGGAATATTGTTATATAATTAGAATTATATAAAAGTACTAAACAAATAATTTATAGCCAATTAAATATAAAAAATGTCATCTATTTCTATAAAATTGAATTATTAATTATGAAACAGCTGATAATGAACAATGAGAAATGAGACCAAAATCTTACAGAATTTTCTATATGAAGAAACAAATATAGTTTAGTTGATTGTTAAATGCCAAGCAGAACGGACGTGTCTGAGTATATTTAAAAAGACAATTCAATGAAAATTTTTAACTAACACAAACCAATGTAAACATAATTTCAATAAATAAATTAAACATACAACATCTTTACTTACCGCGTGGTTCACCATACTTCCGGTTCGGGCACATGGTTCCATAATCAACATTATTTTAATCCTAGGGTCCAAAGTGTCGTTAAGCGAGAGTACAGAAATAGTTGGGATTTTGTGAAATAACGGTTCTAACACCAATTGTGTGATATAAAAGCTCTGTTTAATATTGCTAAATCACTTGTGTCAGTGTTTATAAGTTTTAATATTGTTTAATATGGTTTTTAGCGAACGTTGTTAATACTTCGTTCGGTGTTATAAAAGCGTCTAGTAGCCTGTGTGCCTTACCTGTCCCTTCTCCCGATAGGCGCCAAATTGTTTTGCAAGAAAACAAAAGTTTTTACCTGGATGGTTTTACTGTGTATTAGTGTCAATTCGAATAGTTCGCTGACTGGCTTGAACTCGAATCTCGTTTGAGTGGGGGAAAACGTGTTACCAACTTGAAATAATATTGGTTAGGTTGACTCACTGCTATTAAACAAAACATACATAATATTTTTCTATAAATAATTGCTGGACAGTTGTTAATGGTACACACTTTTTTATTACGCTCAGTACTGTTAATCCTTGTTAACGCTTGTTCAAAAATAGTAATCCATATAATAATTTTAGCCTCGGCAATAAATAGTCGTTCACTCAGCGGATGGCTGGGTTGGCAATACAATGTTTCATTTCGCCACAAGACAGCGTTGATTATTATTTACAATATACATTTGCCAAAATAGAGTCCTTTTAAGTACGACAAAGAAGTTTTTAAAACAAGATAATAAATTATAATATATCACTTAATGTTCGTGAGCATTAAGATCAAACAAGGTTTACTTTAAATTTAATGTTGTGGTGTTAAAGTGTGTGACAGTGTCGTTGGTGTAATACATAGGTTATCATCAGTTATTTAGTGTTTACAAATTATGTTTGTTCATCAATCCTTGAAAATTAATACCTTCAGTAATAGTGAGAGTTCACAGTTTAGTTCTAAATTTGAAAGAGAATTTATTTTAAGAGTTCAATGAATTCAGCAATACTTATCGTCAGTTGATAGGAAGTGTATTGTCAATAGTTAACGTAGGTTAGTTCGTCGATGTCTATTCTTCTTTCTTCAAATCTTGGGCTTCAGGTACGTCTGGCGTCTTCTTCTTGTTAATTTCCTTATATTCCATGCATCTGGATTAATCTGAACTGGTTCTTGGTCTGGTTGATGGTAACATCCTCTCATCAGTTGGTCTGGTCCTTATCTTCATAAATTTATGGGCACTTTTAATGTTTTATGTTAAAATTTTGGGCCCTTCATAGCGTGGCGTCTCTTCAGTTAAGCGTCACTACAGATTCTAACGTTCCTAACTGAAAATAGTCAATATTCTGTTGTTGTCATGGTAACTCAAAATTTCTGATTGGTTAAAATTGGCTTAACCCTTTCGCTGCGTCAAGTGAATCAGACAGTTAGCCTATAATTTACATAAAAGGAGAAAAAAATTTTTTGTTTGTTATTGACCAAATTTTTTTTTGTAATGTACTTTGTGTAATAATTAATCATGCTGTAGGCTCAGAATTTGATTTTGTTATACCACTTTCCTGAAAAAAAAATTTTATATATCTAAAATTATTGATTTGTACTGCCGTTAGCCTAAAGTAGTTTAGTTACAGAAAAGAGAGTAGCTAAAGTTGCAATGGTGTTTTACAGTTCCTATAAAGCTAAAAATGCGTGTAAAATACTGACCATGAAACACCGTGGTCTGAAACATTTTAAAAAATAATAAGAATCTAACGATTATTAATCTTTGCTAATTATCTGTATGGATTAATTACTCATCAATTATTAATCTTGGATATTAATTAAAGATTTATGTTGTACGTTAAATGTGATACACCTAAAAGTTGTTCCTATTCGTCAGATTAGACTCAACACAGTGGTTAATTAAATACGATTATGAGTCTGTTAATCGGACGTCTCAATGGTCGAGTTTGTTGTGTCCATTGATACTTAGCATAAGTTGTGAGACTTTTAGTGTAATACTTAGAATGAGATACATCAATAATAAAGGTTAAATTTCAATAATGAACGCACGAATAATATAAATTAACTACTTATTTATTACACTTGTTAATTAAGTAAGTGACTATATCCTGCAATTACATACACATTAAAACACATGATATAAAATACAATTTGTACGATGTTTCCTGAAAACATAAACACATGGTACATTCAAATGCAGTAAATAATGTACATATACAAAACATATACGAGCAATAAACAATCAACAAATATACTTATCCCTACCTAAATGCGTTCATTATTCTCAGATGATGCATTACGTTAATGTTATTTTATAGATTTTATGATTCATATGATTAAGATATATAATCTCTTGGGGTTTGTTCTTTGAAAAGAGACAACAGAACAGTAGTATATACTACTAAGATTTAATAGACATAAAGCTTATCTTTTGAGAGTGTTTATCCAATATTCCGCTGTTGTGAGAAGACATCTTCTGGATGATTCGTCGAGGATCCTAATCACTGTTATGAGGAGCACTAATCACTTCACTTCACTAAATCTCCACTCCCGTTATGTGTATGGTGTTGTGGTACCCCGCTGATATCTGGTGTCCGGAGTTCAAATATTGAGGTGTTAATATTGTCATTAAGCTGAAGTGTTCTGAAAGTTTGCCGTGTTCGTGTACATGGTTAACTGTTCTGTCTTAACTGGATGTAGTGCGTACTGTGTGATTAATTGTTTGATACAGTTCATTCAATTAATCGCTCAACATAGTGACACATTGTAATGTGAGAGTGTTTGAAATGTCACTCACTGTTCTACTTTGAAATGTTAATTATTTGTGTTATTATGTTCGCGTCGGTTGTAGTTTCAAGTCCCGTGCGCACTTATAGTTTATGTTTGTCGCACAGAATTGTGTGTAAGTGTGACTCTATTGATGTCTATGTTCACTTATGAATTCACTAAATTGTGAATTCGGTCAGTCGCACAAACTGTTTCTATCACGGACTGTATTACTGTTCCGTCCGACTATAATCAACCGTCTGACTATCGTACGTACTAACTTATGACTATTAATTGCGACTATCAACTATCAACTGCCACTCCGCGCCTTCACCAAACAGTTTTATTGAAACATCCTACCCATAAGTCTAAGTTTTTGGATTTCTACGCCTTCTCGGATTCGTGATTGGTCGTACAAATTCCTACTCTTCTGCAGATCTCATCCTCTGTTTCACGATTCGTCGTCCGAACCCTTCTTACTCTCTCCACGAGCTCTCCTAGAAGATGCTTGACGCTGGTTGGTCGTCGTCATCCCCGGAGTGTTCCATGTGATGAGCGTGGTACGGATTCTAAGAAACTAGGGCAATTTCCTGGCCGTCTGTCATCCTTTGTTTAGACTTTCCCTAAGGTTCTGACCGATCTTTTGTTAACAGACTCCAGAGTCCTGGTTAATTGTTTAAGTTACTTGTTGTTCGTTCCGCCGATTATCAACCCTTCGTTGGCGTCATTCTGGTCGATCTCTACACTTTCCAGTCGTAAATCTCAGTAAACTGTCAAAGGTTTGTTTTCATGCTGTGCAGGATGCACTGGCAGTATTCACTAAGTTGCGTCTATTGTCTATTTGTTCGTTAAAATTGCTCTGTACTCCTTTGTAACATAGTAAAGCCCTTCATAATTGTGCTCGTACGCTTCACCTCCACAGCAGGCGTTCCATCTCGATTCCGCGTAACTCGGCAGCTGGACGAAGTCTTTGTTTCAGATTGTTGGGTGCTGTAAATTGTGACAAACTGCGAGCTGTCAGTGACGCCCTGAAATTCTTATTGTGTGCTGTACTTAGACGTTTTTTCTTTGTCTTCGCACTGTCGTCGGGTTTGACGTGCCCCTGATTCGTCATTATTTACGACCTGTGCTTGTGTCCGTCGACTTGAGTGTGGGAACGTGCCGCTTGATCGAGGAATTAGAAATTTTTTAAATTTCGATCACTACATTGTCCCCAAATTGGATTGGATGTTGGACTTCGGGAGACATCTGATCCAATTTCTGCGCTCTGTCCCAGTCGTGGATGTCTGCTTTGGAATGGACATGGTTGACTGACATCTATCTCTCGTAGGAAGCAATTAGTTGTTATTCCCCATCTTGATGTTTTATATGGTCATATGAATTTATTGCCGCTCATCTGAGTGAAATGAACGCATTTTCTACATTTTATCTGTCCACATGCGGACTGTACAATACGATTTCAAGTAAATAATTGAATTTAAGACATAGACATTTGTCCATTTGACAGTTTGTTTAGTTATCGTTTATATACAATGTAATAGATAAGCTGTAGATTAGCTATCCATTAGATTAATCGATCTTATGTCGATGACCTATATGGCAATAAAATAATTTTAAACTTGTTATTATTATCTCAAGAATACAGTTGATACTAACAAAGATATACATATGATCAATTCGTAACATATTATAAACGATTACATTGATAATTGAAACATACATATTAACTAAACAATTGAGGAATCAGCATACTTCATGATGCATACTCAAACGCTTACTCTTAAAGTTATAAAACAATCGTCCATTTTGAATTATTAATTACATAAACAAATTATTCAAATCTCTACATTTTAACAAGTTATTATTATTCATAATTATTAATGTCTTTAGTGTCCTGTGTCATAGTATTACAATGTCCTTCTGACACATGGTACACTTCAACAAATCACTTTATGTATATGTTGATGTTTACATGCCTAATTAACATAACGAATGACAAATATATGGTGATCATAAATACAGTTAGCATTGAAATACTGGCTAAACACAATATAGTAAAATGCACATCATTATTTGGTTAGCTGGACTGGCCGCGCGAGCAAATTACCTAACCTATGTCTTCTGCTAGTCGCCGGGAGTCGTCGCTACCACTCGTGTTATCTATACTTCCTTTCGCTGGCTCATGATACGCTTTAAGTTGCCGTATGTTAAATTTCCCTCTCATCTTTCCGCTATCGCATATATAACTTGTCGTTAACATATTTATAGAATTTAGTTAATTTAGGGTCTATATTTCCCCCTTTAAATCTAGTGATGATCGCTTTTAGCTTATCGTCTTCCATCTGGTGCTTTCCAATATTTTGGATTAACTTCCGCACTTCAAGTCTCATTTTCACGGTTATGTGGTTAACTAAATATTCATGTGTGTTGTCGTGAATCTCTTCGAATTTTGCATCGTGTGGATACCTACTTAAGATGTCGGCTTCGATGTTTTCCTTGCCCTTGCAATGAATTATGTCGAACTTATACTCTTGCACTGCAAGAATCCATCGTGTAATCCGAGAATTATTTAGATGCCATTTGTTTAAGAATGTCAACGCCTTGTTGTCAGTGATGATTGTTAATGGTTGCCCGAGAACGTATATTCGGAATTTTTCTAAGCATCGGACAATACTTAAAAGCTCTTTTTCCGTAGTATAGTAGTTCCGCTCAGCACCTTTGAATGTCTTACTAGTGAAGGCGATTACGCCAATCTCCCCGTCTTCATCGAGCTGGTAAAGTTGTCCTCCGTATGCGTAATCACTTGCATCACATTGTATATAATACCTCTGGTCTGGGCGCGGAAATCTCAAAACTACAGCGTCAATAAATAGGTTTTTGACTCTGTCAAAGCAGTCGTTTAATTCAGCCGTCCATACAAATTTGTGATCCTTCTTCAATAATTCATGGAGGGGTTGCGTTGTCTCCGCATATTTGCTTGTAAAGCGGTTATAGAAGTTAGTGAGGCCTAGGAAACCCTTTAACTGTTTCTGATTCTTGGGCTTAGGGAACTCCATAATGGCTTTCACTTTCTCTTCCGTAGCTTGGATGCCGCGTGTTGTTAGTTGGTATCCAAGATACGATATTTCTTTTCTGAAAAACTGCGACTTATTTAGGTTGACGGTCAAGTTATTTTCATTTAGATTATTTAACAATGCCTCTAAATGTTCTAAGTGTGTTTGAACATCGTCAGAATAACATAGACAATCGTCTACGTATATTAGTGTTTTTTTCTTAACATTTTCATTTAAAACCGTATCCAATCCGCGTGTTAGTGCCGCAGAACTGGTACTAAGGCCGAATGGTGTGACGGTGAATTGGTAGCACCTTCCCTCATACATGAACGCGGTATACTTCCTGCACTCTTCCTTCAAAGGTACTTGCCAAAAGCTGCTGGACAAATCGACAGTAGATAGATATCGCATCTCGCTACATCTTGCCAAGATTTCGTTTATTGGAGAAACGCCTTCATAGTCGGGAATTGTAACGCCGTTTATCTTTCTTGCGTCCAGGCATAAACGGACCCTTCCATCTCTTTTAATGACTGTTACGAGTGGATTTATGAATGGGCTTGTACATCGTTCAATCACACCGTATCGCAGCATTCTATCAATCTCGTCCTTTACTTTCTTCTGATAAGCAAGTGGTACAGGCCAACCCCGTTGAAAGTAGGGCGTACTGTCCGTAACTTGAAACTCATGCTCGTATCCGTCTATTCTCCCCGGGCATTCCCTAAACACTCTTCTATTCTTAACAAGTATTTCCCTCAAATTTCCCAATATTTCCTCGTCTAGACAGTCCATGCTTGATATCTTCTCGTCGATGCTCCTCAAGATTTCTTCTTCTTCTCCATTATCCATAAGTTCCATGTTCATGATGGGTACGGCGTGCACCTCTTCATCAGCCGCATTCACTATTTCTATTTTCTTACTGCCAATGTCGATACGACATCCTACCTCCTGTAAAAAACTTATCCCTAATATACATTGTTTAATAAGGTCAGGTATAATTAAAAAGACACACTCATTTTTGATCCCGTCAATTTCAATGTCGCATAGTATTTGTTTTCTAATTAACTTGGACTTGTTCCCAACAGCACTAATGATTAGAGAGTTCGTCATGGGTAAAATTTCATATGGTTCAATGTCCCTTTTGTTTGCGTTGAACCATGCTTCTGATAACCCATTAATAACTGAGCCGGTGTCGACAAGTGCTAAAACTTTAATGTTATTGTTGAATTGTATGACTATTTCAGGGCATTTTAATATCTGTTTAGTGATGTCCTCGTCGTATTCATCCAGTAGGTCATCCCTTATGTCAGGTACCAAGATATTGACATCATTAGTGGGGTTGTTTTTGTTGTCAAAAACTATGTCGTTCGTTGTGTAGGGGTGTTTTTTTTTTGCTGTTCTGGTCATTGTTCGACCTTGAATTGTTGTCGTCGGCGGCATGACTTGTGCTTGGTTTGGAGTTAAGGTATTCGACAGTGTTCACCACTCCGTGTGATTTATTCTCGTAACGGTTACCGCCGTGCGCCCGTCCTTGCCAAACTGGTTTTCTCTCACCCTCGTTTTTGTTGACAAAGTTACTACTGGGTCGATCGACAGTTCCGGTTTCCCTTTCGTTCGCTACCCTATATTGCGTACGCCTATTGCCTGCGCTGTTTGATTGAATGCTAGCGTATTCAGTGATCAAGGCTTCGAAATTGGGTATGGTGACGATCCCGCGTGTTATAACGGCGATCTGCAAGTCCCTTCCAAAGTGCCTCGAGATTTTTCTTATCAGTTGGCGGTCGGTCAATGCTGGAGTTAACTGCCGACTCTCTAAAAGGATTCGCTCGACGTACTGTATAGCCGTGACTGGTCCCTGCCATTCAAACCTGCCGTACTCGAGGTTGTCGCGGATAATGTCCTGTCGTTCCAACCCCCAATACTTCAATGTGAATGCCTCCTTGAATTCTTCGAAGCTGTTTATCTGGTCCCGGATCACACGCCACCATATACTTGCGTCCTTCTCTAGGTGTTTGCCGATCCACCTGATGTCGCTGCTCGGGTAATATGTTTCTTGAAACTCCGACAATTCCTTCAGGAACTCCATCGGGAATCTGTCGGTTCCGTCATACTTCAGCTCCACCTGTACTTGTCCGTTGACTGTTCTGTGAGGCCCAGACTCCCCATCGGTGATCTGTCGCCGCAGTCTCTCTACTTGACACCTGAGTTCCTGAATGTGGGTCGTTTTCTCTTTGACGTTTTCGTCGAGCTTCTGTTCGGTCGTTTTTTGTCGGCCGTCTACTTCATCAATTTTCTGTTGCAATGTGTGGTTGGCTTCACCTATCTCTTGTTGCTGCTGTCGAAGTGTGTGATAAAATTCGGTCTTCAGTTCTTCCTGCTTCTTCTGATTACTATTGATGTGTAGTTCTAGCTTATTATGGACTTTCTTTATACTAGATTGTGTGGTCTGTGCAAGGTTTTTAAGTTCTTGGTGGTCCGACTCTCGGGCTTCCCACACTTCTTCAAACTTCTTATTGGTGTCATCTTTTATTTCCCTTGTAGCGTCCTCCTGTTTCTTCAAGACTTCGCTTATCTTATCGTCGCAACTGGTCTTATGGTCACGCATTTCCGATCGTATAAGCGTGAGCTGTTCGGCCATCTGTTGCTTGACGTCTTCTTTGTGATGATCTAATTTTTCTTCTAGTGTGTTGAACTTCTCGTTTTGCTGATCGAATCTCTGTCTGATTTCTTCCTTCTGTTGATCGAATTTCTGATTGATTTCTTCTTTAATTTCTTCCTTCTGTTGATCGAATTTTTTGCTCATGAAGTCCATCAATGATCGCAATGTGACTTCTTGTTGTTGGGACTCCGGTGGTTGCTGTGACTCCTGTCCCCGCGCTCTGACTTCTGACGTCTCCTCAGTCATATTTGGTTCGACTGAATTTTCTTCGCTGTTGTCGGGTGCGCCCAACTGGTTGTTAACGTCAAAGTCCATGCTGTCAGAACTACCGCTAGCCATTTTAGCCTTGCTTCGCGTTATCATTTACCAGTCAAGCTAACCTTACACTTATTTAATATCTTATGTACTATATTATTGTAATTAATCTAAATACTACTGTCTGCTCTCTTTTGCCCCACGTTGGGCGCCATTTCTTATCTAACGATTATTAATCTTTGCTAATTATCTGTATGAATTAATTACTCATCAATTATTAATCTTAGATATTAATTAAAGATTTATGTTGTACGTTAAATGTGATACACCTAAAAGTTGTTCCTATTCGTCAGATTAGACTCAACACAGTGGTTAATTAAATACGATTATGAGTCTGTTAATCGGATGTCTCAATGGTCGAGTTTGTTGTGTCCATTGATACTTAGCATAAGTTGTGAGACTTTTAGTGTAATACTTAGAATGAGATACATCAATAATAAAGGTTAAATTTCAATAATGAACGCACGAATAATATAAATTAACTACTTATTTATTACACTTGTTAATTAAGTAAGTGACTATATCCTGCAATTACATACACATTAAAACACATGATATAAAATACAATTTGTACGATGCTTCCTGAAAACATAAACACATGGTACATTCAAATGCAGTAAATAATGTACATATACAAAACATATACGAGCAATAAACAATCAACAAATATACTTATCCCTACCTAAATGCGTTCATTATTCTCAGATGATGCATTACGTTAATGTTATTTTATAGATTTTATGATTCATATGATTAAGATATATAATCTCTTGGGGTTTGTTCGTTGAAAAGAGACAACAGAACAGTAGTATATACTACTAAGATTTAATAGACATAAAGCTTATCTTTTGAGAGTGTTTATCCAATATTCTGCTGTTGTGAGAAGACATCTTCTGGATGATTCGTCGAGGATCCTAATCACTGTTATGAGGAGCACTAATCACTTCACTTCACTAAATCTCCACTCCCATTATGTGTATGGTGTTGTGGTACCCCGCTGATATCGGGTGTCCGGAGTTCAAATATTGAGGTGTTAATATTGTCATTAAGCTGAAGTGTTCTGAAAGTTTGCCGCGTTCGTGTACATGGTTAACTGTTCTGTCTAACTGGATGTAGCGCGTACTGTGTGATTAATTGTTTGATACAGTTCATTCAATTAATCGCTCAACATAGTGACACATTGTAATGTGAGAGTGTTTGAAATGTCACTCACTGTTCTACTTTGAAATGTTAATTATTTGTGTTATTATGTTCGCGTCGGTTGTCGTTTCAAGTCCCGTGCGCACTTATAGTTTATGTTTGTCGCACAGAATTGTGCGTAAGTGTGACTCTATTGATGTCTATGTTCACTTATGAATTCACTAAATTGTGAATTCGGTCGGTCGCACAAACTGTTTCTATCACGGACTGTATTACTGTTCCGTCCGACTATAATCAACCGTCTGACTATCGTACGTACTAACTTATGACTATTAATTGCGACTATCAACTATCAACAACCACTCCACGCCTTCGCCAAACAGTTTTATTGAAACATCCTACCCATAAGTCTAAGTTTTTGGATTTCTACGCCTTCTCGGATTCGTGATTGGTCGTACAAATTCCTACTCTTCTGCAGATCTCATCCTCTGTTTCACGATTCGTCGTCCGAACCCTTCTTACTCTCTCCACGAGCTCTCCTAGAAGATGCTTGACGCTGGTTGGTCGTCGTCATCCCCGGAGTGTTCCATGTGACGAGCGTGGTACGGATTCTAAGAAACTAGGGCAATTTCCTGGCCGTCTGTCATCCTTTGTTTAGACTTTCCCTAAGGTTCTGACCGATCTTTTGTTAACAGACTCCAGAGTCCTGGTTAATTGTTTAAGTTACTCGTTGTTCGTTCCGCCGATTATCAACCCTTCGTTGGCGTCGTTCTGGTCGATCTCTACACTTTCCAGTCGTAAATCTCAGTAAACTGTCAAAGGTTTGTTTTCATGCTGTGCAGGATGCACTGGCAGTATTCACTAAGTTGCGTCTATTGTCTATTTGTTCGTTAAAATTGCTCTGTACTCCTTTGTAACATAGTAAAGCCTTTCATAATTGTGCTCGTACGCTTCACCTCCACAGCAGGCGTTCCATCTCGATTCCGCGTAACTCGGCAGCTGGACGAAGTCTTTGTTTCAGATTGTTGGGTGCTGTAAATTGTGACAAACTGCGAGCTGTCAGCGACGCCCTGAAATTCTTATTGTGTGCTGTGCTTAGACGTTTTTTCTTTGTCTTTGCACTGTCGTCGGGTTTGACGTGCCCCTGATTCGTCATTATTTACGACCTGTGCTTGTGTCCGTCGACTTGAGTGTGGGAACGTGCCGCTTGATCGAGGAATTAAAAATTTTTTAAATTTCGATCACTACAAGAAAAATTCAAACTTGCCAGTATAAATTTGTTCATGTAAATGAAAGTCATCTAACTGAAACTTGATAAAGTTTTAACATTAACACTAAACACTAAGTTTTTATTTGAGTTCTATATTACACACATTTACAAATCTTCCTATAGTTTTTTTGGGTGTGGTAAACTTTGAAACAATCACTAATACATAGTGGTGGATGATGAGGACAGTCGGGGCAGAATCAGGTAGTCTGTCTTCGCTTACACAGTCCTTTGCCTTTCTTCTTACACTGTGAGGGCATAACACTACACACAATGCAATTTGGTTTATGTTTTTTGTCTTCAAATTGTTCAGGAAAGTGACGGCCAATTAGTCGGTCTGTAGTGGAGCCAGCTGATCTGCTTTGGCGTTTACCTCTCAGTGATCTAGAGCAGTTCTCCGTAAGGCCATCTATCACCTTCTGTCTATACTTCTTATGTGAGAGCTTAGCCTCAGGGTTTTGAAGGTTGAAAGCTATGCAACCATTGACCAGTGCAACTTCTAGAACAAAATGCCACAGTGTTTGGTACCACTTAGGTGATTTACGGTTGTAATTATATGTAGAGCAAAACTGATCAAATTAGTCAACCCCTCCCATGAATGTGTTATACAAAACTTGAATGTTGGGTTTAATTTTTTTCACTCCTTGTGCCTTCTTTCTAGCCTTTGTTAGAATTTCTGACATCCCAGAATCACCAACTGTAGAAATCATGTTTACCTTCCCTGTATCTTGCCAAGAGGATGCAAGCATAATCGTATTACTGTTGAACCAAACAGTTGGCAGCTCGCCCTTTTTCTTTTGTAGTGTCTTCATCTCTGGTGGTAAGCCTACACGATTAGCTCTGACAGTTCCACATGCTCCTATTTTCAGTTTCCTGAGATCCGTAAATAAATTTGGACTAGAATAGAAGTTATCCGTATACACAACATGGCCCTTATTTTCAAATCCTCTTAGTAACTGATGTACAACGCGTGAAGCTAGTCCATGTGTTGCTTGCCCCTGTTGTGGATTGTCCTTGCCAGTGTATACGTTAAATCGCAACATAAAGCCAGTATTGGACTCTGCCAGGCTCCAAATTTTGAGTCCCCATTTTGTTGAAGGTTTGCTTGGCAAATACTGCTTGAAATTCAACCTCCCTTTAAACTTCACCATTGATTCATCAATGGAAAGTTCTTTTGCAGGCTCAAATATTTGCATATAAGTATCCTTTGTGAGGTCTAGGATAGGTCTCACTTTATATAATGGGTCATAACCATCTTGTCCCTTTGGCACAGAGAAACGGTTGTCATTGAAATGTAGAAATGACATTATCAATAGATATCGGTCCCTAGAAAACAATTCACCATAGCCTGGTGTTCTTGTAAACCAGAAACTATCCTGAAAATAAGAGGCAATATCTGGTTAATGGACTAAACCCATTCCTATTTCTATGGCAAAAAACTTTTTGATGTCTTCAACAGACACCTCCTCCCACTGATGAAACCTAGACCTCGTAGGAAAATCATATGTGACATCCAGACACTGCTCTGCATATTTATTCGTTTCTCGGACAACAACTTCAAAAACCGATTGGGGGAAAAATTTGTAGAATGCCTCGACAGGGCTAAGTCCCTCCATGTCACGAAGCGTACGGTTTCCAGTATATTCTGGAATACTGTCCAGTGTTATTACAGTCCCAGATGCAACATCTTTCACCTTCCTCCATTCGCTGTTTTCACAGTTTTCATAAAGGTTTACATCTATGGTATCAGGCTCACTTTCATCCTCTTCACTGTCAATACGTTCTTCACCAACATCACACTCTGGATCTTCATCTGTATCATCTTCGTACGAGTCAGTATCACCTAGAATAATAGCTTCAATTTCTGCCTCGGATAGTGGTCTTTTCCGTAGATTCGGTTGTTTTGACATTATTTACTTATTAGGCACACATAAAAAACGTTAAATTCAAATGAAAATTAATGTTCCTTTAGTTGAAGTAAACATTGAAAACTATAACCTAATAACCAATACGAGAAGATCAGAAAATTATATTACACCAAAATGAGGTATTTATGAACATAAAACATAAAGACGCACACTGAATACACTCAAAAACTGTAAAATGAAAATTAGTGTTGCTTTAGTCAAAGTAAAATATTGAAAACTGTAACCTAATAACCAATACGAGAAGATCAGAAAATTTTATGACACCAAAATGAGGTATTTACGAACATAAAACATAAAGACGCATACTAAATACACTCAAAAACTGTAAAATAACATTAAACTTCAGAAAATAAGGGAAACAAGTGCTTTTATAACCTAATGTTGAAAACTATAACTAACAAACAATACGTGAAATTCAGAAAACACTGTTACACCAACACTCATTATTTACAAAAACACAATGTAAATACGCACATTAATACACTCACAAACTGAAAAACTACATTACACTTAAGAAAATACGAGAAAAACGAACATTTAAAAGTTATAAGTATAAATGTTTACAAACACGAAAGATAAAATTACAGTGAAACCTCGGAATGCGAGTAACGTGGTCTACGAGTGTTTTGCAAGATGAGCAAAAATTTTAAATAAATTGTAACTTGATAAGCGAGCGAGGTTCCGCAATACGAGCGTCACGTGTGCCTACGTTTTTCCCTCCCCTCTGCCTCTCTTTCCTGGGCGATTGTGTGTAATATTCTCCCGCGCTGGACTTCATTTGGCGTGCCTCGCTCGCATAGTCAACACCGTACGAGCGTATACATGTTTTGTTTCTTTCATTAGTGTTATTAGTGTTATAATTAGTGTTATAACTGTACTGCAACAATGGGCCCAGTGAAGGAAAAGAAGGCTGAAAAGGAATTCCGTCGGAAGAAGGAGATGATTACGACGGAAGTTAAAAAGGAAATGATCGAAAAGCATGAACGAGGTATGCGAGTGGCTGATATCGCGAGATTTTATAACAAGTCTACGTCAATGATTTGCACAATATTAAAGAAGAAAGAAGAAATAAAAGGGAGTCACAAGAGTGCAGCAAAAGGAGTCACAAGAGTATCAAAGCAACGGCCACGTGTTCTGGAAGATGTAGAAAAGTTGCTTCTCGTTTGGATAAATGATAAGCAACTAGCAGGTGATACTGTGACCGAGAATTTAATCTGCGAGAAGGCAAAGACGTTGTACACCAACCTCGTAAGTAAACTGCCATGTAGTACACGTACGTCAACAGAAATCGAAGAAAGTTTCAAGGCCAGCAGGGGATGGTTTGATAACTTTAAGAAGAGAAGTGGCATCCATAGTGTTGCGAGGCACGGGGAGGCTGCAAGTTCGGATGCTAAGGCAGCTGAGGCATTCACTGCTGAGTTCCAGAAGCTCATTGTTACCGAGTGTTACCTGCCGCAGCCAGTTTTTAACTGCGATGAAACAGGACTTTTTTGGAAAAAGATGCCGAAGAGGACCTACATTACAGCAGAAGAGAATGCAATGCCCGGTCACAAGCCCATGAAAGACCGTTTAACCCTGTTATTGTGTGCTAATGCCACGGGGATTTAAAAGTAAAGCCCCTGCTTGTGTATCATTCTGAGAATCCACGAGCCTTCAAGAAATGCAAGGTGCAGAAGAGCCAGTTAAATGTTATGTCGAGGTCCAACACTAAGGCTTGGGTCACTCGTATGTTCTTTGTTGAATGGATGAACGAGGTCTTTGGTCCTGTAGTGAAGAAATACGTTTTAGATAATAATCTGCCGCTCAAAGTCTTGCTGGTTATGGACAATGCTCCTGCTCATCCTCCAAGCCTTGAGGACGACTTACTGGAGGAATTCAAGTTCATTAAGGTAAAGTTCCTTCCTCCCAACACTACTCCACTACTCCAGCCTATGGATCAGCAAGTCATTTTGAACTTCAAGAAGCTATACACCAAAGCACTATTTCAGCGATGCTTCGAAGTGACCGAAGGAACAGACCTTACCCTCCGAGAGTTTTGGAGAAATCATTTCCACATCGTGAACTGCCTGAAGATCATCGATAAAGCATGGGATGGGGTCACCAAGAGAACTCTCACTTCTGCTTGGGGAAAACTGTGGCCTGACTGCGTTCTTGGACGTGACTTTGAGGGGATTGCTGGTGAAAATGAGCCGCCGATTGTCGATGAAATTGTGTCCTTAGGGAAGACCATGGGGCTGGAGGTGAATGACGCCGACATTTAAGAGCTGGTGGAAGAACATAGCCAGAAACTGACCATCAACGATCTGATGGACCTGCATTGCGAACAACAGGAGGAGGTTATGGAGGAGATCTCGTCCGGTGAAGAGGAGGAGGAAAAGTCAGAGGAATCTCTCACTTCAAATGAGATTCGGGAGAAGTGCAAAATGTAGGAAACGGTGCAAAATTTTATAGGAAAACACCACCCGAATAAGGCTGTAGCAATACGAGCGATGAATTTGTTCAATGACAATGCAATGTCATATTTTCGTGAAATCCTCAAAAAGAGGCAAAAGCAACAGTCATTGGACAGGTTCTTTGTTAAAGTTGCACGAAAAGAAAACAATTCTAGTGAGCCAACAGATAGCAGTGATTCCGTTAGTGAAATTCGTGCTACACAATAACCTTTCTCATTCGTGCTACACAATAACCTTTCTCATGTCATCTTTCTCGTCTCCCTCACACCAACAATGACTCTATTGTAAGGTAAAGTGCAGTTTAATTTGTTTTACGTTATACTGTATTTTGTATTAGAAATGTTATGCGAATAAATATTTTTGTGTTGTGGAACGAATCATCCGCGTTTCAATTGTTTCTTATAGGAAAATTTGCTTTGATATACGAGCGCTTTGGATTACAAGCACGTTCCCGGAACGAATTATGATCTCAATCCAAGGTTCCACTGTACGTTCAAAACAACATCAGTAAACAACACACGCTATTGGGTTGAGAGCAATGACACACTGTCAATGACCAAAACATCAGCTGTTTATACGTAGTTTTCAAAGCTTCCACAGAGAGCACCACTAATCAGAGAGCAATTCTAATACTGCCATAGCACTGTGCGACTAATGTCGAATACCGCAGCGAACGGAGAAAATTATTGAGCAATGTGGACTGTAGTCGAATTACGCAGCGAAGGGTTTTTAAATCAGTTTGACTACAGTCGAATTATGCAGCGAAAGGGTTAAGACCATTGTTAGGAGATTTGAATTTTTATTTAAAATTGTTACTGATCTTCTGAATGCAATTAATCTTCAGTATTCCCTTTTAAGTATTAAATATCATTACCACTGTTCGTATTTTGGTTCAAGGATTAATTTGACATCCAATACTATTGTGTTTACTTAGGTATTAACATTTTGACAGTTCTGTTGATTTTGTTTAATTACACTGTTTTCTTAATTTACATGATTACTTTAATATTTCCTTCTTAACATGATTGTCTAATCGTCTTTTATTGTTTATATGCCTTAGTTTTGCTAATGTTGTTGTTTAATTCTCAAAATTGACGTTTTTTGTAGTTTTACAGTTAGGCATTTGCCTAGGCCTAAAAAGCAATTGGCTATTTTTATTAAATTACAGAGATTACATTTTATTTTCCCCTTGTATGGGTTCTGATTGGTTTAATACATGATTTTATTCATTTGTTCGATGGTTTTATGTCTGTTCTTGTAATTATATGTGATTTTATATTCATGCTTTCATATTCTGGCTTGTCTATTGTCAACTGCTTTTTAGTATCATTGTATTTGTCTGTATTTATTTTGTTTCTTGTTTACTGTCTTGTTTGTTTTTAATTATTATTTCTTATTATTTATTACTTAACATATAACATTGAATCTTATGGTTTAACAATTCCCAGAGACATAATTCTATTCATTAAAACATAATTATTTACTTTTCATTACCCACAATGTTCATTTTCGTCATCTACTCATACTCTTTGGTGAGTAACAATTATTACACAGTATAAACAACAAACATATAAACATTAATTAAATATTTTGAACAAAATTATTATTCCTTATTACTAATCCTGTATGACATTGGGTCATTAACATCTTACTCTAATAACAATTTACTATATTTTTATTAAAATCTTTTAATGATTATGTTATTAATTGTCTTTCCCTTATCATTTTGGGTTAATAAAGATTGGTTTTATACCTCTGTATATTAAAAATTCTCTGTGCTGTGTATTAACACACTAGTAGTCCATTTTTCTTAGACTCATGGGTAATAATATAAATTGTCCCTTAGAATATTAATTGTTCAAAATTTAAAACATGATATGTAGTTACTACTACTGCTAACTTAATTCTATTACACTTTAGTTTAGTTTATCACATACTGGTGTTCACTTATAATTGCTTTTAATCGCCACAGTCCTTCCTGTGTTTAGCAATTATTAGCGCTCACTCACTTTTTATGCACTTATAAACTTTTTTCACTGACTTATCAGTGTTTATCACTATTAATGGGGTTATATTTACTTGGGGTATATTAATGCTAACACCTTGCACTCTATATGGTTTAAGTGTTACTGGTGGTATTGCTTACTAAAATTCTCTTTCTCATTTGTTTAAAAATGTTCATTATCATTTTAACTCACTATCTCTCTTTCTACTAAGTTTGATTATACAATTAATAAGTTTGTGTCGTGCTAGTTTGATTTGTCATAGTTATCTCTATTTATTTGGTTAGTGTACCCTTCTACAATTTAAGTCACTAAAATTTAACACTTCTATTTATAGATTGCTTGTCTGTGTTTTACAATCATTATTATTATATACTATTATCATTGATTGGTCTCTTTTCACTTGGCCTATCACTGGTGTTGTGCACTTTCACTGTCTTTACTTCATCTTGTTATATTTTATATATCCCTTCCTGGGTGTTAGGGCTGGTTCTATCTTCTCACTTTACTAATTATTTATACATCCTTAGTTGATCATTTATATATCCTTATGTTAGTGTGTTGGTTAGTTCTAGTTATTCACTTACAAATGTCATAATTTATATTATATTCTTGGTTTTTTGGGGCTGGTTCTACTCTCTCACTTACCATCTATTGGGTCATTGTGGTTAAATCGCCATGTATCATCGTTTTCAACGTTTTGGTTCGTTGTTTGTTACTTTTTTATTATTAGAGGTTACTTTAATGATTACCTTCATATGTTTGATCGTTTTATTATTTCGAATCACCCATCTTTAATCTCTGACTCATCCCTTTTTATTATAGTGTTAATTATTTAAATAATTTATTTTGTCATGTTTCTTCACTGTTGTTAGTTGAAGATATGTACCATTACAATATATATATATATTTAAATTTGCATAAGTTACATTTATAGAAACCAAAATGGCGTCTTATAAGATCAAAACAAAATGGCGTCTGTAGCTACTTCCGCCCATATTAGTTACGCATTATTTTAATTGCTTCTTTCTTATATTTTATTTCATTATCAAAAAACCATTTTTAGAATTCAGCTGCAGCTCTTATAAGACTGATCTATTACGTTTCTGATCCTTGTAGGACACAAACCAATGCCTCAATTATTTTATGAAATGCCGGCACATACACGCTACCAAGCTCTCACCCATACACACATTAATAAAGGTACATCTTTAAATTTGTTATAATTTTGAGCTCAAAAAGAATATTGAAATATTTTGGTAATTTGAACTTCCCTGCGAGTGTAGAATAGAAGTTGTAGTCAGGCGTCCCACATCGTCTGGCACATGTTCAGCCGGGCGTTCCTGGTTGCTTTTCGCTGTATTTCACTGAAGTTAATTTACATTCTGAATTGTTATTTACTGATTGCTGTTTTTAAACTTTCACTGGTTAAATTTTGGCTACATTTTATACTTTCAAAAACACTTTGCTGGCAGTAATCTGCCGGCGAATTTTACAGTGTGTTGACGCTGAGTTCGAGTTGATGACTGGGAACGAACCACAAGTACAATTTATGCAAGTGGTAGGGTTATGCCGTCATCGATCTTTTGTTTTAAGGCGGATGACGCCATTGTTCTGCGTCATAATCGTTACGTTTCTTGCCTATTTGATGACGTTTCAATATTTGTTCGCAATTTGCTTTGTTTAATATCTGCTGAAAAGCACGTCCGCCATGACTTTGAGGTCGAATTGTACAGACAAAACTGCGTCGTATGTAATGCATGGAGGGAAAGTTGACCTAACCATATTTAAATACATGGAAATACAATAAATTTATGCACCCGTACCCATAAATTCTAAGACGGACTTTTGTACTGTCACACCAAGATATATTATGGAATTATAAAAAGATAAAAGAATATAAGTTAAATTAATGAATACTACAATAACGATCATTGAAACCACAAAAATAAATTAAACACTACTAAATCGAGCTGTCACTACGTATGGACACGACCGAAGAATAAATTTAACCTCAGACAACCAGCAACTGATTGAAAGGGACCATTTGACACAACACACCTATTACCGAACAAAAACCAAGTGGAGGAATAAAACTACAGACTACGACTTGTGGATATTCCAATAGCGGCATCACAGAAGAGGAATTAACCAACTGAGACGTTAATTTGAAGGAAAATCTCGTAGCTTGATTTACATCGCAGAACAACTCATGAAGGCGGCCATCTTGTAATTCCATTCGCATGATCTATCGGAAGAAGGCGGTGACATCAGAGCAATCAGCTGGTTCGAATCTCAATCTTTATATACACTATACTATATTATATTTTGTCTGTTAATGAATAAGTTTTTATAGTTGTAAGTATTGAATTCTCTTGCCTTTCCTGACTATTTCTACAGTTCAAAGAATCCTTATAATATAATAATTTAATTTGAATAATTGTGTATATGTAATAATCGACCTGGAATCTAGTCTCGACTCCGATTCGAATTAGTCGACGCAAGTCAAATAATTACTTTGGACATAATAAACATAATTATTGTTTTAAAACATTGTTTTATTGATTAGTTGAGAACTAATTTAAAATACATTAATTATCAAATACTAAACGAGAACTTCTGAGAGAAAGGAACGAGCAGAAGAAGAAATAAAGATACTGAATCGGCCAATACATGCAATCGATTTGGCCACAACAATCTATTTAACGCGGAGAAACAAATAATTCTTCATCAGATCATACACAGTTATTAATCAGTATTTTTATTAATAGAACACTAACAATAAAACAATAAAAACGATTAAAGTAATTAAAAAATTTAATTAATTATTTATAAAAAATAAATAATAAAAATTTTATTAACCAATTATTATATATTTATTTGTAAAATAATTTCGTTTATTTACAATATTTTGAAACATGTATTTATAGCATAATATGTACATAGAAAGAAAAAATAATTGTTTCAAGTTTAATCAAAATATTATTTGTACCTGATTCATTTTCTCATGCGCAACAAGTATTGATGTTCACACTACACGAAATGGGAGGAGCGAGGCTCTTTGATGCGCGTCCAAAAACCGACTGGGATTGGCTCGCCGTGAGTCTGCCTCACGCAACAAGTTTCAGGGTGGGGGCCACGTCTACACTAAGCGAGTCTTGCCTCGCGAAACAGTTGCGCGAGTATGTTGCGCCTAGTGTAAACCCACCTTTATAGTAGACTCTGAAATTATGTATGTTTTTTGTCTATTTATATAATTACCTTTTTTTTTCAGAGTAAATGTTGCTTCACTCCTGATGATTGTGTTAATGGGTAAAATGGAGTACGCCACAGACATTCTTCGAAACTTATTACTAAGGCTTATAGAAAAATCTGTGGCCACCAAACACCCACAACTGATGTTACGAAGAACCGAATCGGTTGTAGAGAAAATGCTTACCAATTGGATGGCATTGTGTATGTATAAATATCTGAAGGACTACGCAGGCTCTTCTTTGTTTTTACTTTACAAAGCCATTAAACATCAAATTGAAAAAGGTCCTGTAGATGCTGTCACACACGACGCAAGGTATTCATTGTCTGAAGAAAGACTTCTCAGGGAGCAAATAGATCATGGCATAGTGGTATGTATTTCTGGCACTTCTGTAGTATTTATGTTTTTTTTGTTTTTGTTTTTTTTGTAGTTTTAGTGAAAAATAGTTTCTCAAAAGAAGACCATAGTTACCTTTCACTACTGATTTTAACACTTTGAGTAGAGCATGGCGTTTGTACAGAAACCATCCCCTATGATGAAACGTCCCCATTTTGTCCTATTACAATGACCAGCAGTTTTTTTTTTTAATCACTGTTGTTTAAACATCCATAAATACTTAATACAATTTAATACTAAAAAAATAATCACACCACACTTTTTCCCAGACTTTCCTCTTATGAAAATACTCATATTATTTTTTATTTTATTTTTTGCAACTGAAGCTGTTTAAAAATATGTTTCGTGCAATTTTAACCAAAAACATTCTGTCAAATATTGTTTGCCAATTTTGTAACTAATAATATAGTAATTAAAGCAAACACATTTACTACAATTACACTTACTTGCTACTTATTGCACGCAAAATAAACATGAAATAACCACAGAAAACCCGCAACCTAACGTAAACAAAAACTGCAACTTCCACCTTGAACACCCAAAATGTAAACAAAGTCATGATGCTTGCCAACTGTACGAATTATTTCCTAAGTACTGTTTTCTTCAATCAGTGCTGCAATCTGATGGCAGAAACACAAATTAAAATGTCAAATAAAATGTCTGCATTCATTCTGTAGTGTAATAGTAAGACGTGAAGCATTTGAAAGCATCAAAAAGTGAGCGGCGTATGCGCCATCTGTCAAAATACTGAGTCCACTGGCGGCGCAATATTATGCCATTGGTCCTCAAAGTGTTAAAATTCTGTCAAATCTTATTGAAAGAGAATGGACAAATTCAACAAATATATTGTTACAAAATTATTTATTACATTCAGTTACTATTCACATATGAATAGAATCTCAGTTTTCACACCATATTAGAAATTACTTGATCAGTGGTGACCTGTGGTGTATACAGCATACTGTTTCTAAATATGTTATCTAGTATGCTGAAGAGAAATCAGTTGTCTCCATTATATATTTGTCGTTGGTTAATGAGAAGTGTAGGCTAACAAAAACTCTCCAGAGTGACCACTTCCGCAAGGTAATTTCTGTAGCTTTTTTTTATGAGTGTAAATTTTAAAATATTGTAAGCCATAGAAAGGTTGCGATCTTGAATGGGTTGTATTGCCACTTGGTACAGAATTAATACTTCCATGTATTAGTAATTCCAGGCATGATCGAACTCACATGGCAAGAGATTGATTGTCACTTCACTTGATAAATGAAATCAAGATTGCAGTTCAACACTTAACATTTGAATATTTTAAGGTTTGTCCCATTTTAGTATCTTATATAGTTTTGGACCAATCAGTTTTCAAAACAGTTTTTTTTCCACAGCGTCCATGTATTTAAAACTGTAATTTTGTAATATACATACTTTCTTTATCTACTACCATCATATGTAAGACACTAAGTTGATTTAATGTTTTCCACTCTTTCCTGTTTTTTGTTAACTTTTTAATCTACTTGAGCTGATTGTTTTAATTTGTCCACCCTGAGCTGCTTGAATATTTGTACTTCTCCCTATAGCATTCTATTTTAAGTTGCATAATAACCCCATTTGTCTTTCCTATATTTTTGAAGTGACTATTTTTTATCTTTAAATGTTCTCTGAAAATTTAATTAACAGCTCTATTTCCTTTATTTTCAGTCTATTTTCATGATAATCTCATTTGACTACTTCTGTTTTTCTTTCATGCTTCACCTTCTCCACTTTTTTGTATTTCACTTTTATTTCGTTTGACACTTGTTTTTCCTCCAAAACTTTGAAAAACTTTGTTTACAGATAACAACCAACTTGTCCTGATTTGTAATTTTCTTCGTTAGCTTCCCTTCCCTGTCCTATGGCCTCTACAGTATTCATGCATACTATACCTTCATGTAATATGTTGCAAGCTGTTTGAGAATAGATGTATTAGTTTTCCATTTTGTGGTAACCTGGATGAAGCGTCTCATTTTCTTGTTCATCTTCCTTACTGCTACATCGTGTAACGGGGCAAATAAAAGGATGTTTTATTTTATTAATTTTTGGGGATTTATTATAAAATATTCTAAATTAATTTCCATCTGTGTGGCCAAACCACGTGTTTGAATAAAAGCATGGTGCGGACCAAGGAACAGTACGCCGTAACTGTTGTGCAACCTTTACAAAAGAATGTGCGAGGCGTCAATTCTAAGAACTGTACGTTTGTGTAACACCTGCGCCCAAACGCACTCCACCAGCATGTGCGCAAAACGACGCCGTGGTAGTAAAACAACAATGGCCTGGAGGCAATATTTCTGTTCGCCTCGTGGACCATGCTGGAGGAAATAAAACTAAGCCCATCCTACTTTGGTGACGTAGAACAGTGCTCACGGAATATCGTCGACATCCCGCACTAAAAAACTCCTATGTGTCAGGTGTACAGCCACAAGACTGTGACAACTCAGGCTGTGCGCGGCGATGAAATTTGTTCATCGGCAAGGCAGTAATGTCCGGCATCATACATAAAGGCAGTGCACGAGAAACCACAACAGCTAACGGACGCAGATAGTGCCGCGTGGGCCCGGTCGGCCGGAACTTTATAAAATATGAATAACTAAGTATAATACCGCTTTCAGACCGACCGGGATCCAAAGAAATAATGGACTTACAAAAATATAACGGGTGAAGTGAAGTTGTCAACAAACAAGTTAATTAATGGGCATTGAATCGGTGAGCAAAAATCATGTGTCCGGCCGGAGTCTCGGTAGTTAACAGTTAAATCTAAATGATTTCGTTAAATAAAAAAATGAAGGGTAAGGTGTTAATATAGTGTGTGTGTGTGTGTGAAAAAGCAGACTGGGCTGTCTGATGTCTGTATTAAATTAAGGTAAGATGTTAAAATAAGATAAAATAGTAATTGTCTCAATCATGGAGCGAATAGCGGAAAATTATTATGCTTGTATTTCATTTTAAAATTTTGAAGAAATAGTCTGACGAAGTTTTTTTTTCTCTAAAAGTAAAGAAATAAAATTTTAATTCTCTTCAAATAATGAGTTGCGTAAGTGATTTACTTAACCCGTAAACCATACTTGCATCTAACGTTCGTGTGTCGGATTCTGGGTTCTTGGGCAAAATACAAGGTAGGTAAAAACTAATTTTATTTATTTATATTTGTAATTATAAAATATTAGCACAATCGGCAGTGATCTAAAACAAAAAAGGTCTGAGCGTACAGCCTTGCTTCAGTTCCTTATGTGATTCAGACTAAAGATGTCTTAAATCAAATGCCTTTTCATGTAATTTTTTTCAGTAGACCATTAATTTTTATAGCAATTCCTTTTTAGGTTTTTTTTTGCGTATGCCCCTTCCATAGACTTTTTCATTTCTATGGAAAAACATACATACACTTCTTTGTTCTTTTTTTAATTCTCTTCTCTATTATTTCTATTATAAAAGTTGCATCTTGTATGTTCTTCCTTCCTTGCAAGCTATGTTTTTCCCTTCTGGAGTATTGTGTAATCTATCCTGTATTCTTTTTTCATAAGTCTAGTAAGTATTTTTCCTAGTTTACTGAACATGTTATACCTCAGTAATTTCGGTGAACAAGATAATGCCCATCTTCCATGCTTTCATTTTCCTTGTTTTGATAATTTTATGTAGTAAATTTCTTCCCATTTTTCCCTCCATGGGTTTGAATATTTTTTAACATAATGTTATCAGTATCCAAAATTTACCTATTTGAATTTTCATTATTAACTCCATCAGCATCCTCTTTTGTGATTTGTGGTACTGGGTGTTTACATTTTTCTGTTTCATGTCTTTCCGTTTTTCCTCTTAGCCATAACTATAAATGTTGCTCCTGTCTCTCCATAAATCTTGTCTTTGTGTATCTTTACACTGTGAAATTGTCTCAGTGGTCTGAAAAACAGTTTTTATCTATCCTCGAATTTGTCATTCTCCATGGTAGTATAAAAGTTAAATTTTTTTTATATAGTTAACTACTTACATAGACAAGTAATCACTTAATCTTGCTCATAAACTTTCGTGGTTTTTGTTAATACAGTCAAACCTCTTTATAACGAACCTCGATATTACGAAAACCTCGATTTTACGAATTTTTTACTGCACCGTGACGTTGTAATAAAACTATGTATAAATTTACCTCTATTTAACATATTCATACCTCTATATAACGAAATGGTGACACATACTGCATATCAACATACAGTAATTTTTACTCAATGTTTTGTAAAAATAATGCCATTAAATTTAGTGCAAGACATCTCTGTGAGTTTAAAGGTAGTTATTCTTTTGATTTCTGTACCTAAATTGTACTTTTATACAAACACAAAGTATTCTTGACCACTGCCGAAAATGGCAGGTTATTTTTATTGAAATTGTAAAGCGTAAATTCCCTAAATTGTCTTACATTTGTACTGTATCACCCATAACAATAAAATCCTAAGAAAAGATTTAAACACGTGTTCTGCCATTACCTGTAGGCAAGGGGCTTGGCCTGGTCGGAAAGGGAGTTATTGTAAACCTATACATAAGAGTAGCGGAATTCCCCAAAATCCATTAACTAACACAGAACACTGAAATAGACATAACAAACAGAATTCTTAGAATTCACTTGGCCCAGACATCCTCTATTGTTCAGTGCATACATACAGTTCAGCAATAACTTTTCCTGGGATTAACTCAGTTTGTCTCTGTCTTTGGATTGCGTTAGTCGTGTTATACAGGTTAGTCGTGTACTGTTTCTGTAGTGTGCCATATGCAATGTCAAAACGGAAGTGCCTTAGTGTTTCGGAAAAAATTAGCATTATACACGAAGTTGACAAAGCTGTTAAAAAAAAAGATATCGCGCAAAAATTTGGAATCTCACCAAGTTCACTGTCGACAATTTTAAAAAATCGGGACGTGATACTACAGGAAGCAGACCAACGTAAAGAAAGTCTAGTGAGGAAAAAGTTAAACATTCGGTGATGCGCGAAAAAAAGCTTCCATTATCCGGGACATTAATTAAAGAAAAAGCCCTGGAATTTGGTGCTGTATTGGGACACAAGGATTTCCAGGCCAGCAATGGGTGGTTAGAGAAGTTTAGAAAAAGGCATGGTGTAATTCATAAAGTAATTTGTGGAGAAAGTGCAAGTGCCAGCGTAAGTAACTGCGAAACTTGGAAGCAGACTGTGTTAAAACCGATTTTAAAAGAATATCCGCGAAAAGACATTTTCAACGCGGACGAGATGGGTCTATTTTTTAAATGTTTACCCAACAAAATGCTAACTTTTAAAAATGATCCGTGCTTTGGTGGTAAACAAAGTAAACTAAGAATTACGATGTTAGTGGCTGCAAACATGCTAGGGACTGAAAGACTTAAAATGTTGGTAATTGGCAAAAGTAAAACTCCGCGTTGTTTTCGAGGAGTTAAATCTCTAGAGGTAGACTACACATTTAACAAAAATGCATGAATGACTACTGACATTTTCACAGGTTGGGTAAAAAAGCTGGACAAACAAATGACCACACAAAAAAGAAAAATTGTGCTTTTTATTGATAATTGTATGGCTCATCCTGGAGACATTAATTCTGTATTAAATAACGTAAAAGTCGTATTTTTCCCACCAAACGTAACGTCAATTATACAACCAGTGGATCAGGGGGTAATTAAAACTCTTAAATTGCACTACCGAAAAAGAATCCTGAAAAAAATTGTTACCATTGTAGAGAACAACCAGACTGTCCCTGTTAATATTGTTGATCTCCGGGAGTGCATTTCTGAATTATCAAAAGTATGGACCAATGATGTTAGCGATGAAACAATATTCCATTGTTTTTGTAAAGCTGGTTTCAGTACCGCCACGACAGAATGGAATGAAGAAGATGATATGACACTAGTACAGTTAAGAAGTCACTGGAATTTTCTACAAACAACTGGAAATGTCAGTAACGAAGTTACACTGGAAGATTTCATCACTGCTGATGAACAGGTTACTGTTTCTGCTTTTCCGGACAATGACGACATACTCCATAGTGTTAGCAAGTCCTCTGAACCGGTAGAAGATGATGATGATGATGATGATGATGACGACGAAAATTTTGAAGACCAGCAAGACAAGAGAAAACCTACCGACAACGAGGTTTTACTTTACAGTCATTTAAAGCAATTAGGCTTGCACTACATCTCAAGGACGAAGTACCTGGCAGTATTTTTGAGTATTTAAATAGATGTGAAACTTTTTTTGAACTTAGTATCTTATTCAAACACAGAAAACAACAGAAAATTACCCACTTTTTCAAGTAATGAATTAAAACTGTATCAAAAATTATATAGCCTACTGTCAACATTACCGATCAACATCCATCAAAGACTAAAGAATGCATTAGGATTAGTGCTTTTTAACATTTTAAATAAAGTTAGTGTATTCATTTTTTGTATTATTGTTGTGAAAAAATTATGTGCTAGAAATAAAAATACAGTGTTAACCTAAAACTCAGTTCAACATGCTTTTACGTATAGCCTACAACCATGTACAAGGTAAGTCTTTACATGAAATACACAAACTCTTTATTCAGTACGTACTTATTATGTATTAGATTAATATGTAAAGCATGACATAAAAAATACATTTACTTTTTTAAGTATGCGCTATTAAGAAAAATAACGGTACATAATATTAATTCATTATAGAACGTGAAACAACATTCATAAAAAAATTAGACGGGGAATTCTTGTTATAAATGGTTTATACCTCTATATAACGAAAACCTCTAACGAATTTTTTTCTGGGATTCTCAGTTTCGTTATATAGAGGTTCGACTGTAATAACAACCCCGTTTTTTGGTTCATCACATGTCTTTTTATTACATTTAACATCAAACGTTTCATTCAACCATACTGTAATGAAGTATTAGTTGAGGCACTGAGGATGCCTCATCATAGTATGGGCAAAACGTTTGGTGTTAAATGTAATTAAAAGGTGTGCGTCAAACCAAAAAAACAACATTGTTATAAAGTGATCACTTATTGCAATATATTAGACAGTGATATCTGTTATAAGTATTCTGGAAGAGGTAACTGAAATTGTTTTTGAACATTGAGGTCTGCAGAAGTAACAAAACAATTATCCCCACTTAATATGTGGTAACAATTTGGCATCTCACTCACACACACTAAGACACTCTGTCATATTGTTACGCCCATCTCATGGGTCATTGTATGGTACAGTGGAAACAAAATACAGACACCAATGATGTCACTAATTACCAGCTTTATTGAGTCACAAATAACAATTTGAAATCAACAAGATACTCTCATACAGCAGTTCTAGTTAAATTTGTCCACACACAATAATAATGTCAACTATTATAGTTCCACACTAATTATAACACAATAATCACTTCGCCACAACACTTGAGTAAATCGCCAGCGCTGACTGACTGACAAGCCAGCCACTGTTGCTTATATAGGTAGTGCAGGTGTTCCAGAATAACTTTCCATCCTTTTGGCAGCGTCCCAGATTAATTTGCAGATTTACAAGTGCTCTCAAATAGTCTGAAAGATACTTTAGTGCAATGTGAGTGAACGGCGTTGAGACAGATGAGGCACGCTGGGCAAGTCGAGAAGCATGTAGAACTACACTCTCGCCTGTCCAAGAGCGTTGTAAATTTACTAATCCAGGGTCCTTTTATGCGAACTCGTAACCTGTAAGAGTGGTTATTGGGTTTTGTTATGTAATAAACATCAACTGGAACAAAACTCGTTTACAGTTTTCGATATATTTTATATTGGCATTTAATGACAGTGAATAGCCACACATGTTATTGTCGTAACAGTGTTCAGAAATCATTGTACAGCATACTTGCTGCAACCAGTACACGCACTATGAAACACTGTAAAAGGCAGTTCTGTGCATGTGTCAAATAAACGAAAATTTTGTAGCCCTTGCAGAGAGGTGTTTTGTACACTGCACATCTCAATCTCACTGTTCAGAAATGATTGCCAGGTTTATACCTTATAAACAAATGTCATAATATTAGAATCGTGTGTGTGTGTGTGTGTGTGTGTGTGTGTGTGTGCAGTTGTTTGTATATATTTAACATTAACAACATGTTGTGGTTTTCAGACATTACACATAGTCCAGGATGATGTTGATGAAAAAATGCAATGCAAAGTTCTTGACTGTGATACAATTAGTGAAGTAAAGTCTAAGATTTTAGATGCTCTTTACAAGAACACTCCGTTCTCATTGAGGCCATCCATTCATGAAGTGGATCTTGGTATGACTTGATCTTGTTTATAATATGCTTAAAAGTTATGTGTTTGTGTGTATTTTATATAATACTGTTAAATGTGCGCACGATGTTCATTTTAGAATCGAGGACAGTATATTTGATCTCTCATAAAATTAATTATCCTTAAAATACATACATGTAATTTTTTGAGCCTTGTCCCAATTGTATGGTAAAATTTGTGTGAAAAGTACTGATGAAATATGAAGAAATACAGTTCAACACAGATCCTTTGTAGATTATACAGTAGCACTAACCATTAGCGGGAGTGAAGTAAATGAGAGTCAGAACAACAATTAATGTGTTTAAAATAATTATAGCTATCCGAGTAAACTGGCTATAACAGTATGTATTCTTTATTGTCATAAGTTTTTTTTTAATTTAACTTCATTTCAACTAGTTACAAACTATGTAGCAATTTTATTTTAATACATAGGTTAACAGTCTGTAGGATAAGCTCCCGCTGGAGCATTCATCAGTACAGTTACTTTTTATTCATGTCCTGAGAATTAGTATACATATTTAGTTCACTAGATCAATTGGTTTCTGTTTCTGCAATCACTGAACGAGTCCAGCATTATCAAACAGTTGTAGCACTTCAATGTTTACATGTTCGTGAAGTCTTCTTTCATATTTATCCGCAACCCGTTTAATCTCGTCAGCAACTGTATGCATTTTCAGGTCCCAATGCATGTCATCACTTCTTACGTATCATGATGCATCAACAACACTGTGAAGAACCTTATTTTGAAAAATCTGAATTATTTTAATTGTATATTTCATAGTACAACCCCAAAACTGTACACCATACACCCAAACTGGTTTTAAGACTTGTTTGTATAACAACAGCTTGTTATGCAGCAACAGCTCAGAGTGTCTTCCAAGCGACCACCACATTTTCTTCAATTTTAACCCAAGTTCTTCCCATTTCTTCTTAACATGCCCTTTCCACCTAAGTTTGGGATTTAAAGTCATGGCCAGATATTTCACTGAGCTTACATACGGAATTCTTTGCTGATCGATTACGATTGGTAAATAATCTGTTATTGTCATAAGTGAGTGAACTTTTTAGAATAGTCTAAATGTTTACAGTTCATCACACTTAAAATGTAGCCATGCAAACAGATATTTCTTATATAATTACCTAACTAGTGTTAGTGGATTCACAAATTTCAGAACTATAGAAAACATGTGTTACACTCAGCTGCTTGCAATTCTTTCGGTAAGCACTGGCGAGCTTTTAGAGGTGAGCTGAAAGGGCTCAGAAGTGCTTATCAGAAGAACTCCAAATTGTAAAGTATAACAAGTACAGTGTTCACTGTTTGTTGTAATCACTGATAGTGTTATCAAACGGTTAATGTTATAACTTTCTCAAGAGTCTTGAACGGATGTACATAAGTGCCTGGGAGATGTGCCGTTTATTGGAATCACAGCTTTGACTAATGTGTTAATATACAAATTGTATACTTATTTTTGTGTATTTATTTATTATGTGAATCTTACAATAATTATGGTACTTACCATAATTATTAGAGCACATGTCATCATCACTATCTTTATTTCTTGTTGGGTCCAGATAGACCGAGAGATAGAGGCCTTTTTTTTTTTACTAGGTCGATGGGATAATTTTGTCGCAAAATGTTCTATGACCTATATCGATCGTAAATACGTGACGGCGGAAAGCGTTTCGGAAGATGAAAATGGGGGCAAGCGGTGAAAGTCGGAAAATTTCGAAGGTTTTTAAATCACTCGGTATATGGCTGAAAATTTACAAGTAAGCACCCAATGTCGTTCTTATGTCACATGCAAAGTGGCGGAAACGGAAGTGGAGTATAAATGGCCGGCGGAAAGCGTCAAAGATAGGAAAATTTTGGGAAAACTTAAAGCACAAGGTATATGTCCGCCAATTTGTGTATGCAATGTTTATGAATGTGTAAGTTTGTGTGCAAAAGGGCGGAAAAAAATTTGGTAGTTTTTCCTATGAAAATCTCGATCGAAAGTGGCTTGAGCGCAGCGAGTTTTTACAACGATCGCGATTCAGTTTTATTAGTTTGCCAGTAAAAATATTCAGGATATGTCCGCCAGTGAAGATATGAGAATATTGCACATCTATTAGTTTATTTGATAGAATGGGCGGACTCCAGAATGGAATAAAAATTAAAAAAAAAATATAATCATAATTCTAATAAAATACTATAAAAATTAAAAATACAAGCATTAGCTTTATTTAAATAATTTATAGGGTATCAATACTTTTTAATGAAAATTCACTATGATATGAAAAAGTTGTGTTACTATCTCATTACAATTTCATAAAATTATTTGTATCTATTGAAACTGCTGACAATTTGGCGCTATAAGAAGTGGCACCAGTCGACTGGCGCCAGTTGAATGGTGCCAGAAAATTATGCATATGGGAACCTGCTACGTAAACAGCCTCCCCAGGAGGCAAGGAATGTTTTTGTGGTACCTCCACCTGAACTACCTGAACAGCAGTTTCCGTTAGACCACCGCAGCGTGCGCAGCCCTAGTGGAACATAAGTCACAGAAATTTTCATAAAAAAGTATTGTTTTTGTGCTCAAAAATTTACGTTCTCGCTAAACAAAAATGGAATCTGAAAGTGTTAAACCTTTTTGTGTGTTTAAGTGTGGAGAAGAAAGTGGTGTTATCAATTTTTTTACTGGTGAAAAATTGGATATATGTAAAGAAATTTTAAACGCGCGTGTTAGTTTAAAATTAAAATATAACGCTGTTATTCTACCTGACGCGGTCGATAATATACATGGCTACCATTCAAAATGTTACAAATATTTCGTTTCAATCAAGAAAGCACACTTGGAGGAGTATAGGAAGCCTATAATAACATCAGTGGCAATAAGTGACACAGATTCAAATCAAGCTTCATCTCGAAATTCGTCAGGTAAGAGTGGTTGACATATGCATTAATACAATTATTAAAAATGTTAATTTTTGTTAGAACATTTTATAATGTAGAATTCTACTTTTAACGACGCTCTTTCTTAAACAAACATTAGTTACGCAACTAGTTTCGATTAAAAAACACATCCAGCGCTGGCGGAGGAATTTGAAAAGGCTTGTTCGCTGTAAAAAGAACAGGAAAACCTTTTTCGAAAATACCTGTTGATCTGACCTTAGAACAAACAATCAATGCTCATGCTGCTAGAAGACTTACTGGTGTAACACACTTTACAAATTCAATATCTGCCCGCCAACGATGGTCCAGAAGTCATAGCATCAATCAAAAATAATTTCACATGTTCTCAATGAAACTGGACTACAAAAAGCTCAAGACGTCAGTTCGGATTTAGAAAAACATCAAATTAATAAAGATACAATTCAGTTAAACAGGTTTATTTCCGTAGTTAAGAATAACATGAGTCCTTTTGATTGTATTGAGATGGATCAGGATTTGTTATATAATATTGCAACCGGACGATCTACGATAACAAAAGTAGCTGATTTTCTTTTAAATTCAGAAAAAAAAGGTAATAAGTTAAGAGAGTCATTTATTGCGGAATGTGGTCAATCGATGACCCGATTTGAAGAACGTATATCTCAAAACAAGATTAGTAATTTTGTTAAGTCTAACGAGAGGAAAAAAATGGTTGTCAATAACAAAGTACAAGAAGTGCGGTTGCAAAGAGACTTATTTGGACGCATGCTTGCTATTTCAAAGGACCAAAATGCTAATATTGAAAAGATCCTCACATACCCTTTAACTCCTGTTTCAATGACTTTGTGTAACTTAGATGGCACGATTTGTAAAACGGAAAAATCTGCATTGACTAAATGTTTGAAAGTTGAAAGTAGTCGTTCTTTAATACCAGACATTATAATAATAGATGGCTTTTACATTTTGCATTGTATGAAAGATGTCCCTAAAACATTTGGGAGTATATCAAAAAAATTATTGAAAACAATCACTAATAACCGAGCATCCGAAATTCATCTCATTTTTGATAGATACTTTCAACCTTCAATTAAAGATTACGAGCGTTCATTGAGACGAAGCTTGTTATCTGATCGTAACTTCGTCTTTTTAGGGGAAAATCAACCGAGACCTACAGACTTTTCTAAAGAACTGAGAAATAGTAAATTTAAAGAAGCGTTGATTAATTTTATAATAAATCATTGGAGTGGCCAACATCTTGCTGAGTTTATTAAAGACAAAACTATTTTTCTCAATTTTGATAATTGCTACTCATATGAAGTTGTAAATGGCGAAGTTATCAAATCAGTCAATGTAAATTTTTCTTGTCCTGATCATGAAGAAGCAGATACAAAGATAGTTTTTCACATTTGTAAAATTAATCGCGATGCTAATGTTTTAATTAAATGTTCAGATACCGATATTCTAGTTATATTGTTAGGAAACTTGCTACCATTAACAAAAATTTGAACTTTTCCATTGAATATGGAGTTTCGGGTAAGCGGACCGTAATAGATGTTAACGAAATATATGAAAGATTGGGTGAATCGTTGTGTAAAGCACTTCCAGGGTTTCATACTTTTACTGGATGTGATTATATTCCATCATTTTTCAGAAGAGGAAAGCAGCGTCCTTATAAAATTCTTCAGCAATCGGAAGAGTATCAAAATGCTTTCATAGAGCTAGGTAAATTTTGTTGGGATAAGGATGACGTAATAACAATTATTGAAAAATTTGTATGCCATTTATATAATGTAATAAGTAAAGATGAAAATGACACACCAACCGTAAATAGAGCCTGATTTGAATTATTTTTGCGAAATTACAAAATAAAAAATTTAAATGAGCCTTTTCAAAAGAAAAATATAAAATATTTTGATGCGTCAAGTTTACCTCCTTGCTACTCCGAGTTAGAACAACAAATTTTGAGAGCTCGTTATATTGCTAACATTTGGCAAAGATCTCACGAGGCTATACCATCTCAATGTGAACCGCAACAGCGTGGATGGTTTTTAAATGAAAATGAAGTTAAATATGAATTCCTGTGGTTTACAGGTGATCAGTTACCTTCTACTGTTAATGGCGTTATATTAGATGATGAGAATAATGATAATAATATAGATGAAGATATGTCTGATGATGACATTGATACAAGCGAGGATGAGGACGTTTTGTATGAAAGTAGTGATAGCGAAATGGTTCATTTGATAATTAATTGTTAATATATGAATATTGTAAATATGTTTATAAATATATGACATAGGTTAAATAAATACATGTATTAAAATATTATGTAAGACGTTTTAAAAAATGATAAATGAACATTATTGTTAAATACAATGTTTGAATTAAAAATTATTCATTTAACTACAAATGCTGGTTATTATTTATTTTCCTAATATTTAAGACAATAATCTTCCATTATGGTGTCCGCTTCTTAGCAAATAGACTAAGAGTTGTGCAATAACCGCGTATCTTCACTGTTGGACATATCATGAATATTTTTACTGGCAAACTAATAAGTCGGAATCGCGATCGTTGAAAAAACGCGCAGCACTCAAGGCACGTTCGATCGAGATTTTCATAGGAAAAACTACCGAATTTTTTTCCACCCTTTTGCACACAAACTTACACATTCATAAACATTGCATACACAAATTGGCGGACATATACCTTGTGCTTTAAGTTTTCCCAAAATTTTCCTATCTCTGACGCTTTCCGCCGACCATTTATACTCCACTTCCGTTTCCGCCACTTTGCATGGGGCATAAGAACGACATTGGGTGCTTACTTGTAAATTTTCAGCCATATACCGAGTGATTTAAAAACCTTCGAATTTTTCCGACTTTCACCGCTTGCCCCCATTTTCATCTTCCGAAACGCTTTCCGCCGTCAGGTATTTACGATCGATATAGGTCATAGAACATTTTGCGACAAAATTATCCTATCGACCTTGTAAAAAAAAAAAAGGCCTCTATCTCTTAGACCAAGAGTTCGTATTAAGCGTAAATAGAGACAGTTTGGTGATTGAAATGAAGTTATCAACATCAATATGGTAGTAAATCAACTTATTTTTTATTATTTCGAATTTGCAAAATTAGATCGTCATACATTACAATGGCTGCCTTATCGTGACCAAGACAAAATGGCGGTCATATTCTTACTATTATATTCATTAGTCATGACTTTAAATACTTCGTTATATTGTTTGATTAACTAGATAATTTTATTACTTTGCAGCTATTAACATACTTAAGTGTTTCCATTTGATTTATACTGCTGTAATCTTTAACACAAACCAACACTTCAGTTTTGTTACCGGCATTGCTTGATACACTCTTCCTCTCACTCACTCTCTCCCTCTCATCACAATATTATTCAAGACACATTTTTGTTTTAGGTATTATTAATTTTGAGCTCAATTATTTAAAAGAAATTTTGATTGCAATTTTAACTTTCCTGCTACTTCGTGCTATCTACATTGAACGGTCATCATCGTCCGGCCAGGTGTGCGGCGTAGTTTCCGTATTTGCTGGGTGTTTCTATCACTGACTTTACATTGTTAACTAAATGATAATTGTGAAGCACTAACTCTTGTTAATTACATTTCTGTCACTGATTTTAACACATTTTATCTGGCTGACCTTTTGCCAGCAACATTGATAGCATCTTCACTCTATGATGGTATTCAACAGACTGAGGGTGGATGCTATGTACATTTTGCGTAAGTGTGTGCGCATTGACGTCATTGTCTGGTGTATCGAAATAGGAAACGCCCTGATTATGCGTCATTGTTGTTACGTCCTGTATGTTTTTTAATGCCGTTTCGTATTGTTGGCCAATGACAATTATATAACGCTGTGTGTCGCCAGTCACGTAGGCTTGACCTTGGAATCGTCCCACACCGATGTAACTGCGTTGTTTTCGTTAAACACAGGGAAAATTGCCCTACCCATTTACATGTGTGCAAAATACAATAAAATAATTCCTTTTGTACCATAAATATGAAAACAGAAAATTCCTTTTGTCCTGTTACAAATGTTATCATTTTGCTGCTTGTAAACTACTTTTCAGTTTTGTAGACTACAGTCTATGATAATTTTAATCAAAAACATCAAGGCAGCTATTCTTGTTGTTGTTTTTTCTAATTGGTCAATTTGGCTCACGCCATTCTTGACCTAGCTTCCCAATAAATACCAGGCAGGTCTTTTCTATTTTGTCTTTCTTTATCCAGTTTTTCACAGACCAGGAGGTGGTCCTTGTCCATTTTGGTTCCAGGGCATTCACAAAGAGTGCACATCCCAGAAAGGAGGATGTTGATCCTGTTGAGGTGCCCTGCTAAGCAGTCGTGTCCTGTGGCCATGCGGAAATTAGCAACCAATGATCTTCTGGGAAGTTCTTTGTTCTCAGGGTAGAGACTAGATATATTTTCATGTAGATTGCCTTTCAAGTCTTCTTTGGTTCTGTGATAGAAGGAAGTCTGGCAATGCTTTTTAAGTTGTTTAATCCTTCTATCTATTGTACTAAGTCTCGAAGGTTTCTGTTTTATAGAGGTGCCCTTTTTAGCCAACTCGTCTGCTGCTTCGTTGCCCTTCAGTCCTGTGTGACGGCACCCACTGTATTACCACTCTAAATATTATTTTTAACTATCTTGTACTTATCTCTGATGGACTGTATTATGATGCTCTTGGATGGGTCATTATTTGCAATGGCCTGTATAGCTGATTTTGAGTCTACCAGAATTACAAAATCCAAGGCAGCTATTCTTAACGCAGTGTACATTCAGGTGTTATCTCAGTACCCACCCCCATTACATGATAAAAACGTTTTGTTACTCATTTGGTCAGACACATGCTCACTCTGTCTTTATCTATACAATGGTTATCATTTTTGACGGTTGGGGTATGGAGCTTCTTTTGAAATTTTAACTTAATCAACTTACTTATATTTTCCATTTCCTATTACTGTACTGTGACTTTATCAACACATTACTGTATACTGCACACAAGTCAGTATGCCTACACATTACAGACGTCTAGTGTCTCTTTTTTAATGGCCTAAATAAACATTCTGTGGCAGTTCTGTTATCATAAGTATATGGTCAGTTCTGTGTCATAATTTGAACTGTAAAC